>OX336375.1:18360954-18378892 GCA_946902895.1 Fragum fragum | reverse complement strand
TGAAGGGAGAGAGGTCATTTTTCAGGGTGAAAGTACACTCAATGATTTTTGTAACTGGCTCTTCTCAGAACAACATAAAGGGATGACTGCTATTGCTCACAATGCAAAAGGGTACGATGCCCAATTCATCTTGAACGAAATAATTAGAATTGGAAATCAACCTCCTTCCCTGATCATGAATGGTAACAATATCATGAAATTAGAGCTGAATGGGGTCCGTTTGATTGACTCCTTCAACTTCATGAACTTTAGACTTGGAAAATTCCCCGATACATTTGGTCTTGAAGAAATGAAAAAGGGTTTCTTTCCCCATCTTGCAAACACTGACCAGTATTGGGAATACAATGGTCCATATCTCGATGCTTCTTATTACATGTGTGACTCTATGTCTTCCGAACTTAGGAAAGAATTCATGGAATGGTATAATGTAAAGGTCAGAAACAAAGAAACATTTAATTTTCAAAAAGAAATGGAAGCATACTGTCGCTCAGATGTCGATATCCTTAGAAGAGGATGTGGACATTTCAGGAAAGTGTTCCTTGAGTATGGAGGTATTGACCCCTTACTTGAAGCTATTACAATAGCGGATGCATGCAACAAGGTGTGGCGTAGTAGATATTTACCTATAGGTCAGATTGCAATCATTTCAAGTAAAGATTCCTCCAGACGTCGGTTCTCAATAAAAGCTATTCGATGGATTCAAAGTATTGCAAATGAAAAGGGTTTTTTTATCCAACATGCTAGGAACGGGGGTGAACATGAAATTGGTCCTTATACTGTTGATGGTTTTCATGCTGAAACCAATACAGTGTATGAATTTCTTGGTGATCTCTATCATGGGTGTCCAGTATGCTACCATGATCGTTCACAAACCTCTCCAATCAATGGACTTTCAATGCAATCTCTGTATGAAGGTACAATGTCACGCCTTAACGAATTGAAGCGAAGAGGTTATAAAGTTGAATACATCTGGGAACATGAATTCGATGCAAGAGTCAAAAAAGATAAGAATTATCGCAAAGTTATCAATGATATTTTCCCATACTCCGACCCAATAGATCCAAGGGATGGTCTGTTTGGTGGGCGGTGTAATGCAGTCAAGATTTCGCACGAGATAGATGAATCCAGTGAGAAAGAAATCAAATATATTGATATTTGCTCTTTGTACCCTTATGTGTGCAAATACAAATCCTATCCTGTAGGACATCCAAAAGTGTTGACAAGTGAAAGCATTGACATCCAAAACATACGTCAGTTTGAAGGTCTTGTTAAATGTAAGGTCTTACCTCCTGAAAATCTACTTCACCCTATTCTGCCTGTGCACTGTAATAACAAAATGATGTTTCCACTATGTAGAACTTGTGCAGAAAACGGTTCACAAACCTGTTCTCATAATGAAAATCAGAGAGCTCTAATAGGGACATGGGTCACAGTTGAACTGTTTAAGGCTTTGGACTGTGGTTATCGTTTACTTCATGTTTACGAAGTTTGGCACTTTAGATCTCTCTCCAACAATTTCTTCAAAGGGTATGTTGATAACTTTCTAAAAATCAAGCAAGAAGCTAGTGGTTATCCTGAATGGTGTAAAACCCAATCTGACAAAGATACATTCATTCAGGATTACCACAGAGATGAAGGAATTAGCTTAGATCCAACAATGATAAAGAAAAATAAAGGTAGAAGAGCTTTTGCAAAGATCATGTTAAATTGTCTTTGGGGAAAACTTGCTCAAAGAGAGGTGTTGACCCAGTCAGAGTACATAGCTGAACCGTCCAAGTACTTTGAATTGGTAAACAATCCAAATTATATTGTGAAGCATGTAGAAATATTTGATGAGGAATGTCCATTCATTCTTGTCAATTATGAATCAAAGTTAGATCATGTTGAGACTCATGGCACAGCCAATGTCATTGTAGGTTCATACGTTACGGCCTATGCAAGACTTGAATTGTACAGTATTCTCGAGAAACTAAATGATAGAGTGTTGTACTTTGACACTGATAGTTGTATGTACATTCATGACCCAAAGCTATGGAATCCACCTATCATTAATAGTAGATTAGGGAAATGGACTGATGAAGAGCCAAACTCCAAAATTGTTAAATTCAGGGGTTTAGGTCCTAAGAACTATGCATATGAAATGATCACAGAGAAGGGTGATATTGAGAGCAAATGCAAAGTAAAAGGAATAACCTTAGACTATAAAACTTCCAAGTCAGTCAATTTTGATGCATTTACAAAATGTATGCAAGACCGAACCACAGAAATTAAGATAACCTATGATTGTAGAATCAGAAGACATAGGGATAGGAAAGTCACCAGTGAACCCCAAACAAAAACATTTAGATCAGTGTATACAAAGAGAGTCATGATCAATGAAACAGATACTGTTCCATTTGGTCATGGTAGTGTGAGGGTGTAAATAGAGTCCAGAATTATAACTAGTCATTCCATGTGAACAAGCTGAACAGTGTGGATTGATTTTGAAAGATTAATTTGTATCAATGTTAGTGTAAAATGTTATTGTATCATTGAATATTGTAAAGAAGAGATGAAACGATGTTTGTTGTAGTGCATTTAATACTATGTTTTACAAGTGATTTCATCAAACGAAGACAAATAAAACATGACATGGAGATAGAGACAAAACGTTTATTGAAACTGTTAGAGAATCACACATCTGAAATGGAGACAAAAATGTAAGATGAAAACATTTATTGCATCTATTCTATACTATATATCAACGGTGAATTCCAAGATGATACCTGATCAATTACCACTTCCAATTGAGTTGCGTGAAAAGATCTACAGAATATTCATTGGTAATCATACATTAGATAAAGATGTAAAAGAGGAGATAAAAATGGCTTCCGTTTCCATGTGGATAAAAAAGATGCGAAATGGTATAAGGAGAGGAAAACCTGCAATCGAGATGTATAGAATGAGAAGCTTTATTCATGAAATGATTGATGGTACACAGTTACATGAAAGAGAAATTCAAGCAATGACAAGTGCCTTACATCATGAATTCTACTTTTGGGATAGGGATACATATCAGTGGACATTTCACACGAAGATGATAAATGGGAGAACATGTGAGAGTTTCACTGAGAAACTTAAAAGAAAGTGCAAACAGTTCAATTTTTATTCAGTATACAAAAAGATTCGAACAACACATTATTCAACTATCACATCATCTCTTGAAGAAGTAGATGCTATAAACGGTTTCATTGTCTTCGACAGAGATGTGTCAAGGAAAATAGTTTGTGCTACTACTTTATCAACATTAGTATTTCCTCTTGTTGAATTAACTTATCAAAAAGTGGTTGGAGAAGAATGTACATTTTTCTTTCCATATGAACTTGGGAATCGTGAAGTCGGAAAGACAATCATCTTACTTTCCAAATCTCAATTGGAATCATATTGGTCATGGCTAAATCAACGTAGAGGTGGATATGATCACCAGCAATGAACACATGTTTCATCTTTTCTATGATTTTGAAATGACATTATTTAAATGTAAATATTTGAATGTAAAAAATGTTAATTGTAAATATTTGAATGTGGAAAAATGTTAAATGTAAAAAAAGTTAAATGTAAAAAAAGTTAAATGTAAAAAAAAAAAAGGTTTTCAAAAACTTTTTTCAATAAAAACAATTTAAAAAAGTTTTTGAAAAAAGTTTTTATTGAAAAAAGTTTTTCAAAAACTTTTTTCAAAAAAACTTTTTTAAATTGTTTTTATTGAAAAAAGTTTTTGTAAAACTTTTTTGTTTTTGAAAAAATGTAAATATGCTACATGAAAAAAATGTTTGAATAAAAATGTTTGAATAAAAGTTATAAACATGAATGCATCTTTGTCATTTTATTCTTACCCTCTGAACAATAAAGATATGGATGTGGATGTTTTATCCCTCTTATTTCACCATCCATGTAATATTTACATCTCTGGTCCAAGTGGATGTGGTAAAACAGAATTCGTGTATAAACTGATTGATTATCGTGAAGACTTGTTTGACATTCCACCAAAGAAAGTCATTTGGTGTTATAAAGAATGGCAAAATGCCTACAGTATCATGAAAGAGAAGTTTAATTTCATTAAATTCATCGAAGGGATACCTGAAGATGAAAATGAAATTGTTAGTGATACATCGATACCTCACCTAATCGTATTTGATGATATGTTAGGTGACAAAGATGAAGAAAAAATCAAACTATGGTTCACAAGAAAAGGCCATCACCGAAATGCAAGTGTAATTTATATTACACAAAACATGTTTTCACAGTCTAAGTCAAGTAGAACCATAAGTTTGAATTCCAGATACATGATACTTTTCCGCAATGAACGTGATAATAACCAGATAAAAACTTTAGCAAATCAAATGCAGGCCCAACATTTGATTCCTGCCTACAATGATGCAACATCAATGCATCATGGTTATTTGGTCATTGATTTTCATTCTCACACAGATAAAGGGTTGAGATTAAGAACTGATATTTTCCATCGATGGTATACAAAGAATGAAGATCAAGGTCCAATTATTTATTCCCCTGTATAAATGGATGAACTTGTGGTCATCTAAGTCCAGTTTCATGTTTAATGTCATTGAGTGAACATGGCTTTACCAAGATCATCCCCAGCAGTGATCCATGCCTTACAAAATTTAAGTAGTCAAACAAATAAGTATGAAAGAGAAGCATTATTGAATGCAGGGTTAAAGGAGATATTAAAATGGTTTTCTTTGGCAGCACAAAATATCATTGAAAATAGGATAAAGCTACCAAAGCAAACTATTACATATATGAATAAACATAAAGAGGATGTAGCAAGACTTGCAGATCCAAACATTGATGAACAAATTAAACGTAAAATCATATTGAAACCTGGTGGTGGTGGATTCCTTGGTGGTGTTATAATCAGAAGTCTTTTAAGATGGGATGGTGAAAAAACTGCAAGAAAATTTGGCGATGATAGAAAATCTCCAAAAAGAAAATCGCCAAAGAAAAAATCTGTGAAATCTCCAAAGAAAAGATCTGTGAAATCTCCAAAGAAAAGATCTGTGAAATCTCCAAAGAAAAAGGAGAAAAAGAAACGTCCAATAAAAATAAATGAAAAATTTGTTACAATGCGAAGACCACACAAGATTTCATCTACTGCTAGGAAAAGTCTTTCACCAAGTAAAAGGACAAGTCTATCACCCAGTGTTACACCTACTGTTACACCTAGTGTTACACCCAGACTTTCACCCATTGTAATGAGCTCGCCTCGATCACCACAAAAACCAATACAATTATCACCACATTCATTTCTTTCAAGTTCTATGACTCCGAATTCATCTGTACGTTTCTCAACTCCTATTTCAAGTTCTGATGATGATTTTATTGAACCACAACGAATGCCAAAATCACGTCAGCAAATATTAAGAAAACGACTTATGAATTTCCAAAAGAAATATAAGTCTTTAATTACTCCAACAACATCTAGGAAACAATTAACATTTCAACCTATTTCGTCACTGTCTTTAACACCATCATCAATGAAAGAATATCGCAAAGCAGACAAAGAAAGAAAAAAGTTGATACAAGAATACAATGAAATGCATCCATCCAGTCCGTTAATGGAGAAAGCAAATTATGGAACTGCACCATTTTCACCCTTGACAAGTCTAGATATGAATAAAGTGTCTTCACCTGCTAGAATTGCACTTTCGGCATTACGAGAAAAGTTTTTAAGTCAATAAATACTTTGGTCATACCATGATTTGTATCATTTGTGTTTCAACATAAGAAAGGATAACATGGCGAAAAGGCTTAAAAAGGCTCCTTTAGTTAGGAAGCATGGACATATGGTGATGACACTAATGAAATCTTCACCAAAATTAAGAAAAAAGTTGATCAAAGAATTATCATCTCCAGTGATAAGATGTATATCAGAATGTTGTCACAATGTTTTAAAAGGGAATGTACACCTAACAGATGGTCAGAAGAAGAAGTTGTATCCAAACCGTCAACATCTTCGAAATCTAGCTTCAAAATCAGTGTCTGTGAAAAAGAAGAAACGTATTTTGAATCAAAAAGGTGGATTTCTTCCATTATTAGGGCCTGCATTAATACCATTATTAGGTAAAGCTGTCATTGGAGGTATCGGTGGTGCATTGAAATCTTTATAGTTTTTTGTAAGCAAATCTTTATAATCTTAGGATAAAGATGTCAGTAAGGAAAATGGTTATTGTACCTTTTCAAGTACTAGATGATATAAAACAATGGAGAGAAGAAAAAAGTCAAAATCCTATTTTACCACAGAATCCACAAATTGAAAATGTTGCACATCTTCATAAAGATATGAAAAATACATTAGAAAGAGCTGACCTCTCTGAATCAGAAAAAGCACAAAAATATGGTGAAACATTATTTAAATTACAAATTTCATTTGAAAAAGTGAAGAATCCAACATTAAACCAATCGAAAAATCCAGAACCAGTTTCAAATTCAAAATCAGTTTCGTTGCATGAACGTATCCTAGAAAGTGTACCACAAACCATGCAAAGGAAAGCAAAACTTTTGTTGAATATTCTTAGAGATAATGATAACATATCATGGGATACTCAAGGCATTGTAACATACAAAGGAAAACCTATCCCTGGTTCAAATATCATTGATCTCATCAACGATTCCTTGCGTAAGAGAAAAGGAATTGAACCTAAAGGATGGCAAGTGTTCTCTAAAGCTTTACATGAAAGTAATGTTCCACAAGAAGTGATTGGGAACTTATCAAGATGGCAATGGATGCAAAAACACTATCCTGACAGTGAATCTAGTGATTCAGAAATAAGTTTTAGTACTCCCATCAAAAGTCCTTTAAGCAGATCTTTTAAAAGTCCAAAAATGAAAACTATTAGGAAAAAAACATTGAGTCATTTAAGAAAAATGTCACCATACACAAGCACTAAAGAAAAAGAAAAAAGAAAAGATTTCTATACTCAAAAACTTTTTGATATAAAAAAGAAGACACTCCTAAAAGTCTTCAGTCATGGGAAGCATATTGAAGCAAAAGTCTAAAGACGCAGTACTGAGAAAATTATATTATGATTTAGGTAAAAATAAAGTTGCCTGTTCAAGTATCAAAAATTTACATCAAGCAGCAAAAGCTATTTTGAAGAAAATATCATATCAAGATGTTAAGAAATGGCTACAAGGTGAATCAACATACACCTTACATAAACCTATTCGACGTAAATTTCGAAGACGAAAAACAATTGTGGCAGGAATTGATCATCAATGGCAAGCTGATTTAGCAGACATGCAACAGTATACAAAGGAAAATAACGGTTTTAGATATTTACTTTGTATCATTGATGTTTTTTCGAAATATGCATGGGTAATACCTATCAAGAATAAAATGGGGAAAACGTTGATAAGCGCATTTCAACCTATTCTTAAAACAAGAAAACCTTTATCATTACAGACAGATAAAGGAAGTGAGTTCAAAAACCAAGACTTTCAAAAGTTTTTAAAAAAGAAAAAGATTCATTTTTTCACAACAGATAATCCAGAAACGAAAGCAAGTGTTGTTGAAAGATTTCAACGTACATTAAAAACAAGAATGTGGAAATATTTTACTCATGAAAAAACACGAAGATACATTGATGTTCTTCAAAAGTTTGTGCATAATTATAACAATTCTTTTCATCGAAGTATAAAAGCAAATCCTTCAGATGTAAATCACTCTAATGAAGCAGAAATTTCAGAAAACTTGTATTCAAAAGTGAGAAATAGTTCCCAAAAAAGTTTGAACAAAAAAAGTTCTGCAAAAAGTTTGAACAAAAAAAGTTCAAAAAGAGCAAAACTTAAGAAAGGTGATCGTGTACGTATCAATAAAACAAAACATACATTTGAAAAAGGATATCTTCCGAACTGGACACAAGAATTATTTGAAATCACACATGTCAATTCAAAGACATCTCCAATTACATACAAAATAAAAGATTTAGCAGATGAACCTATCCTTGGATCATTTTATGAACAGGAATTACAACTTATAAAAGATAATGAAGTTTATGAAATAGATTCAGTTCTTGATAAACGTACAAGACGTGAGGGTAAAAAGTTAATAAGAGAAATCAAAGTAAATTGGAAAGGATACCCCAAAAAGTTTCAAAGTTGGATACCAGAATCCTCTCTATTGTGAATTTTCATAATATATAACATATTATAAAAGACATTATCATTCAACATGCATTCACAGTTAGAAGCTGGCGGTGATAGTGTTAGTCAATCAACTCCATTTACATGTTTTGGAAATCGTGTTCCTAAAAATCAGTTTACTTATGTGTCACAAATTATAGTCATTTATGCAATCATTGCTACATCTATAGTACATCTAAGTATACAAAGTGATAATCGTGAATTGTGGTTGATTCTTCTCAGTAGTTCTCTTGGCTACATTTTACCATCTCCAGGACTAAAATTCACAAAACAGAACAAACAATCAGCATTTGATTTCATTGATGGTAAAAAAAATGAATTCCTTTTACATAACTCTTCCAAGTGATAGTTCTTTGAACTATTTTCCAACAAACACTCAATGTTGTTTCAAGGTAAAGTTACCCAAAACTGTACATATTGATAAGGAATTTTGGGAAGTTGGATTAACACAATTGATAACACCAAGTCAATTCTTAAACATAAGTGAAGAAGAAACTAGATTCGATATCATCACTGCAGATGGTGAAATATTCAAAAGAATATCTGATGAAAAAAAGAGAAAAGGTGACCCATTGGAATTCAGTGTCATAGATTCTAATTCACAAGGAATAGCGGTGAAGTGGGCACTTAAATTCCACTTTTCACCAGGATCCTACAGTTCACCATCTCATGTTTTTGATGTAATCAATGAATGTATTGATAGTGAAATTGGAAAAGCTCTTCATGCTAAAGGAGCAAGTATTCATATTTCATACTCTGAATCATCAAAACGTCCAAAGTTTGAATTTTTCAACATAACAAAAACAGGAATAAAATTCAATCCTTCATTATTTCAAAAACTTGGTGGAGATCCTATTTTTAATGGGAGAACCATTTTCAAAGGCAAAAGTGTTTTTGAAATGTTCAAATATTCACCAAACATTGATGCAGGATATAATCATTTGTTTGTATATTCTGACATTGTTGAACATTCCATTGTTGGTGATACATTAGCACCAATCCTTCGAGTTGTTCCATTCAAAACATCTAATTCCATTGAAAATAATAATGGAAGTCAACATATCAATCATGAAATTATATCTCCACACTACTTTCCAGTATCAAAATCAGATTTTGATTTTATTCACATTAATATAACAGGTGATTCTGGTCATCCTATTCATTTTGTCATTGGCAAGACAATAGTAAAGCTGCATTTTCGTAAACGTGATACAAACTAATTTTAAAAACTAAAAAATGATTCCTGTTTATAAAGGTGTAAGACATCAGTATGGTTTTGGATTAGGATCTTTGTTTAAATCGGCCTTACGAACAGTAACACCATTGATAAAACCTATGGTTAAATCAGGAATGAATGCCTTAAAAGATGAAGGTATTAAACAAGGAATAGGAATAGCACAAGATATTTTGTTGCATCGTAAAAATCCTAAAAAAGTTCTCAAGTCACGGGGAAAACAATCCTTGAAACATTTGACAAAAAGATTGCTTTCAAGTATAAATAAAAAAGAATCCACCAAACCACATCAGTCTCATTCACGTTCTCATCTTGGTAAGATCACATCGAAAAAGCACAGAGTTAAGTCAGCTAGACCATTAGACATTTTTGATTAAATTCTTTGATTAAATTTTTGGATTAAATTCTTGGATCAAATTCTTGAGTTCAAAACATCAATCAGAAAAAATGATGCAAAGTGGATCATGTGAATGCAGTAAAACTGAATTAGATGTAACATCAGTACCACCAACCATGACAAGCATGCAGGAAACACAATGGGTTGAACATTATCCTGTTTCATCAATTGCAAATGATTCACCAATAGAGTTTATGATTCCACCACAAACAGAATTTTGGACAGACTTATCACAGTCCTATTTGTATGTGAAATTCAAGATTGTTCAAGCAGCAGATGGTTCACCTTTAGGAGCTGATGTCAATATTGCACCAGTCAATAATTTCTTACATAGCATGTTCAGCAACATTGATCTGTACCTGAATAACAAATTAGTAACCAGTGGAAGTGACAATTATCCCTACAGAGCCTACATTGAAAACCTTCTGTCATATAGTCCAGAGAGCAAAGATACCCATTTAAAAGCAGGAGAACTTTGGATTAAAGACACGGCAGGACATATGAATGCTCTTCAAATCGATGGAGATAATGATGGGTAAAAAGCACGAAATGCTGTTATTTCAGAAAGCAAGACTGTGGAATTATTTGGACGTCTTCATCTAGATGTCTTTCTCCAGGAAAAATATCTTCCTAATGGAGTAGAAATCCGACTTAGATTAAACAAAGCACGGCCAGAATTCTGCATAACGGGGCATACAGGTGCACCAAGAGTGAAGATCCAGTTTGAAACGGTTAGTTTCCACGTGAGGAATGTTGAACTGTCGCCAGTCGTTGCAAATAACCTGAATCAACTTATTGCACAGAACAACATGAGAATTCCTATTCGTAGAGTAGAAGTTAAAACATTCTCTATCACAGACGGTACTCGATCTAAAGTGGAAGATCATCTATTCCAAGGACAGTTACCTAAACGTATTTTCATTGGAATGGTAACAAATGGAGCCTTTAATGGAAGTTATACATCAAATCCATTCAACTTCACCCATTTCAACGTAACAAAGATAGGTTTATCATGCAACGGTCACAGTATTCATGGTAAACCGTTTCAACCCGACTTCACAAAAGGACTTACACTGAGATCATATTTATCTTTGTTCAATGCCACCAAATCCATTGGAGCTGACAAATCGTTTGGTATAACAAAAGAGGAATATGATGCTGGATTTGCACTGTGGGGGTTTGATCTTACACCAGATCAAGGCAGTGAAGAAGGTCAGCTACATCCTATAAAAACCGGAGGGTTGAGAATAGAGCTTCAGTTTGCAGGCGACCTTGCAAGAGTCATCAACGTTATTGTGTTTGCTGAATTCGATAATCAAATCGAAATCAACAGTCTCAGAGAAGTTATCACGGATTATTAAAATCATGCTTGGTTACCAGTATGCAATTAAACTGAGGGAAGAAGCAGAAAAAGTGAAATATTCATCAAAGCATGAAACAGTACGCAAAAATGACATTCACAACAGTTTACAGAAGTGTATGGTGAATCAGCTGCAGGAACTTATCATTGAAGAAGTCCATAATAGCTGTAATGGATGTCAGATAGATCATCCTAGTCAAATAGAGCATCCTGTCTGCTTATTCATGAATAGGGAAGAACATACAGACTTGTTTATTGAACGAGCAATGATAAACGTAAACCCCTACAAGATCATGGAAACATGGTATCCACAACTTGAAGAATTAAAACTCAACGAGCAGGAATCCGTAGAAGCCTATCGGTTATGGCAAAGTATAAAAAAGAACATTCTGTTTGGATTCACTGATAGTTGGCTAAACCGTTGGTGTGAGAAAGTGAAAGAGTCCTGGAAATAACAATGTACACTGGTGAAATAAAACATGTGTTGGATCATGGAATATGGGTAAAAAGACTTCAAGCAAGAGTATGTGCTAAAGACTTGCTACCAAAACAAAAGCCTTCACATGTAAAGGCATACATCATTAATACAGCAGGATCAGATAAATCAGGAGAACATTGGGTAGCAGTCATATTTTATCCAGATGGAAAAGCAATCTACTTTGACTCTTATGGTCTCCCACCACTTGAAAAGGAAATATTACATTTCATCCGAAATAATTCATGTTCTTGGACTTACAATAAACAGGCGATTCAGAGTAGACATGGAAGAGTTTGTGGACAATACTGCATCTTTGTCCTGGATGGAACATCAAGAGGATTTAAGTTACAGAAACTTCTCAGAAAGACATTTGGTACACAGAATCTCAACAGGAATGATCATATTGTTGCATCGTGGTTCATACAGACATTTCACAGAATTCTATAGACATTGTATTATGTAAATATCATCTTATTGTAAATATGTTCATGTTTTTGTTCTCAGTTTCCAGTTCATAGTTCAATAAAACATAGAAAATGAATCATTGGTGTTTTTTGTTTTTATTTATTTTCCCAACCTTTCCTTGAATGTTCATGGTAAAGGTAAAAAGAATTGTTTTCATGATAAAGACAGGCTATAATACCCCGTTTTCATGCTTGGAGAAAACACAACTTTACATCAAAACGTCCATTTTTACAAATCACCTCGAGGGTGCCTCCGGCAAGGTCCGCGCCTTCGCTATAAATACGCCGTGTTCACTTAATCATTTTACATTCTTTCATCATGGAAACGATTCGTGTAGAGCTCACAGATATAGCCAAGGATCTGCTGGACATTGCACATCGTCTTTCCCGTGTGCAAGGAATGATTAGAGAAACTCAAATCATTTCTCCACAAGCTAATGTCATCGAGCAGACACGACCAAATGATCTGCCTGATGTCATTTACTTGGGTAGTGAACTTAAGAGAAGAGTTGACTGGAATGGTAAAACATTAACCATAAAGAGAAGGATGAAAAGACACTGCCCAATTTGTGATGCACGTTTTGGATGTATCCACTTCTGATGAGACTTTCCATCAACAAAAACGGTCCTTTTCAGGACCACCCAACCACCAAGAAATATTCATTTCGCAAAAATTGTCAAAGTCCTTAACACCCTTTCATCACAATGCATTCGCACATTTCACAAAAAGACTAAGTCCACACTTCTTACAAAAAGAGTATTTCAAAACATGATACCCCGCAAAAAGATTAAGTGTGCATGCATAATACCCGACAAAAGTCTAAATCCACATTTCTCATGTAAACATAAGTCCACTAACGCTTGCGCGTCATATAGTAAGAAATCACGTCATCACTATTTCAATGACGTCATGTTTCATGTTGAGCGCGGACCGTGGAAGCACCCATATCTCGTGATTCTTCTTCTTCTTCGGTGGCGTTCCGTGAGCACATTAGCAAAACTAGTATGTGCTCACTGAAGAAGGTGAAGAGTCGCACATATCTAGTATTGCATATGTGCTGTCCGGCCGGCATCCTACGACCCTTCTGGACGGCAATATAGGACCAAAATTTTTGGGTCCCATATTGCCGCCCGGGCGGCATCCTGGGACCCTTCTGGGCGGCAATATGGGACCCAAAATTTGGGTCCCATATTGCCGCCCATTACTACTCTCGGGCATTGATATTGACGTTTTAAATTGGGGCAAAAGGGATTAACAGCATTACCTTGCAATTAATCCTTGTCATGTCGGTTTTGACAGGAGGTGTAGACCAAGATCAGCCTGCACATAAGTGCAGTCTGATCTTGGTCTACACCCCCTGCTTGTACTTTTCCTGTCAGAGCTGTTTATGAAATTCGTCACTAAAAGAAATATTGACTTTTGAACATTAAGTTTTATCAGTGCTTTCATCCCTTTGATTTTACAGCAATTCAGTAAGGTTATACATACAGCATGACAAGGGTTAATACAAATACCGAACATTTATCAGGAAAATGACTTTAATACCATTGAAAAGGCAAATGCGTGTTATTTCCCTTTGTTTCATAGCTTTAACTATTTCTAGCGAAATAAATACAATCCACACAGACAAAAAATCGGACACATCAGTTAAAGAATACAAAAACAAAATACATTCGTATCTCATTGGGTCAAATACGGTTCTATATAAAGTAGTTTAAGATGAAGTCAATAGAACTCTTTAGAGGACTTCATAATGCGAAAAAACGATATCAGAATGGTAAAGGAGAATGTAAATACACACAGAAATACATAACTTTTACAATTAATTCATCGATTTTATTTATATAATAAATTGAATAATAAGTTATGATAGCGATACAACGTCTTGTATTTGCTTCTCGATGCGGAGGAAAACTTGATATTCCACTGGACCTTCAGTCTCGAGAAATATCAAAATTTTCCTCCGCAGCTCAAAGCAAATACAAGACGTATCTCTATCGTAACATAATATTTCCTATCAAACATATTTTTATGATTATCTGTTATAGAGCCGCTTTCATGAGATCCTCTATGAACACGGTACGGCGCTACAACTAAGGGTCCCACAAGTTTCTTCTTGAACTACTCCTCGTCTACCTCCTGCTTCATGGCCAAGATTATTTGCGTTGAAAACTAATTATTTTGAATTTTGTAACATTTTTCTCGTCAATCATGACCCTGTATCAAACTCAAGTTTTTCATGGTGATTTATCTAACGGTTACATATTTCATATTCTCTAGCCATCATCTTCCCGTTTTACACCAATCTTTTTTGCCATTTATTGTGTAGTGAACTTTAAAGTTTATTCAAAGTTTCTTTCTCCAGAATGATTACTTAATTTGCTCCCTATTTTTGACAGGGTCCAATTAGGAAATTTTGGTCAGAGAGTTTGGAAAACAGGCATATATCTATTGGGTATGAGTGTTAAATTTTAATTTAATGGTGAATTTCAAAATTGATACATACCTGCGCGATCTACGAGGCTTTTTAAGCGGATTATTTGTGTTTATTTATTTTTCAGGATTACGTAATCTTAAGTAAGCGCGAATTGTCGAACTCAAAAATTGGAAAAATGATTTTTTTTTTGTAAAGAAATACGTAGTACCGATTTCCATTAAAATTTAAACACAATCTTATTTGAAGAAATAATTATAAAGAACAATCATTTGATCATCATGTAATTTCTCTTTCGGGGGAAAAATTGAAAATTGATGCAAAATTTGGCTGGACATCGTAATACACGAGGTTAGATGTCAACATGACCCTTTCGGCGAAATGGACCTATTGCGAGACGTGAAACGTGTCGACCCCGATCAGTCTGTCTAGATTGCTTTTCTAACGTACTAATATTAATTTAAGAGATGAAGAGCATTTTTTTCCATTTTAGTATGAAACGAAAAAACTAATCACACTGTATGAATACGCAGAGCGGATTCATGCAAAAGTTTATATATATTTTTCGTTTTCCTACCTTCATGAAAACAAAACAAACAAACAATTTCTGATAATTTAATTCCATCGGATAACAACAACAACAACAACAACAAAAAAAATTAAAAAAAAAAAAAATGAAATAACAACGACAACAACAAAGAAAAACACTCTTTTTTTTTTATTGAATTTTGATACATTTTTCTGGCACTATTTATTCTACCTATTTGCGTTTGTGCAAATTCTCAAGACTGCTCAAAACAGGTATGCTTTTTAAAACTATGTAATCTAGTATTTTCCGTAAAACCCGTTCCCACTTAAACCCGCTTATTTACGACTCGAAAAAGTTTAGAACACAAAGATTTCTTCATTTCACTCAATACTTCATATTCAGAATGAAATTTTATTTTAGAATTATATAAAGTTGATTTGTCGTCTGTGACTTCTTCAATAATGAGCATTCTACAATTTTGTCGTCTTGAAACGCGTCAAAGACTACTAAAGTTTGCATGTATATTTAAGATCGGGTTAATCCATTCCCACACAATCCCGTGTTTTAACATCCCACGAGCATAAAACTAGGGAAAGCATTCTGGAAAATGAAGAAATTGATTGTTGCAAGAAATTCCTTCTTTTCTACAATATTTCCTACCCAAAAAGACAAAGATTTTAAAAAATTAATCAAACTGAAATTGACGATTCGGACTAGTCTATATTTTCGTCATGTATTAATAGTTTATTGAGACTCTCGCGTTCCTCGACAAGTTGTTTCACTAACTGGCTCAGATATTCCTTGTACAATTAGTACCAATCTATATGGACTTCTTAATTGTAAAAGGAGGCAGGGGCGCTGGTATAATTAGTTATAATTGGATTTGCATCGGTTATAGCTGGAAAACCTTTGGGTCTGATCATTTGTTAGCCAATTAGTGACCAATTAAATGCGCATGTCGACAGACTGACTCTAAAAGAACGTACCGACGTATTATAGAAACTGTAGTTACGATACTTTTGAGGTCATTTCTTGTTGTACTTTTCTTTCCTCTCGTGATTTTCTTTTCATTGACATTTTTCTTCGCACATGATTATAGATTTATGTTCTAAAGACGCGTCACGGAAAAGCAAGGGCCGTGCGTAAAAGAAAAGAACCGAACTTCATTTTCTCCAGCGTTCTTTTTAGAGTCGCAATGGAGTAACCAGGGAAACTGTTGCCCTCGAATATATGTTTTCACATTTCCAAGTTGTATTATGGTGCAATATCGAGCTGACATTCATTAAATTTTGACAATACTTGATCTGTCCCAGAGGGTCACATTTAAAAACTAACTTTCAATATTTGTATTTTGCTTGTTATTTTTGATTTCTAGTGCGAAAAAGCTATTATGATGTCGTACCAGTGTTTAAAAGCCATACATTTATCATATTTTTAATTATCCACTCAAAGTAAGGATATAAATTTGAAACTGCGTTGTGTAAAACACATATAAACTGTTAGAGATAAATAAATCACACTATTGCATGTTTTATTTGACTCCTAACAATTTAAGATAAATTGATATGTAGAAATGAATTGAAAGTTATCTGTTTTACCAACTATACAGCTACCTCTTTTGAATTAGTACATTAATAAATGTTAGACTAAATAGGTAAAATAATTAACAGCCGGTTGTTCTGAACAAATTTAATTAATTTCGTACATGGAAAAAATGATCTTCTACAAACTATTCGAGTACTTGCGATTACAGTAGTTTTTAGTTCTGCTGATTTCGGAGCCTCCGTCTCGTCTGCGACATTGTCGACCTCGTCTTTGTCGTTCATTTATTAAATGTCTGACTGGACTGCAGCTGAATGTTAACTGGCCCGACGAAGATAAAACAAAAAGAGAAAATTCAATTTCTGTGAAAACTTATCTTGTTAGTTAACATCAGCACAATTAGCTGATCGCTGGTCCACTGATTGACTCGCCTGGCCACGCCCACTGACTCCGACAGTAAGTTCCCCCTCGACATTACACAATACTATTTAGCAAAATTTATGGCCAGTAACATGTAAAATAAGAAAAATGTTTCACATAAATGTCGGCTATGTGAAGCTCACTTACGGTCTTAATGAAAGATTTGATTGATAGAATGATTGATTGACAGCCGCTATTAGTCAGTTGACTGGGATTACTGAAAGCATTCATTCGAAACCTGGAGTATGCACTCACTATCAAAAGAGCAAACAATACTGCCAAGAATGGTAACTCTAAATGCATTTTTCTACGAGTAGAAGCCATTTTTTCGGTCCAAACAGCTACACGTTAGACACCCGTAGGCTGTGCTTTTATTTCAATATAACCTTGAAATGGTAAAAGGCAAGAGTCTTAATGAGTTCAACCGACAGCGTTTGAAGTCTTTTTTTTTCGCAACTCTTTCCCTGAAATGCATGTCATTGTAAGTTTTTATCCAAACGAAAACTGGTTCAAATAGTAATAAATTGTGTGGGTAATTTTAGAGATTAGTCAGTATATTAATTACATATAATCACCATTAATTGATCAATCATGGTTGTCTGTCAAATAATCAGTCGATGAATGAAGTCAGTCATTGAATTCCGACATTGGCCACCATTAATGTGAAACATTTTTTTTCGGTTTGGAGATTTAAACATTTAGGTCGACAACCAAAAATCAACAATTTGGTTAAAGTCATGTTAATGGCAATAAAATATGCAACATTACGTCGTTTAAAATCGAAACAGGACTTCCTCTCGGAGACAGTGCGCTGGGCGAATGGAGTAAAAGGCGGGGCCATCGATTGTTCTATCATGGTTTGTGTGTTATTCACAAA
>OX336375.1:18013454-18355954 GCA_946902895.1 Fragum fragum | reverse complement strand
ATGGCAAGCCGTTTATGGTAAAAGAGCACCTGCTTGGAGTGCAACGTACGGAAAACGGGCTCCCGCTTGGAACGCTATCTATGGGAAACGAGCACCTGCTTGGAGTGCAACTTACGGAAAACGTGCTCCCGCTTGGAGCGCTACATACGGAAAGAGAGCTCATTGGGGCGTGATGTATGGAAAACGTGCACCTGCTTGGAGTGCTACTTACGGAAAACGAGCACCTGCTTGGAATGTTGTTTATGGAAAACGCGCTCCGGCTTGGAGTGCCATTTATGGTAAACGACCGGCGTGGAGTGCAACATACGGAAAACGAGCACCTGCCTGGAATGCAATTTACGGGAAAAGAGCTCCAGCTTGGAACGCTATTTATGGCAAACGAGCACCTGCCTGGAGCGCTACATACGGCAAGAGAGCTCCAGCGTGGGGTGTCACATACAGTAAAAGGGCTCCCGCCTGGAGAGCAACTTATGGAAAACGAGCTCCTGCTTGGGGTGTAACGTATGGCAAGCGAAATGAAGATTTAGAACCATTTTATGGACAAGATGATCAGGATATCGGCATGATTAACAAACGTTCAGTTCCATGGGGTGTTACATACGGAAAACGTCCAGCACTATGGGGTGCGACATACGGCAAAAAAGCAGCTTGGGGAGTAACTTATGACAAGCGAGCACCGTGGTCGGCAACCTATGGTAAACGGATACCTGCCTGGCAGTCTACATATGGTAAACGGGACTTTGATTTTGTTGATGACACAAATACTTTAGTTGACGAAATAAATGAAAACAAAAATACATTAAGCTCAGAACAATTTGAATCCAGTCAAACTTCTCGGACTCACTAACAAAGAATTTCTTCTGTGAACATAATTTGGAGTACAAAATTATTCCATTGAAACCATTCATAATTCACCAAATAAAATGTTCCCTTAAATCTTAACAGAAAAAGAATCATTAAAAGCCAATATCGAAATATCCTGTTATGCCAGTGAAACAATGCTTGATAAAATAAATGTAGATAATAAATCATTGCGTTACACCTTGTTACAACCAGTATTTATCAGATTTCCTGAAGGGAATGCAAAATATACATTTTTATGCTCCCAGTAGAGGGAGCCGCTGCTTAGTCTATCTGTTCTTCTGTCCGTCTGTCCACACTTCTAGCCAAATTGAATGAAATTTCATATATAAACTTCTTGTGAGAAAACGCTCTAGTGTTTTTCCTGGATTTTCAGTTAGAGGCCTCGTCGAGGGAAAAGGGGACTTAACGTAAAAATCGAATCTCGATTATCTCCTCTTCCTATGACAAGAATATCCTGAACTTTAAATGTATAATAATTGAATTTTTAGTTTCATCTAACGAGCGTTCTGATTGGTCGAAAAAAATTCATAACTCCATGAACAAAATTTTGGGCACGAAGCGATTTCGCACAAAATAGTCCCATACAAAAAGGTATCAAAATATGTGAAGCTTTTGCTTTTTTTCGCTCGATGATATCAAATTATAAGAAATGAAGAGAATATGTTTTGTTTCCATAGAGGTATGAACCGAAAAACCTAATCACACAATGTATAAATCCGCTTGGCGTATTCATACAGTGTGATTTAGTTTTTCGGTTCATTCCTCCATGAAAACAAAAAAATATTCTCTTCATCTCTTAATTGTTTAACATACGCTTTCTTACTGTTGTGTGACTACCTTAACCCATCACCAAACAACATAATTACAGACTGGTCTAAATTCAAAGAAATTGTAGATGACAATCTAAAGTAGATGAAATTTGAAAAGTCCTTTTCCGTTTTGGGTAGAAAATATTGTAGATAATGAAGAATTTGCTTGTAACAATATTTCAAAAGTGTGTTTTTTCTTAGGGATTTCAGCGGCGGCACATATCCTTTCCGACATTTGTTTCTCAAGATATTCAGGGTTTTACTAAATATACATTTGAAAAGTTGTAAGTAATTAGATCTATACTGTAAAAATATTTAATCTATATTTTTTTTCAAATTGCAAGTTACTTAACCCTAATCCTTTACTTAAATTCTGTCAGGACTTCTGCGAGACACTGGTTGAAGACAGAAGAAATAAAAGTATAGCTGAAATTCAATATTTTGACCAGTTGTTTATACGAGATGAATCGCTGTTCCAATTACCGCATTCGAGTTACCGGGCTTTAATTATCGACTCACTGAGCTCAAACAGTAAGCTCCACTTAGACCATAAAAAATCTAATGGTCGACTTGCGACCTAACCGTCGTAACTACGGCTTGAATAAGTAGTAGTTACTACGTTTAAGTCGCCAAACCAACAAGACTACTTCACATAAATGCTTGGCAATGGCGGAGATCAAAGTTCACTTCCGGTCTGGATGATCAACTTGGTTGGTCTATTGATTTTTTGATTGACCCGTCGATCAGTTAATAAATCTATTTTATAAAACTTGTGAAAAGAACTAAATCGCAAACAGAATTGGTAACGAACCAGTTTAAAAAATCGGAAAAACAAAACAAACCAAACATGGACATGAGTACATTTCTAAGTTTGTCTAACAACTACCTTTAAGTAATCAAACTTTAGCATTTAAGTATCTTTATGAGTTAACCCCTGGTTGTTCCTTGTGGGATTGTGTGGTAATGGTCCAACAATACAACAACAAAGAGGATCAAGAAAGAAAACATCATTTTCTTAATTTTCCTTGTCAAATTTGATTAATGTTTGTTGTAAATCCGAAGGCAGTGAAACGATATACTGGAAAGATGTTCATTCTAACTGCTGTATAACTATCAAAAGTGCTTCCAATAAAATAGTTTATTATGGAGTATTTTATGACAACCAAAGGACAAGTCGGTTTCTAGATTTATGAGGGATTATTTCATTAGAATCGAGCACGCACTGGATTTTCTGAAATTGAAATAAAAATATTGTAAAAACACTACAATCTATTTTCAGAGGATGGATAATCTGTAACAATGTCCGCTATAGGGTGCTAAAGGAGGGTTTATTAACCCATTTCCACATTAAAGCTTCTAAACGCCCAAAGAATAAAAACTTCGGAAAACGTTGCGGTCAATGAAGAAATTACTTGTGACGAGCATTTTCTCTGAATTGGACTACTCTAAAATTTTGTCGGTCTAATGGTTACCTTTAGAAAGACGGGATACGTGACAAAAACATAATAAAAATTAACACATATATATGACAATATGTTCTTAAATACTCCTTTTAATTTGTAAAAAAAAAGCGTCTATGATATAAGCTTGAAACAGCGATATCATTTTTGATGGACGTCTCCATGTACATTAGTGTTACCAAGTTTCGAAAAACTAGTGGGACCTTACTATGGTGGAGAAAGTACCAATTGAGCTCAAGCTTTTAATTCCTAAAGATTCGTTTCAGCAAACCAGCTGTATATACTAAAATGGCATTTCTCGAGAATTCAGAATAATTCATACATCGCGTAAAAACATCTTTTATGTATATAAAAATATCTCCTTAACCCTTTCCTGTACCTGTTTCCTAGAATTTACGTCACTGTGTTTGTATACTTGAGAAAACATTGTGGAAAAAGAAGCAGTTGCTTGTAACAAACAAATTCTCCTTTTTTCTCAACAATTTCAATCACATAGGATGGTTTCATGCCAAGTTACATCCACTTTTCATTGTCATTTGCAACCTTTTTCAAAATGGACCAGTCTAAAATTTAAAAAATCGGGAAAGCGTTAAATCACGCTTTATCTATCTTGCACACAATACAAATTGAGCTATTTACTGGCCGTACGGAACGCTACAGCTTACGATTTGGACTCGCTTATCAAAAGTACCTAACTATTTTTAGAACCCAGCAGACCAGATAAACGTAAACCCTGCAGGTTTTAAGTCATAATACACACCATAGAAATGTATAGACAAGCGGACACAATTTCAGCATATTTATATTCAAAAAGGTTCCATGGATGGTTTTTTTTGTTATTATTTTGAAAAAGCTTTTTTGAGCTTCTACAGGTCGCAAAAGGTCTTAAAAGATATACAAAATCTTTCATTTGTTTCTTGTAAGAATTAATTCCGAAAGAATTGCTTATCCAATATCACCAGTATCTTAAATGATATCTTAATCTTTTGAGGCGTGTCATGGGAAAAGGATCATCCCTGAAAAGTTTAAAGTATCTATCTTGAAAACTAACTAGTTTGCAATTAAGTGAATTTGGTCAAACGTCACTTCAACCCTTTCCTGTTTTTGGAAATTTTAGACTAGTCCAAATTGAAAGAGGCTGCAGACGACAATGAAAACTGGATGTCATTTGAAATGAAACCATCCTTTGTGGTAGTAAAATATTGGGGAAAAAGGAGAAACTGCTTGTTACAAGCATTTTTTTCTTTTTCCACAATGTTTTCACGAGAATAAAATTACAGGAACGTAAAATTCCGCATTTGAACGGGAAAGAGTTAAGTGATGTTTCAGTAATACCGCGGTTGGTACATGCACCCAAACCATGGCTTACTGTCATTTTTCACATCAAGACATATACATGTACAACCACAACATTAACTTTGAGTTCTTTGCCGCTCAGCCAACTTTCTAACGACGAGAGACAAATGTCACTTGTGACAATGATATTTGTTTACCAAACTCGGGATCATGCTCATGACACTAGAATAGAGAACATCTTGTATTACCTATTAAACTATCCGGGCAAGGCTTTAATCAGATTATCAAATATGAAAAATGTCACATTCTACACCATATTTGTCATGTCACTCTACTATACCTACAGGGACGTCCACCACCAGTACTTTCAGTTCTTTGATTACTAAAGTTTATGTCAATAGAATCTGCGGTTCCCGAGTTCGATCCCCGACCATGGCGAATAACTTTCCGACATTTGTCTCCCACCAATGGGAAGATAATAGTAAACCAAAGTAGGGTGAATAGCTGGAACTCGGAAAGGATGTAGTAGTAGTAAATGGTGTGAGAAATACTAGGAATCCTTGGTTATGTGCTCCAGTGATTCCGATATGTCTGAAATACTGTTAAATGTCAAAACCTCACCTATGGCTAATGGTCACTACTAAGCTATACTCATCACAAGTTTTATTTTCGCGTTTGTACTTGGCCCACACTGGCTTATGATATTGAAGACGGTTTATCAAGACAAGTACCTTGTGTTTGAATTCCGAAAATTTTAGATACTTTTTCAAACCTTGATCAATAAATACAAATAAAACAAAAACACGGATTGCTAATGTGAATGCATAAAATCATTGCGTTGTATGTGCATTGTGTCAACAAATGGCAAGCCAATTTTATATGGGTAAGATATCTATTGAATTATAAAAAAAAAACTTCTGAGAAAGGTATACATAGATTATCGTTACCATGTCTCCTGTTCGTTGGAGAACACACTGGGTATTTTGCAGTTCGAATGTTGGTTTCGACAGGGGAAAGAAGAACAATTACATTGTGACGATATACAATAAGACGGAACGGTAATCCATCCTGTATAGACCATATGATGTCACATCTTCAGAAATATTCCAGTAATGGAATTTTAAAAGTTATTTTCGAAACCTGTATGGGCCAAAGATCGCGCTCTATCCAAAACTAATTCGTGATCAAAGTCCGCAGAACCCACTGGCCACGCCCACTGAGGTCAGGTTGGAAGTTCCACTTCGATTTGAATAGGCGTTATATTCCATAGTTTATAGCCGTTTCCACTTTTGTAACGCTCTTCAACCCGTACGTAGTGAGCACAAATGCAGAAGATCGCATTCTATCAAAACTTAATTCGTGATTATCAAAGTGCACAGATACCCGCCCACTGAGCTCGGCGAGGAAGTTCTAGTCCGATATTAAATCCAGAACCATGTAAGAGAAAGGGAAAAATCTTTTATTGGCGCACTAAACGTCATGACTACAGCTTGAATAAGTCTTGAGTCTCCAAACCAACAAAAATGCTTCAGATAAATATCGGCAAATGTCGAAGTTCGAAGCTCACTTTCGTCTAAATGTAAAATTTGATTGGTCAATTGATTCTCTGTGACAGTCGTTGTCCGTCAATAGAGCTATGGCTTTTTAAATAATCAATTAAACCGTCGTTGCGCGTACAAAATATACATGTTTTTCATATCTTTAACGTAAAAAAGTATTTTCGTCGGTACGCGAGCAAAATGTCGTTACCTCAGTTTTAATAAAGTTGTAGTTACGACATTTTGCTTTCCAACCGAAAGCTGTAGTAACGGCATTCAATTCAATGTAAGTATTCCCAAACGAGACCTATTGGCAGATCTCAGGCTACTCGCACTTATCCCCGACATGGCAGTTCTACTGTGTTTATGAATAACATTACATTGCAAAATGTTGGACCAGCAATATAACATAAAAGGTAAATTATACAGGCTGTAGTTAATACGTTTGAGCCACCAAACCAACAAGAAAGCTTACCTAAATGTAATATATAATTATAAGTTCACTTTCGGTCTAGAGGAATGATTTGGTTGCTGTGTTCGTGGTCGGGTGTTAGAGCGTTGGCTTCCCGATCAATAGTCCCGAGTTTAATTCCCGGGAGCGACTATCGTTCTTAGTCCTGTCATTGGCCCATATAACCAGTGTGACAACTGATGTATGCTCCAGGAAGCAAAATTGAGAGGGATTAATCTAAGTTGAAAGATCTTGCTTCTCAATCGATGTAAATAGATTTAAAGCAATGCCTTGATTGATCAATCTATTTTTTATTGACAGTGGCGACCCACTTATTCATTAGTCGAATCAAACATTTTAGAGCAAAAGTTCTAAATAGACATGTCATATTTCAGCCTATCAAAGCCCGAGTTCAGAATGCGAAAGGTTGAAATTCTTAGTTAATCATAGCTTTCTAGGTGAAAAATGTTCCGTTTGACAAAATGACATGCATTTTTCTGCTCGAAAAGATCGTGAACTACAGTTCGAATAATCTAAAATTGCGATCTTTTAGAAGCAAACCAGGCAAATTATTCTTGTTGCGTCGGACTCGTGCTATAAAACCAACTAAAGGACAATAAAAGACACATCCTTTGAAAGTTCAATATTTCAAAACTCAGTTTTCACGGTTGTTTAATTGGATTTGTCGACAATTTAAGGACGACTTCACTTCACTCTTGAATTCTTCGAACATTTAATATTCCAAATATACGTATTTCTGTCACATAGGGGAAACTATATATTAGATTTATTTCTGGAAAGAGATATCATAAGCAATAGTTTACAGCACAAGTAAACCAATAAACGGGTGACATTTTGCGACACTCATTGCGGGTTGTGTCCCTTTACTGTTTATCTTTTCACCGATCATTTGTATTAACAAGTTACAAGAAAATGCATTTTTCGTGAAATATCAAAACAGAAGAACGACACAACTTAGTTGTTATAAAGGTTTCATGCCGGAATACGAAGAAGAGAAGACGACTTTCTAATAAAATGTAAATTGGTTGATATAAATTTCATAAAACGTCGTCGAATTTCTGTATCAGACGAGGACGAAATATTTACAGCTTTGAAAGAAAATTCTCCGAACTAGAAATTACTCGCCTAATTGACTAATCGCTGGCCCCGCCCACTTACTTTGTTGGCCCCGTCCACTGTATCCCTCGGGAAGTTTCCCTTCGATTTGAAACGGCGTTATTTTGAAGGTTCATGGTCAGTAGCCTTTTCCATGTTACAGCCAAACAATGAGAAACTGGGAAATAGTTATTTGCACGTAACTCTGGGGAGTTTACAATTAAGGGTCATATTCTAGTCAAAGGGTTTCTCAGAGATGAGCCTCCCTTTTCTCCAGAAATGCTTTCGGAGAGATTAAAAGAGTTGTGAAAGTACATGTAACTTGAGAAAATCAAAAAGGATGAGAACCCACATTTTAAAAGGTCGAGTTTTTAACTTAATAATTACCAAAGCAAAATCTGGTAATGAACATTGTTTATTGTTTTTTAAGGGGCATATATTAAGTTAAATTCTCAAAACAAAACAAAACACACGCAGTTAAAAGGTGTAAGCCTGAAAAATACCAGACATGTTTCTAAAGCTTAAATAAACTGTAGTTACGACGTTTAACTAACACAAATATTTTACACAAATGACGGCCAAAGTTGGAGTTCATAGCTCAATTCCGGGCTGAATGCTTGATTTGAGTGGGCGATTGAATCCTTGATTAACAACCACAATTGGTCACTTGACAGGTTGGTGCTGATGCCCACCTACCTCCAACATTGAAGTTCGGCTAATATAAAAAGGTGTTAGATTTCAAAAGTTATGGACATTAAAGAAAAGGTAAATAATCGGCTGACAACCTTAACGTTTTAAATTCAGGTTAAATAAACTTTAATTACTGCCTTTCAATCGTAGAAAATATCATAACATAAATATCGGATATCATCAGTCACTTTTGGTCTAAATCATTGATTTGATTGGTTAATCAATTGCCACGCCAAAACGTTTTTTGACGCTCGTAAAAACACTGTGGAAAAAAATTGAAGAAAATGAAGACATGTCTGGCTCGTTGGACGAGTGGTTAGCGTGCTCGACTCATAATCTGGTGGTTGCGGGTTCGAGCCCCACCGGAGGCGGGTAGTGTATTTGGGCAGGACACTTTACAGTCAGATCCCCAGTCCACCCAGCTGTAAAAGCGGGTAGCATTGGTCAGAATCCATTGCCTCTCTCTATATGTGCATGATAAGTTCTTGTATGAGTTAGGACCACGATGGAAATAAGAGTCTTTCGACCCTTTATCGTGTTATCCTCGAGGGGGGAAAAATACATCCCAAAAGCAATTTCTTCATCATCCACATTGTTTTTCTGCAGAATAACTTTTCGTCTGAAACTTACTCCAGTTTTGGCCAGTCTAACATCTTGTCGTCAGGTAATGGGTTAAACGATTTTCAAACGACATCGGCGACCCGTCAGTTATAAATAGAAAAGCAGAAATAAGAGGAATAACTTTTAACGAGTAATTTATATCAACATGCGATAAAAATATCTTTTGCTTACCACTGAAACACTGAAGTGAATGCAACACTGATATCTAAAAATTACCAGACTAATAATTGCTACATCCTACCCGTCAATCGAAATATTAACCCTTGTCATGCTGAACCCGGAATATTCCGGTTCCGGCAGGAGATATAGACCAAGATCAGCCTGCACATAAGTGCAGTCTGATCTTAGTCTACACCTCCTGCTTGTATTTCTCCTGCCAGAGTTGTTAAAGTTAATGAAGCTGATTTCAAAAAGAAATATTGATTTGTGAACAACAAGTTCTATAAGCGCTTTCAGCACTTTGATTTTACAGCAATTCAATAAGGTAATTTATACAGCATGACAAGGGTTAGTTGAACAATCAAATTATCGAGTCCGGTCAATTCATGTGTATCTCAAACCCTTGTGTAAAACAATCATTATGCCGGTGAGCGACTATAACTTTTTAGCTACAGCCTGTGTACGGCTGAAGATAAACGTATAGGTAGCGACGCAGCGTTGTGTTCTCATCGACCTCAGAAATAAATTTCGTCATTGGTCAGGTAAAATGTTGTAAACATGACTTAAATTAAGTTGTATACACGACATTTTGCTTACCCGACGATGTAATGTCGCCTATTTACAAGGCCGTTTAAGTTGACAAGGCAAGTGATTATTGAGGACTGGTCAAATTGACAGACGGCTGGCAACGCCCACTGACCCCGACAGGAAGTTCTACTTATATGATGAAAGACAATATTTAGCTAAAGGTATGGCCAGTAATAAGTTACAAAGAACCAATATGTTGGTTGGCGAGCCAAACAGCGTAAACACAGCTGGAATGCGCTGTAATTGCGACGGTATACCAAGAAAAAAAACCCACATAAACGTCGGTCAATGTTAGAGTTCAAAATTTATTTAATAGATGAAAAGAATATTTATTGTTTTCATAGAGGTATGAACCGAAAAACCTAATCACACTGTATGAGTACACGAAGCGGGTTCATACATTGTGTGATAAGGATTTTCGTTTCATACCTTCATGAAAACAAAAAAAAAATTCTCCTCATTTCTTATAATTTAATAGCATCGAGGAAAAAACAACAACAAAAAACAAAAGCTTTACAAATTTTGATATCTTTTTTAATGGGACTACTTCGTGCGGAAACTTACAGAATGGCTGCGTGCTCAGAATCTTTGTCATTGAGTTATAAATAAATTTTTCGACCAATCAGAACGCCCGTTTTTGACAGGCGAAATTAAAAATTAAATTATTTCCTGTTAAAATGAATAATTTGACTGGTTGGTTGATTGTTTTGATTGACAGCCATAATCGTTTAATTAGCCTGGTAACAATACTGATAAAATAGGGGACATTTCTAGAACATAATATGGACACCAAAATAAAATTCATCAAATTAACCAAACATGAACAAACGCAGCTCAAAATATTTTGGTCTTAGTCTGATAAATTGTAACAGATTTCACCACTGCCATGTCAATATGGCTGGAATATTCTAAATGATTTAAGAGGAGCCAGAGGGTCATTGTACACAATGTTCCGGTATTATCAACTTAGTAAACTTCTTATGTTCTATAGATTAACCCTTCTCGTCCTGTATTAACCCTTGTCATGCTGAACCTGGAATATTCCTGTTCACCAAGCAAATCATTTATTTAGACCGGAAGTGAACTTTAAACGACATTTTTATGAAGCATTATAGCTGACTTGGCGACCTGATCGTCGTAACTACAGCTTTAATAAGCTCTAGTTACGACTTTTAGGTCGCCAACAAACCATTTTAATTTTTGTTGCATGGTCATACTTCTTGCAAAATAACACACTCTGATATCGAAGTGTAACTTCCTGTGTGAGTCAGTAGGTGTAGCCAGTGGAGTCAGTGGGCCGAACAACGATCCATTATTTCGATGAAGTCTACAATTTTGTCCTCTGATAAAGAGTGATGGCATTCGTGTATAAATTTGCAATTAGGGTGTTATAACTCAAACCGAGATGACAAGCCTGAATCTGCTTAACGCTGTTTTTTGTAATCTCTACCTCGTTATTTCGGAAAGAGTCTCAAAATTTCATTAGTTTCTCTAATCTAAGGAATAGAGAGAATATTCTTTTTTGTTTTCATTGAGTTATGAACCTAAAACTTAATCATACTGTATAAGCGAATGGATTCATCCATTAGTGTGATCTAGTTTTTAAGTTCATACATCAATGTAAACAAAGTATAACAAAACAATACAGTCCTCTCGTCTCTAATGATTTCATTTCACCAAGCAAGACAATGCAAATATATTATTACACTTGAGCTAATATCTTATGAATCTACTTTTCACGCTTGCAAAAAAAAAAAAAATCTTTGAAAATTTTTATAGAAGAAACTAGAATAGAATAATACAGAAAGTGACGGGCTATAAATGTTACGCTTGTGTTGGCCATTACGGAGGACAGTGTAAATAACCATTCTCATTTTTCCCGTCTGATCGGTATGGTTTGACTTTCTACCTTTAGACACGAATCAAATCATCAACATGTATGACCAGACCATGTTAATTGGTCATTTTCCAATCTGATACATCACACTGCACCTGCGTCTCACAATAATTCAAATCACTCGTAAGGGAAATTACCTATTGGCCGTTTAAATAGACATATATTAAGAGTTGTCTTTGACAATTACCCAAGATGCGACTCTTCGAGATCTTATTCTCATTTAATTCCGCCCATTGATTCCACTTCGATCTTCAAATGTATACTATTTGCAAAATGTATTGCCAATCACTTTCATCACAAACATAAAACCGTTGTTTGGGTGACATGTACGCCATAAGTGGATCTCAAATTAGCTGCATGCAGACGTTTAAGTCGCCAAACAAACAAAAACTGCTCCACATAAATGTCGGATAATGTTGAGGTTCAAGGTTAATACCAGTCTAAATGCATAATTGACATGCCGATTATTTTTTTATTGACAGCTCCGATTGGTCATTTCACAGTCTTGTGGTGGATTTTTCTACCTACACCCATCTCAAAGGGAGATAACTACAAAACATGGACAGATAGACAATAATAGTGGTCGCATATAGTTCGCTGAGAACAAGAAGAGCTGGGCGAACTTAACGCCACGACTAAGCTTAAATTAGCCGAGGTCACGTCATTGAGTCGCACACTAAAAACATGTTTGCGAGACGGAAGTTTCAGCTCAAGTCAATTTTAGGCGTATTATTAAACTTTCGAGAGCTGCCGTCCAGCAAAACTTTAATGGCATCTAACGAAATGTCCAAATTCATATTTATAGGAGCCAAAATTCGCCAACTTTTTACCAGGGTTGTCCCGAAATTTCGTGACGTTCTTCTAGTAAAAAAAAAAAAAGCTTAAGATTAATCTCAAAAAACTATTTAAATTTCAATTTTGTGTATCTGCGTGCAAAAATTGGCTGAAAACCTTTTGAAAATCATAGTTTGAAAATAACAAGAGCCAACCACACTGCTGTGTACATTAAGTGTAAAAAACGACGTCAAAACGTTTTTTGCGTGGAAGTGCGCTACCATTTTCTTTAAAAATGACTTTACAAGAACGAAACAATCTTCGTGGCATGTTAAATTCGACATTGAATGTACAGTTGTACACTCTATCATATATTTAGTTCTTCTGTACCAGTATCACTTGACTAGTACTGCTTCGACCAGTTGTGTAAATGAATGTCTCATAAACCGATTTCATCGTGTAAAACAAGAAGTCTGCATTTGTATTGGGAGATATTCCTGTATTATCTTCCCTTTGTCTTGTGACCATTCAATCAGAGGTGTGCCAAATTGTACAATGGTCTTTCACTTCATTACCTTTGTTTTTATCCTTGTTCATATAATATGATGAAGATAGTATCAAATTATCTTCGGCGCCCTGTAGTCGCGCGATTTCCTTATTCGTTATTCAATTTTAGAACCGTAAAAAATCTTAAGTAAAAAGGACCAAGCTGAAAGCTAGATGACACTTGTTAAATGTGCTATTATTGATTTAAACTTGTAAATAACGACATAATAATGAATCAACTGAAACGAAGAAATTACTCGCTGTTGTAGTCCATTAAATTAATCAAATGACTAAAAGTACTGAGAAGTTGGAATGCTCTGAAAGGGTAATAACTGTGGAATTCGGCTCAAATTCATCTATTACTTTCAGAGTAAACCTCCCTCCTTTAAACTTAAACTAGCATTCCCATTCGTATACATATGTGCGTGAATAACGCACAAAAACATAAATCCACATACAGAAATAAAAACTAGCATTGTCTTAACCCATTCCCAGACAGTGACGCTTTTAAATGGCCCTCATTATGAAAGCTTTGGGAAAATTGTGGAAAATGAAGAAATTGCTTGTTACAGGCAATTTCTTCATTTTCCACAATGTTTTCTGTCCAAAAAGACCAGGTTTTTACAGATTTCATCAACTTACAATTGTCCTGTGCTACTTCTTTGAATTTAGACTGGTCTTAATTTTTATGTGTTTGAAAAGGGTTATAAGCTCGTGTCACGCACAGCAAAATTAGAATTTTCAAACAATACATTATCCTTTTGATCAACTGTAATACGTGAACTCCTTTTAGAATCTTGAAAACAGAGAATAACAGCTTCTACAGAAATCAATGACCTCGATGATTATTTGACCCCCAACTCGGCCAATTCTGTAACGATCATATAAGTTTATGAGTATACGTGGAAATTGGCGGAAATGCGCGGAAACTTGTTTCAGGGTGATCGATTTGAAATACCGGTTTAGAGTTAGGAAAAAGAATATTCAAAGCGTTGTGAGTAAAATAAAAAAAAAAAAAAAAAAAAAAAAAAAAGACGTTAACGTTATTGTAACGTTATTGTTTGCATATGGTAGTTTTGCCCTTTTCCTAAAAATTCCTATAATATGATGAAGATAGTATCAAATTATCTTCGGCGCCCTGTAGTCGCGCGATTTCCTTATTCGTTATTCAATTTTAGAACCGTAAAAAATCTTAAGTAAAAAGGACCAAGCTGAAAGCTAGATGACACTTGTTAAATGTGCTATTATTGATTTAAGCTTGCAAATAACGACATAATAAAGCGTAATTATTTAGTAAATAAGTAGAAACCGGAAGTTGATATGTTTACATTCTAATTTTCAAAAATCTTCTACTTTCGTTTTGCACCTTTTTTATTTTTATTGAGTAAAAGCTGTAAATCCCACAATAATCGCGTTTGCTTGACGCCTACGACCCCCTTTAATCGCTCTAGAATGTTTTAAAGCACTGGGCGGCGTGATTATTGTAAAAATGCATTTGCGACCTGAGCCATATTTGTAAACATATTGCCTATCTATGGTCACATGACTACCACATGTAACATGAGATCACATGATTACCAAACACTTGACGGCGAATCACAAAAACAAATTACTGCGCTGATTATTACCTTATTTTTCAATAATTCAAAGCAAATTAAAGCATGTTTAGAAGTCTCTAAACGAATTTATATATCATCCTTTACATGTACCATATTATTGTCTTCGGCTACAACTAACTGATTGTCCGTGGCAATTTGTGATGAGAAGTAACCCGAGGTGTATTCATATCTAAGAGATCACGTGATATGTGTTATCAAAAAACCCGAAATGAAATTGTCTTGTGTTCATTTTGCGGTTTTGTTAAATCTAAGTTGGAATTGCTCCGCATTCCGACTTAAAAACAATGTGCGCCGGATAATGCTATTACTGCGGAGGAAAATCGTTTTCTATTCAATATAAGACCCAATAGAAATATGCTAAAAATCTTGTAAAATGAATTGATAAATTTGAAAGTCCTAGTCCTAAATAGCATCATCAATAAAAATTGTCACAGATTATTCTCATGCATATACCAAGTGATTCTGTATCGAATGGGAAGCACTTGGCGATATATGAGCGCATGCGTGACATTTCAAACCATTACACATGTGCGCCAGGTAAAGACTCAGATCAGCCTGTGCATCCGCACAGTCTGATCAGAGTCTTCACTCTGCGATATGTAGATAGATACTGACCCAAAGCTTCTTTAAACAATCAGCGAATGTTCTAATTGCCCCGAATGGCTGTCCAAGGTGCTCAACGTGTGCGAGTCACACACATGCGAAATTGTTGGAAATGTCACGTATAGGCTCATATTTCTCTCATTTCTTCCTCCGTAATAATTCATATAATGTACTCTCGCCTATTTGGATGCTGGTCTCTTAATGAAAGTGGTCACTTAAAAAAGGTGGTCGCTTGAGCAAGATTTGATGTCAATCGATTGTTAATTAAAATAGATCATATATTCGGGATAAGCCTGTGTGTCGCTGAATATCACAAACTCCTCTGGGTTATTGTCATCATCACACACAGAGTTATATCTGAAATTATAGAATGTAAATTATTAAGTTTTTACACACATAAAATAATAAAACTTAATAAAAATTCGACTACTTCTAATTCTCAATCCGCTTTGAGATGCGCCTAAAATACTGATGAAAATGGAGAAATTGCTTGTCACAAGCAATTGCATCATTATCCTCAATTTTATCTTCACCAAAAATAAAAATGAATATTTCAGAATGTCATTGACTAAAATTACTGTCTTCTCCTTCTTCGAATTTGTACCAGTCTAAAATTATGTTGTCTGTTAATGGGTTGAATACCGTTTGCTTGATACTCTATTCAGATGAGTTCGCAACAACGAACCAATCTTCGTGGCATGTTAAATTCGACAATAAATGTACAGTTGTACACTCTATCATATATTTAGTTATTTGTACCAGTATCACTTGACCAGTACTGCTTCGACCAGTTGTGTAAATGAATGTCTTATAAACCGATTCCATCCTGCAAAGGGGTCAAAGATTGAATGGCAATCATATCTATTAATGAGGTCTTCACAACTGACGGATTGCAAACCACGCCCACTGAACTCCTAGAGGAGGATCGACTTCGATATTAAAAAGAGTTATTTTAGCAATATTTACGGTAAGTAAAATATAATAGAATGTTTAATTGGCGACTTAAACGTCGTAAATACAGTTTTAAGTCGCCAAACTATCAAAAATGCTTCACATAGTTGACGAATATTCAAGCTGTAGTTACGACATTTAGGTCGCCAACCAACCATTTTACCCTTTGTTACATGTAAGGGCAAAAATGTTGTAATTTTCCTGCCGTTCAATATTGAAGTTGAACTTCCCGGTGAGTCGGTAGGCATGGCCAGCGGAGTCAGTGGGCGGGTCAGTGATCTCCCAATAACGGTTTTATACACTCCCTTTGCAAGATAAGTTTTTCATTACTTTTGAAGCTTAGACATTTTAAGTTATTTGAAATACATGTATATTGCATTTTTTTTATCTTCTTTTAACCCTTGTCATGTTGTATAAATTACCTCGCTGAATTGCTGTAAAATCAAAGGGCTGAAAGCACTGATAGAACGTGTTGTTCAAAAATCAATATTTCTTTTAGAAATCAACTTCATAAACAACTCTGGCAGGAAAACTACAAGCAGGAGGTTTAGACTAAGATCAGCCTGCGCATACGTGCAGTCTGATTTAGTCTACACCTTCTGCCAAAACCGGAATATTCCGGGCTCAGCATGACAAGGGTTAATAATGGACATATATAGAGTATAATGCAATAGTCATCTAAATATCAAAGTTATCTAGTCGTTGTTGGTAGACTTAACCGCCGAGCAGCAATGCTCGGTCTTGATACTTTCTTAAATACAAGCAAAATAACAACGATATCTTAAGACACTGCCCAATTCTCTTAATAGCATCATCACACTCCAAACATTTATTCTACGATTTGCATAAATTTGTACTGCCGTTGTACAGCATCATTAATATTTCTGAGATACACGTACACACAGATTTCATACTTAAGATCCTTAAGAAATCACATGTAATCTTTTATATGTTAAAAAATAAACATACATTATGTTTTTGAACTTAGAATGGTCAGTCAAACGAATCACAAAAACCCATGCAATCTATATAGTCTATACAATAGCTATTATGTTACAATAGAGATACAACATCTTGTTTTTGGTTTGAGCTGCGGTGGAAAAATATGATATTTCACGAGATCGAAACAAAATAAGATGTTGTATTGCAGTCGTAACATAATATACCACTTATTATATACCTATTTTTCTATTGAATACATGCGATGTTATGATAAAAAAATCTGCATTTTTACAGGTATTTCCCTTCTCCTTTACCATTCAGCTTACGCTTATTCGCATTATGACGTAATCTACAAAATGAAAATTGTCGTCATCTTAGACTACCTTTATGGGACCGTATTTGACACTGTCATATTCGGATTTTTTCTGACGTGTCTGATAGTGTCTATGTTTAACTAGTCATAACTATAGGTATATACTAGGGATCGATTCAAAATGATTCTCGAATTGGATTTCGTTCTAATGATAATTCGATACAGAGACGAACCGTAATATCCATCGTGATATTAAATCGAATCAACTGTTTCCATACGTACTAGAGAGAGATAGAGGGTAATGGTTTCTAACTATATCAACAGCTTACTTTGGCAGGTCTCTTTCATATCGTATCCTACACTAGTTTGAGAGTGCAATACGATCATAGTATACTAGTAGACCATAGAATACCTAGTACACCTTTCTTTGAAATGCTCTGCTGACTAATGCCCGGCTCCGAATACCATCCCCCAACATGAAGTTAAACTTCAGTATTAAACGGCGTTATTCATCAAAGTCTATGACCAGCAGCATGTAGCAAAAAAGTAAAATTGTTGGTTTGAGACCGAAACTTCGTGACTATAGATTGAATAAGCTGTAGTTACGATATCAAAGTCGCCAGACCAACAAAAACGCTTCATGAAAATCTCGGCCAATGTCCGAGTTCAAAGTTCTCTTCAAGTGTAAATAATCTAATTGTTAGTTTCGTCTATCAAAAACGAGCGTTCTGATTGGTCGAAAAATTGAATTCATACCTCCATGAACAAAATTTTGAGCACGCAGTGATTTTGAATGCTTCCACACAAAATAGTCCCATACAAAAAGATATCAAAAGATGTAGGTTTTTTTACTTTTTTCGCTCGATACTATTAAATTATAAGAAATGAAGAGAATATTTTTTGTTTTCATGGAGGTATGAACCGAAAAACCTAATCACACAATGTATGAATCCGCTTCGCGTATTCATACAATGTGATTAGGTTTTTCGATTCATACCTCCATGAAAACAAAAAATATTCTCTTCATCTCTTAAATGAATCATTTAATTGGTATATTGCTTCTTGTGATTGACAGACTCAATCGTTCTATTCTGAAACCATTTGAGCCTGTGCGTGACATTTCCAACAATTTCGCAGGTGCGTGACTCGCACACATTGAGCACCCTGGACAGCCATTCGGGGCAATTAGAATATTCGCTGATTGTTTAAAGAAGCTTTGGGTCAGTATCTATCTACAGAGCGCCGAGCAAAGACTCTGATCAGACTGAGCGGATGCTCAGGCTGATCTAGGTCTTTACTTGGCGCACATGTGTAATGGTTGGAAACGTCACGCACACGCTCATTTATAATACACATAACCCGCCTTTTTACTGCCCTACAGAAAAGAGCTCATGACAACAACGTGGAAATAAAGAAATTACTTGTGACAGACAATTTCTTCATTTTCGAAATTGTCTTCTATTCAGACAGAAAGAGACATTTAGAATCTAAACATGAAATTGTCGTCTGAAACATCCTAGAATTTTGTCAGGTTCAAAATTATTGACGTTAAATAACAATTCTCTCGTCATGTCATACAAAGGGCTACGTGTTTTAAATAACTTCGTGATCCGCTGTTATTTGCTGTATGAAGAGATTGTTATGTTGACTTTCAAAAGCTCACGCCAAAATGCATGTATCTAATCTTGCAATAGGTTGAAAAAATGTTATGGCTATCCTCGTGAAATGACCCAATTCTTAACATTTATAGTATACAAAAAAAAAAAATAAATTTTTTTTTGGCTCGATAGAAAATAACCAGTATCATTTAGCGTGTACCAGATATACCTGTTTTTGTGTAATGACGTTTGGGTTTTTCGTAAAATGTTTTTACTTCAGCGGATTTTCTTAATGTTCAGTCACAAAAGGTATATGATAAATGGAATATTACAAAAGTGTGTTTTTTTCTATTTGTAATTATCGTGTTCTCTAACCTTAATAGGTATTTTATGTTAAGAACTCTTAGAAAAACATACTGTTGTAATATTTATATCATTAAATGTACATATAAATGTTCTTACCTAATGATATCAGACCCCGGAACGAGCGGGGCAAACCGATCTGAGTAACCTTGTGGAACGGCTGTTGTCTTACCAGTCAAAACATTTACCATATACATTCGTTTATTTCCGTCTGCTCCGACCGGAGAGTAGTCATTCCGTGCGGAATATTCGGAGTTTACGGCAAAGTAAGTTCCCTGCCCGTACCACAAGTTCCCAGCTAGAATTAAGGAAAGTAAAATTAATATACTTGGCCAAACTTATACCTACACCATCTCATGATCTGGAGCATCATCAGATCTCATTTAAAATTTTGTAACGTCCCCTTCCCCACCTAACGAACATATGCATATTATTCATAGTAGCGTGTAATGTGTGTTCATTACTTGATTTGACAGAGAAGCTTGGAAGCCGCAATGGCTCTCGTATATCCTGAATTGTTGTTGCAGTAGTAAATTTAGATAAGCAATGTGTAGTCTGTTGATTTACAATGCGAAAAAACAAACAAATATTGGTCACATATCAATAGAAGCCATAGGCAAGGCTATCGATCTGATCAAGGGTTTCTCGCTTTACCTATTGAGCCCCGCCGAATATCTCTCTTTGAAGGACACACCGACAACACACACAGGGTGCATGGCGACGAAACTGCTATGGACTAACATGATGATAGTAATGCCGGAAAAATCAGATTTTCCAGATCTTGGCCCGCTTGAAAGCGTGTGCAGACCGGAACGTACAGAATTTGGTATCGCGTTGAACTGTAAATCATGACGTAAGTAACTCGACCCCCACCGCGGGCAATATTCTTTCATGCAATTTACATGCTTATGTATCACTTAAACAGGCTGAGTAGCCAGAGAATCGGATACGATATTCCGGTAGCACTGATGTGAGAAATGGCAGGCAGCTCAAGTCGCCGCTGTATGACTGAAACACTGTAAAAATGACGTCAAACCCCTTGAAATTAATGATGTGAAAACGAATGATTGTATGGTTTAACGGCTAGAGTGTCCGAAAGTTTCACACAGGGATTAGTCACAAAACCTTTTTGTTTCCTGGAAAAGGGTCAAATTTGATTCCTTAATGGTTTTATTACTTTATCCTGTATCGAAGACAACGTGAGGTTTTTAATTCAATTACACGGGTGTCGCACCTGATGCTGTGGGTTTTATCAATTTGTCTTTAAACCCTAGTGTTATAAAAATGCTTGACGCTGCGACTGAACTGTAAGATTTAGAAAATGAAGTAGACATTACCTTGTAAAAATGGTTATCCTTTCAATTGTTTACAAATTTCACCTCCTAGTCCCATTTGTTAAGAAGATACGCTGATATTTCCGATCGGTGTACTTACACAATTTCAGTAGTGTATTAAAATACAGATACTCTGCCAATACGCTGTCGAATTGAAAATTCTTATACAGTCGATCTTATTGGAGCGACCACCTCTATTAAGCGACCACTTCAAATTAGCGACCATAATCGAAATCTCCATTTACAAATCGAAACCACTTAAGAAGCGAAAGCATTTTTCTTAAAAAAATCGTTACAAAATCCTATGTTGTTGGAACACATTAGAATTGTCTCAATGAAACTATTCAATGAGTCCCAACAGCACAGGATTAAACGAGAATTCTGTAATAATTTCTTTATACAATTAAATCAATCCTTTATTTCTGTCTCAATAAAGTGTATTAAACGACAATTTCTTTAAGCGACCATTTTTTAGATGTCCAAGCAGTAGTCGCTTAATACAAGATTTACCGTATTGTCATATTCAACGATATTACGGCAATTATACGAATTGTTCAAAAGAACTGTTAGTGTGGCCTACGAATCAAAATAATAGATCAAAGATTTATCGTTACCAGTACTTTGTAAACCCCGCTAAATTTAATAAAGATGTAATACATTTTGGTTAATGATAAATTACACTAAGGATGAAGCTTCAACCTCCACCCAAAGATTTTCTTTCAGGCTTTGCACTAGACTTCCTGTTTAAAAAATAAATTCTGATTCGAAAATAATAGAAGAATCACCAAAAGTTTGTCCGGCGTATCCTCTGTTAAATCCATTTGATGTTATATAAGCTTCTGTGTCTAGCTTTATACCATGCCAGAGCACCCTCTCTATGTCTGGTTGACTCTTCAGTTCTGATTCCAGCTGTTTCTTCTTGGTAACGAACTGTTGATAGAGGGCTTGGTTCTGTATTCGTTTGATCTAGGAGTGACAAGTAATGAAAAATTATATCAAAGCTAAAATTGGTTAGAAAAACATGATTTGTTTGTTGAATACAATTACCGAAGCATCTGCATTTTTAGCTCGACTGTCTTTGGAGAAAAACCGAGGTTTTGCTGTAGCCGAGTGCACATAGGGTATTTTCTAATATTTGACCAAGTGAGCTAGTGTTTGACCCTCATGACCAAATAAAAAAAAGACCGAGATATTACGCAAACTGACATCCTGGCCAAATATTTATTAATTCGAGCCTAAAAAATACCATCTAGAATGCACCAAAGGGTTTTCTAAGAATTGACCTAGTGACCTAGTTTTTGAAGCCACGCATTTTGCCCTAGTATCAACATATTTTAGGCAAAAGTGTGACCTCTGGAGTTCCTACAAGGTTTTCCTAAAATTTGACCATGCGACCTATTTTTTCGAGACAAACATTCCGATCAAGTCAATGTGTTTAGACACGATGGACGATCGACGACGGACAGTCAAGCTTGCATTAAGCGACCACTCAAGGGAAGACCAAAATCGAAAATTCGAAAGATATGAAGTATTGATTCGCATACGTTAATTATTACAAAATTCTCGTTTTGGGACGCATTAGATTCGTCTCATTAAGACGATTATAATGAGTTCCATCAACATAAGATTTTGACATGAATTTACTTTTAGCCAATTGCAATCACTTCGAAATATCTTTTGCTCTTAAAAAGGAATTTCAAATAAAGTCGCTATATGGACGTATCCTCTTAATAGAAGTAGTCGCTAGAACAAGATATACTGTATTGTCAAACCTGTACAATTCCTGCCAATGGAAACGGCGCAATGGTGGCTCTAAACTTAGATTCAACATCGGAATATTCTTGGTCAGTTGTTTTTAGAGCGACTTCTTTCAAGTTTTCGGTCGCCCCCATCGGTTCCCATGTAAGTGGTAAGGCTTCAATATCCCCTGCAAACAAACATTTCGAAACGCAAAGCCATTATCATTCATTGACACTTGTTTACCCCCTTAAAAGAATGGTAATAGAAAACATTGTGAGAAAAGGAGAAATTGCTCATAACAAGCTATTTCTTCTTTTCTCAAAAGGCTTTCTAACTTATTTGGCACTTATATTCCAATCTTATAGCAATCTAAAACGTCTTCTTCAACTTTTTCCAATTTGGACCAGTCTAGACATTTACCCAAGACATGATTAAATATTTTCGCTACTGAATACTTTCAAACCACATCGGCTGCTTTTTTAACAAAGACTATAGATGTTATGTTGATTAATATGATATTGCTATATTTAACAAGTAATATTTGATGCGAAGTCTAGCTTTCTTATCTAATATGTTTTATTCTGTAACATTTTGTTTAGTCTTGAAATAGATATATTACTTTGAAATGGGTTTACCCATTATTTCGCTTTGGGAAGTCAGTAGGAAATTTAATAATCAGCATCTTATTTGAAGGATTGCCGTGGTCAGTAATGATATTGATAATGATAATAGCCCAATCAACTCGTCCATTTAAACACAAAGATAAATCTCGCGAAATGTTTACGTACATCTACCAAGTCCGGTTAAGTAGGTAGGTAATACGCTGTTCTCTAAACTCTGGGTTCGTGTGTTCGAACCCCGTGTCGGCGCATATCTATTTCGAATGCCACAACGTCATCGCGACATTCTATTCAGTAGACGAGTGATAGGTAGTTGGACGAGCAGATTATGGTTCAGTCCGAATTTTGCTTTTGTTTTGAATTATGAACTACAAGGTCACGATTAGGTGCACGGACTGCCCCAATCTAGCTGAAATCATGTCGGAGGTGGCAAAAACCCGAAACAATCAATCAATTAACACGCAAATAAATAAACCGAACACTTTCTTACCTACAGCAAGGTCTTTTCTTACAACATGTACAGCTGTCGCCTTGTCCTTGCTGTCTTTGATGTTTTCGACCATTTTCTTAAAATTCACTACGTAAGATTTATTGTCTGTGTCTTTGAACGTCACTTCATTCATATCTAAAATCGCAAATCCAAGTACGTTTAATCTAAAGTCATTTTATTGCCTTTATAATTTTAAAATCGTCCTAAATGCGAACAGAAAATGTACAAAACAAATGGCTAGTTTTCTTAAGTTAAAGTAGGTACATTGTGGGAAAATATTTCAAAGTTTAAATGAAGATAGTAAACTTACTAAATAAACAAATAAACAAGAATGTCCAAAATATTTTTCAATCAAGTTCTGACTGAATTACTTTGTTTATGCGCTCTAGTTTGTATGCGATCTATAATAAGACAAGAAATCTGTGAGTCTAATCTCACCGAGTATACCCCGTTTACTGCACTACCATGTAAACTACAGTAAAAATGACATGCTCCCTTCATGTAACATATTCAATAAGCAGCATGAAGGGCATCTAGCTGAACCTCCATATCAGTTTCAAGTCAAGTCAGTGCTATCAATGCTGTTGAGAAAAATGCGACAACAACAGATACTACTAGTCCTAAAACAGACCTGAAGTAGAGAGCATGTACACCTAAATTTAGTAAATACCTTAGAGGGTCCTTCGTTGAACACCCATACAAAGTTTTAGATCGATGCTATCAATAGATGCGGAGAAAAAAAATGTGACAACATACCACTTTACTTGGCAAAGTTCGAAAATAAGTTAAGTCGTTAATCAGGACAAAGGTAATTTGCAGAAAAAAATCATAAAGTATCATAAAGGACAACGAAGTAAACCACTTCATCAAGTTTTAAGTTAATTCTATTAATATGCTGAGAAAAATATGACGAAAATGTACCAGTCTAAAAATAAACTAAGTTGTAAAACAGAAGTAGTAAACTTGAAGATCTGAATTCTGTAACCTCCACACCAAGTTTCAAGCCGGTGCTATTAACCCATTCCCACACAGTTACGCTTTCTGGCGCCCCTCAAGAAAAAACAATTGAGAAAAAAATGTGTAAAATGAATAAATTGCTTGTGACAAGCAATATTTCTTCCTTTTACACAATGTTTTCTACCAAGAAAGTTGACAAAATCTGAACTTTCATCAGCTTAAAATTGTCGTCTGCAACTCCTTTCAATTTGGACCAGTCTAACTATTTTGCCATCTGGTAATGGGCTAATAGTTGCTAGAAATGTGCGACGAAAAATAAAACACTATATCAGGCAATGTCCGAAACTAAGCTAAGTCTTAAAGCAGGAAATAGACAATTTGCGGACCTAAATTTGGTAAGCACCATGAATGACCCCTATATGAACCCCCACATCAAGTTTCAAGCCGACGCTATCAATTGTTGCTGAGAAAAATGCAACAAAAATATATTAGTATAATAGGCAATGTCCGAAAATAAATCAAGTCAGAAACAAGGAAGTAGTTAGATTGAAACCCTAAATTCAGTAGGACCCCAATATGAACCTCCACATTAAGTATTGAATAGATGCCCTCAATAGCTTCTAGGAAAATGTGACAAAGTATTCCACTTTATCAGGCAATGCTATATCGTAATGCCGGCAGTAGACAACTTTCGGACCCTAATTCGGTAAGCGTTATGTAAGACCCCTTGATGAACGCCAATACCAAATTTCAAGTCATTGATATGAATAGTTGCTGAGGAATATACGACGAAAAATGGCTAAAGGTAGACAGACGGAGGGAATAAACTAATGTTCAAACATGAAGTTGATCACTTGCGGATCTAAACTTTCACATCAAGTTTTATATCGACAATACCACACTGTAAAAAATAATTCGGCACTTTACACCAATATTGGTGGCAACTTTGCTGCCACCAATAATGGTGTAATTTTACACCTGTTTTAAAACGGGAAAAGTCACACTAAAAATAGTGTACGATATATCTGTGTTAAGTGTAAAGTAACACTGCCAAACAGTAAAAAACATTACACCAATATTGGTGGCAGCAGAGTTGCCACCAATATTGGTGTAAATTTACACCATTGTAAGAGTTACTTAACACCGACGGACAGAAAAAAAACATTACACCAATATTGGTGGCAGCAAAGTTGCCACCAATATTGGTGTAGCTTTACACTTTTGTTAGCGTTACTTAACACCGACGGACAGAGAAAAACGTTACACCAATATTGGTGGCAGCAGAGTTGCCACCAATATTGGTGTACCTTTACACCATTGTAAGAGTTCATTAACACCATAATAAATGTTACTTGACACCGACGGACAGAGAAAAACGTTACACCAACATTGGTGGCAGCAGAGTTGCCACCAATATTGGTGTAGCTTTACACCATTGTATGAGTTCATAGCACCATAATCAGTGTTGTTTAACACATATAGGCAGAAGTAAATGTTACACCATTAATGGTGGCAGCAGAGTTGCCACCAATATTGGTGTATCTTTTCATCACTATGAGACTTTGTTAACGCCATAATTAGTGTTACGTAACACTTAAAGACAGAGGAAAGGGACTTGTTATAGACTGCAGATTTATGGAAGTTAAACCTGACAGGAACCCAGGGTTTGGCCAATAAATCTTTATCAATTTTTCATTTAACCCAGTCCGGCTTTATGACACCCACGAAGAAAGAGTTCAGAAAACATTCTGGACAATGACAAAATGTTTGTTCCAACATATGTCCAAAATGGTTTCTAACCTGAAAGACAGATTTTTAAAAATCTCATCAACTATACATTGTCGTCCACAACTCGTTTGAATTTTGACCATTCTTAAATTCTGTTACCTGGTAATGGGGTGAAGTCTAAATAATTGAGAATATAAAACAGCAAAGATAATAAAATCAAAACATATGAAAAGATTAACATTTATTAAACAATGACAAAACTGCCCAAGTAAGCATCCAAGAACATTTGTCTACACATGGTAATTGAATTGATTGATTGAATGGGGTTTAACGCCGCTTTTAACAGTATTTCAGTCATATCGCGGCGGCTGGAGCACCTAACAATGGATTCCTGGTATTTCTCACACCAGTACTACCACTACATCCTTTCCTAGCCTCCAGCTGCTATCCCACTTAGGTTAACGATTATCCACCCATTGGTGAGAGACAAGTGTCGGAAAGAATATGAGCCGCCGCCGGGGATCGAACCCATGACCCCATGATTGAAGATTAGGAGTCTGACGCGCTACCGACTGCGCTATGACGGCGGCCCACATGGTAATTGAAATAACTAATTTCAGTTATTAAAGTATATTGTCCATACGCTAGAGTATTATTGACAGTAATATTGAATTAATATAAAATAGATTTCTTATAAAACAAGTTTCACACAACTATCAAATTTGAATCTCTGGAAGCATGATTTCCTTTGTCAATATTTGTGCCCTATTTCAGTTCAGGAATCAAAGAGGGACACATGTACTTGCAGACATTTTTTTTCTGTTTGTGATTTATCATACTCTACCACAATAATAATCAATTGAAAAGAAATTTAACATATGTTATCCATATCATGTTATGGTATATCATGGACTTTAAATATTGCATATTAATGTGTTAACAAATGCCAATATACATTGAATCAGGGTATTGATCACCAATACAGGGTCAATAATATTGTCAGTCTACAGGATTGACACTAGTATTGATCAGTTATTGCTGTTATTGAAAATTGATCTACTACTACATATTATTATTGTCAATAGTATTAACAATTTATGGGTTGTTTAGACCCACTATGTATGCAAACAGCTTTTTTTTTAGAAAAGTCTGAAACAAAAACTTTGGTGACTGAGAACTTTTCCTTGTCTTATTTCTTCATAAATCATTGATTTGAGTGGTCTACAATTGACTACTCAGGAAGTTTTGAAGAAGAAAAAGATGTGTTTGTGAAACACCATGCCCCCAAAACAGGAATTCTTTAGAAATGGGTGATTTTTATGGGTTTTTTCTTTAAGGGAAAAGGGTTAAAATTTTGACCTTGACCTTGATGAAATGACCTTCCCCAGTTGCACCTTGTTGAGACCTACCGGTATCTACATGGCAAATATTAGCATCTATTATGTTCATTATTTCATTATTAAATAAAATTCATTTTGTCAACAGCAGCAGCTTTAAATTTGGCCTAGTCTAATTTTTTGCAGTTTAGGAAAGGGTTAACCAAATTTGGAGATATAAACGTAGGCAAGATAGAAAAGACAATAAACTAAGAAGATGAGTGTAAAAGCGCACAAGTAATGATCAAATGAAATTGTCAAACTTAATGATGTTCCAGGCACATCCACTTATCATGGTTGTTATATGTTGAAAATGTAAAATTAGACATATCAAAGGACAACAACTCAAAAAAGGGCATGGCAAACTTTGAAGTTACTAGCACTTATGGTTTAGGGGATATGTTCAAAAAGAAATGTACAGGTTAAAACAACAAAGGACAATAACTTGAAAAAATGAGCAGGATAAAGTAACGGTTCTTGTACATGGCCTCAACAAATGGGTTTTACCAAATGTTAGTACTTAACATTGAATAACTATAATCAACCTTTAAATTTTATTTAAAATCTAAAAGATTTATTATAGTTATCTTTTAGATGAACAGATAGGACAATAATTTATATACCCCTGATCTATTTAGACTTGCTCATTGTGAAGGTATGAGCTCAAGTCAATAGCTCAGAGTGAAGATGTTGTATCTGCCTATAAACATATAGACAGTTACAAATGTTTCACCCTGAGCCATCGAGAAATTTTGTGAAATATCTACTTGACAGTAAGAAACAGTATGATTCTTTATTATCTAACTGCCAAGGCAATTCAATTTCTTACACATTTCAGTATTAACAAGTGGATGTTACATTGCGATGCAATACAGGAGTCCACCACCGGATTAGAAAAAGTATTTTTTATTCCTAACCTTTTCCCCAAGCAAGACCTGAATTTGACGTCCCTTATAGTAAGCTTTGGAAAACATTTAGAAAAAATGAAGAAAATGCCAATAATTAACATTTTCTCCTTTTTATCCAATATTTTCTGAACTTCAATTTTCATTATTTGTAAATTTAATAACATCCATTTTGTCGTCTGCAGCATTTTCGAATTCTGCCTAGTCTAATTCTTTGTATTTGGGAAGGGGTTATCCAAATTTGGAAATAGACAAGATTGAGAGGACAATAAATAAAAAAAGATTATTATCAACACTATGGAAAGCAATGACTGGTTTTGATATCCCAAGCAGAAAATGCTTTCGAAACTTGGAGGAAAATGCCAATAACCAGCAATTCTTTCCCTTTCTACCATTTTGTACACAAGTTTAATTTTCAATATGGTGAATTTTGTTTTATTGCAGCAAGTTTGAAATTGAAGACGTGTAATATTTTATTGCATGGAAAAGGTTTAAATTTAGAATGTTTCAATTTGAAAGTGTCTGCAGATGAGAAATCAAAGTACTGAAAGTACTGTAAGCTAGCAAAGCATGGTTGAATTTAGAAAACTTTCCATTGTTGGGTAGAAAACATTGTGGACATTGAAGAAATTGCTTGTACAGGCAATTTCTTCATTGTCCACAATGTTTTCCAAAGCCTTTTTCCAAAAGTGGAATTGATTGGGAATGGGTTAAATAGCGTGCTTTTGACAGACTTCACTACAGTTTGAATAGAGTTTGCAATATTCCTGAAATACATAAGAGCTAATTTTAATGGCGTACGCATTTAACAGATTTAGTGGTTAACAGGGTTCATACAGACAAGGCCAAGTAAAATTCAAGGACTTTTCAAGGACTTTTCAAGGACAAATCTTTCCATTTTCAAGGAATTATTATTGAGTAATACAAAAGTGCCAAAGATCGATTATTAGTTTACCCGCCGGCCAATCAAGTGCCAATCCGCATGTGACCCTTATTTGCAGTTAGCAATCGTTTGAACTTGACCCAACTTCGGGTATCGAGTTTTGTAAACTTTTTGTAATGGAGGATCGGCTTGACTTACACACGTTCGAAGTCTTATCAAAATGGGCATACTGCGCCAACTTAAATTGCCGTTACTCGTGAAACAAATATCTTTAACTATAATATGGGACGTGTAAATAAATCGAGACATGAACAGACTTCAGTTGCCGTTCGTATAGAGTCGGAATAGCTCGGCACAGCGCTTTTATGAAATTATTTGTCACAAGACCGGATTTGAATTTTTTTTTAAAAAAGTCACATGGTTAATATATGTTTTATAGTTTTCATTCACGATAAGAAACGTAGCCGATATAATTCAAACAATGGAAATCCGCAGAATGCAGATAATTTGAATATAAACGAAAACAACTGCATAATAATATCACTAGTTCTATCAATAAAGTTAAAGAAACAGCGAATCATGAAATCTTACTTCAGGGGTGGAAAACGTCCGAAAAATAAATCGCAAATCAACTACAATTAATAAATGACCGAGATTTCTGCACAAATTCTACTCTGGAAAAATAGTGCAACACGTGGGCGACCCACTCGAGTTTGTCTCGTCGGTCTTTTTGATGTACGTCACGACCCTGCGATCCCATAGAGTAGAATGGACTGACCCAACATTTTTGTGACGTCAGCTGTGTTTTTTCATCAACAAGGGCTCGTGTTGAGAGAAAATCGCTATGACTGTGTTAGATATACAGAACTTTGAATAACTAGCTCATGAAAAAATACATCATTACTAAAATTAAATCGGCGGGGGAGGTGGCATTGTCCCGGACCGATTTAAATTTCCTGGATAGGAAGGATCTAGGATGGTTACTTTCTTCATAATTGGGTTTTCTTTTTCGTACGAATCCGGGCGTATTGGGAGAAAAAGATTAACGTGTTTTCTGTCAATTCTACGTGATTCACGTACATTTCTACTTTTTCGGACACGCGGCGTAGTGCGGCCACCATTTCACAAGGGAAGCAACTCAAATTCCGATTCGCGCCATTTAACAACATTATGGCGCATTCGCCGATCTTTTTTTTTTATACAGACGTGCCGAAATTCTTCTTAAATGCTCACTTTTGATTTTGAAACCAAATCTAACTGTCTGGAATACCTGAATAAGTGAAATTCAAGTGCTTTTCAAGGCCAATGGCTAATTTTCAAGTGCTTTTCAAGGCAAATTTAGTTGTCAAGGGCTTTTCAAGACAGCCCTTCATTTTCAAGTACTTTTCAAGCCTGTGCGAACCCTGGGTTAAGCCTCCAATGGCAGTTTGCACTCCTTGAACTTTGAGACGACCTCGAAATTTCGTTTGTTAACTTAAGCTATCAAAGCTGTCGCTTTGCTAGCTAAAAAGGGTTTGATAAAGATTGGATTTGTTTTATATCACAGAATATATAGAGGGACAAGAGCCATGTCAGACATGGCCATCCCCTGCTGTAAAAGCTTGATAGTAAACGGAGTTGTGATTCTTGTACTCTGCACTTCTCCTCAATGAGATCTATCAACCTATAAAGTTTCAAGTTGAAAGCATTTATACTTTAGGAGATATGCCCCAGACAAAATCTAAGTCTTTCAAACAACAAAGGGCAATAACTCCAAAATTATGCAAGCAAGAGTTGGGGTTATTGTGCACTGCACTTCTCCTCCATGAGATCTATCCACCTATGAAGTTTCAAGTTGATAGCTATTATACTTTCAGAGATATGCACGGGACAAAAAAATAACAAAGGGCAATAACTCCAAAATAATGCAAGCAAGAGTTGTGGTTTTTGTGCACTGCATTTATACTTTAGGAGATATGCTCTGGACAGGCTTAGTGACAGAATAACGGACAGAGAGCATTACTATTATCCCCTTCGCCGAAACGGCAGGATATAAAAAGGAGAAAATGCAGGTTGTCAGCATTCTTCTCTTTTGCCTCAATGTTTTCCCAAGCTTTTTTTATAAAAAAGACGTCAAAACCAGCTCTTCTGATGAGTGCAAAAGTGCACAAGTGATGATTAAATGAAATTGTGAACATAAATACAACACTAAATTGCTTCTTAAAACTACATGCAGAATTTGTCCATTTTTCTTGAACTTTGTATGGCAATTTGATACCAGACAATGAGTCGTAATATGCAAGAAGGGGGCAAACTTTGGGTCCTCTTTCTAACTCTCAACATCGGCCAAGTCAAAGAGTTTTTTCAAATCCTAACCTTACTAGGAAAATTTTCTACTCTTTTAGTTAAGGAATGATGCACAATTTCAGGGGCTCAAAAATTATCTTCCAACCTATCCCAAATTTTTGCTAAACTTCTTCCAGGAAAATTTGCATTGAAGCTGTGTGTAGTCAAGGCTTGTTAAACCTTACCTGTTTTGCAAAATTTTAGACTTGTCCAAATTCAAAGGGTAGAAAATATTGTGGAAAAAGAAGAAATTGCTTGTTACAAGTATATTCTTCTTTTTCTACAATTTTTTCTTTTCTTAATTATGAATTTACAGGGAAGTAAAAACCAGGAATTGAACAGGAAAGGGTTAACTAGAAATAGTCCCAAAATATTTAATCAAAAGGTAAATTTCTTTCCAAGCTGCAAACATAGCCCAGTAACAACACTCAGGAAAGTTGCTCTCAAGAGTGTAAAAATTATGGAATATCATCAAACTCAACTAATCTATTAAGAAGTAGCTCTTTCTCAACCCATTACCAGACAGCAAAGTTTTAGACTGGTCCAAATTGAAAAGAATTGCAGATGACATTTTAAAGATTATGAAATATTAGATTCTTTTTAACTTTCTAGGTAGAAAACATTATGGAAAATGAAGAGATTGCTTGTAACAAGCAATTTGTTAGTTTTACACAATGTTTTCCCTATTTTTTTATATTGAGGGGTGTCCTAAAGCACCACTATGTGGGAGTAGATTAAATGAATTTGACTTGGTCAGGTTGCTTGTTTACACTTGTTTCTGACAACACAAATTTATCGGGTTCTGCCCTTAACCCTTTCCTGTACAATCTCTTGTTTTTATGTCTCTGTGATTTAATACTTGAGAAAACATTATTGAAAAAGAAGAAATTGCTTGTAACAAGCAATTTCTTCTTTTACCACAATACTTTCTAACCAGTAGGTTGGTTTCTTTTCAAATTGCACCCACTTTTAATTGTCGTCTGCAACTCCTTTCAAATAGGACCAGTATAAAATTTTGAAAACAGGAAAGGGTTAAAGGAACACCAATCAGTTAATCATCAACTTTAGGTAATAAATTTATGAAACATTCTGTTTTCCAAACGAAAGTCAAAGGTAGAACTGTCAAATTCAGTTTACACTATAGATTTATCTTAGATCTTTAGAGTGACCATTCGAGTTCTTCTACTTCTGCCTCTATAGAGGCAATGTTCTTTTGATCATCAAGAAGTTCAATCTCCCCAGCTAGCTAGTTTTGTTGATATCACAGACACTCTGGAAGCATCTGAACCCTTTGATGACTCTTTGTCTTTCTTTTCTAAAACCAAATCAATCTTTTCCAAATAACATGATGCATTAAAGGATTCCTCCTTTCATAAGTCATTTTCTTTCTCTCTTAAAAGGTACATGATATCAACTATCTATCAATATTCTCTCTCAAATTTATCAATTTCTGTCTGAAGTACTGCACATGTTCATTTAATAGTTGTTCACCCTTATCAGTCCACTCCTCACACGATCTCTAGCTGTGGTACCTATGTCTTCAATAAATGTGAATCTTCTTTTACTGGTGCAGCCTTGTTCACATCTTTATAGGATTTCAACTCTGATTCAAAGTGCTTTAGGTGCAGGTTTCTTACTGTAATGGCACTCAACGTGATAAAATGATTAGATACTGTTTTCCCATGCCAACTGAAATACAAATACAAAAATTCCCTAGAAAATATCCATATCTCGAACTATCTTGTATAACCTCTAAATCAAGTACCCACAGCATAGGGACAACACAGGGTAAATTGTTTGCAACGTGACAGTAAACAAGTGAATATTCACTACTATGATGCAACCAACACGAAGACTAGAACAAGACGAAATGTTTATCCAAACAACAACAAGCAAATTGCTTCAAATTCTCTTTAGGTACCACAAAAAGTTAGCTTTACCCATGGAAATTGCAGAAGTATGCATGTGGCTGTATTTAAATGACAGACAGTTTGTAAAATAAGATACGGACTGAATTGCCCCATCATGCTTGACATCATAATCTGACGACTTTATTAGGTCAAAAATTTGCAAATAGAAATATGAATTTAGTGGTAAATCGATTATCTACCAAACTTGTATTTTAAATATAGAAAGTGAAGCCATTGTTCAACCTGCAAAACATGTGCTGAACAACCAGAGTCCACAATATCTGCGACTATCACTGTACTATTCCTCGACAAACCAAACTTTAAGCATTAAATTACTTGTAGGCAAATGTTATTGAATTAAGCACTAAACTAGATGCATGTCTACCCTAAGAATCAAAAGTCAAGGCCAAAAATATCTATAAGAACAGAAAGGTGATAACTCCACCCGGTATCGGGTCTGTTCGCCCTAAATAGACTTTCGCCCCGGGTCTGTTCGCCCTGGGTCCGTTCGCCCCAAAAGTGGGTCCGTTCGCCCTATTTTTTATGTTCGCCCTCTTTTTTAAATGAGTATGATTTTGTGTGTATTTCTAGTTTTGTTGTAACGTCGTTTGAAAATGAAAAAAGGATTAATCAGCTTGTCATTTTCACTAATGTTTTCGTCTACTTTCATCTTCACCGGGGGCATAAAAAAGTGTGAATCGTGAATTATAGCCCATTCAAACATTTGGGTAGCATATTCTCCTTTACTCACAATGCTTTCTACTGTTATAGGTGTTTTGTTATATAATGTCGACAATACTTTTAAAAACTTTTTGATTCAACTGAGATTGTGTTGTAAAAAGTCTGAATGTGTTTCAATGATCTAAATTTCGTGAATTTTTTTTTTTGGGGGGGGTAAAAAATTCCAATTTGTGGCAAGCAATTTTGTCCTAAAGCATATTTGGGATTTATAACTTTCAATTGTCATCTCCAAAGCCTTTTTATTGAAACGCATAAAGAATTTTGTCGTCTGGTAATGGGTTAATTTAATTTAACATTTTTACTTCAATTCCCAAACTTTTACCCATAATCTTTCTTTGAACATTTAGGACAGGGTTGTGTATTGTATATTTATTCATCGTTTTGATAAAAGGTAACTTCTAAATGATACTTTTTGTGATTTGATAAATTTTCATAACAAATTGATCGTGTCAAATAATTATTCTATCTTTATCAAAATCAATCTTCTAATATTATTAAACCTATAATTGTGGCAATAAAATTAAAACATGATTGTCAACTTGTAATAACTTAATTCAAGAAAACATAATTTGGAATCTTGAATTTGATACAACCATCTCCGTTTCGAATATATTTCTTTTAACCTTATTATGTTCTAGGAATCTAGTCAAGTTCACTACAACTTTAGATCAGTCTGAAATTTTGTCTGAATATGAGTTGAAAAAACTACCTTAAATAACCTAAACATCTCATAAAGGAAAAAATAAATGTTTACGAGAATTTTTTTATTGTGGAAAGCTATAATGTAATTGAAAAACAGGGCGAACGGACCCGGAGGGAACGGGAATTAGGGCGAACGGACCCAGGGCGAACAGGAATTAGGGCGAAACGTAATTAGGGCGAACGTGTTTTAGGGCGAACGGACCCGGATTCACTCCACCCAATAATTTTAGTAAACCGACAAAGGCTAAACACTTTCAATAACTAGATATGGATGCATGTAACAGGCCCTAAACTAAGAGCATATTAAGACCGAATCATTACCCTATGCACAGCATTCGATTGAAGGGATCTTCAAACCCGATCGATTTTGCTCACCGAAAACACAACATGGCGCCGAATTCAAAAATTATACTATTAGACTGGTAGACTAATAGACTAGAAGATTTGGAACACAAAAAACCCTCGACATTTATTTACACTCAAATTGATAGTTATTCGTTTTCAAAATCAGATCCACACATTGCTAAACAATGTGGTAATATGAAACGTAGACGGACAACCATCTATCCCACAACTAATAAAGAAAATAGTGTCACTTCTATGCTTTATGGAAACGTGACTGATATAACTTCCTTTCAACAAAAGCCACACCGCATGTCTATATTGTGGATATGAACAGTGAAATGACGTTTATTTACCTTAGCGCTATCTGTACTGCCTAAACGACTGCAGTAGAATCCCCAGTGTCTCCAAAATGCACCAAAATATCATACGGATGCATTCACGGTCATGAGCGCAGCAATCTTCACCGGAAGTGACTCTAGCAACCTCAGTAACACAGGGCACCCATAAGTTTCCCTGAACATAGCGTATATATACACTAATGGTGAAGACCATTGCGATCTAGTTTAAAAAGAAAATTTACACCCAAAATGGAGCGAAGTTCCACCAATTAAAGAGTAAAGTCTCTATGAATTATGCCTATAGTAACACTTATGGAGTAAACAGTTGTTAACTAGTGTAAAAGGAAAGTAAACACTCAAAATGGTTTGAAGTTTCAACATTGAAAGAGTAAAGTTTCTCTCAATTTAGCGTTAGGTAACACTTGCGGTGTAAACTATTGCGAAAAGATTGTTTACACCAAAAATGGATTAAGGTTTCACCTAAGGAAGAGTAGAGTTCCTCTGTATAGTGTAAACTATTGTAAGCTAGTGTGTAGGGAGAGTTTACACCCAAAATGGTGTGAAGTTTCACTATTGTAAGAGTAAGGTATCTCTGAATTTAGCGTAATGTTACATCGATGGTGTAAACTATTGTAAACTAGTGTAAAGGGAAAGTTTACACCCAAAATGGATTGAGGTTACACCCCTGAAAGAGTAAAGTTCCTCTGAACAGTGAAAATTATGGTAAACTAGTGTTTATGGAAAGTTTACATCCAAAATGGTGTGAAGTTTCACCACTGAAAGAGCAAATTTTCTCCGAATTTAGCGTATAGTTACACTAATAGTGTAAATTAGTGTAAATTAGTGTAAAGGGAAAGTTTACACCCAAAATAGTTTGAAGTTTCACCATTAAAAGAGTAAAGTAACACCAAATGTTCATTGTTTATTATACACTTTTGTTCGTGTTATTTAACACCAAAGTTGAGGTAACTATTCTCAGAAAGTGCGAATTCACACTTACTTTGGTGTAGAGAAATGTTACACGAACAATGGTGTTGCTGTCAACCTTTTTTGGTGTAACTTAACACACTTTTTTTACAGTGCAGTGGCTGATACAACATATGCGAAAAGAAAAAAGGCTGCAGACGGACGAACATGTGTAAACCGTTATACCCCTTTTATGGAGGCAGGGTATTATAAGGGCCCAAATGTAACTTGACTTACTTTGTTTATAAGCGTCCTCTAGCATGTATGCGATCTGTCTGGGATAAGGTACCCAAATTCTACCGTCATCCTCTGTGTAGCACCATTCTAAGTACTAAAAGAATGAATATCCTTTAGAATGCACATATTGCCCTAATCTGTCCAAAAACTTCCATCAATATATGAGTGATATATTTAATTTAAGCGTCATACTTTTTTATTATAAAATGCAAATACAAAGTATATACATGTAACGCGCCGTTTAATGTGAAATTATCATATTGCCAAACAAAATAATTTAGACTGCTCCAAATGCAAAGATGTTGAAATTTTCAGTTGATGGAAATCTATGTTTTCGTCTCTTGAGGTGAAACATTACTGACAATGAAGAAAGTACTTGAAACAAGCAATAACCTCATTTTCCACAAAGTTTTCCAAAGCTTTTTTCTTGGGGGAGTCAATATCGTAAATGTGGCGGAATGGGCCAAATAATCAAAATGCCATATATATCAAATTCAAACACAATATTTGGTGTTTTATTCAAAGCACTGATACTTCATGTATCGTTTTATACCATGTAAACGGATACGGAATATAATGCGCTTACCTTATAAACGACATGGCCCACCTTCTTTTGGCTCTCTGAAGCGCGCAATTCACGCATTTCATCTAATATCTTATCGTGGCATTTTTTTACATTTTCTCCAATTCCTTTCAAATGTATCTTCTTATTTTTTATGTCGATCTCAACCTTTGTGGTGTAGCCCTCTCCTATATCAAGGATAAGCTTCTGAAATTCAGACATTTACTTTTATTTCATTTAAACTAAGAAATGAAGATAACATAATTTTGTTTTCATTTAGGTATGAACAAATAGGCTTAATCATTTATGTATGAACACACGAAGCGACTCAAGGCTTATATATTTAATTTGGAAAAAATCGTATGGATCAACGTTGTGTGCAAGCACACAAACAAGTGCATGCTCAAAATGTTTGCCATGAAAGCATGGAAAAAATCAGCAAATTAGAAGGTTAAAATTTAGATAGATTAAACTAAAATTTATTATATTGTCATTATATTGCCATTCAATTTAATAACGTTTCTAAAACATCTTTCATTCTAACAGGCTGAACATTCGTTTCATAGTAATAAAAAAGAGAAAACGGTTTCAGGACCGAACTTTTTGTATTATTGATCTGAGAGTTGTTCCATGAGGGCTGTCTAAAACTGTTTTCCTTCTTGTGTCATAACATCTACTATAAAATGATTTTTATCAAACCTTGCCATATTTCTGTATAAATACGTTCTCGGCTTCATGCAGCACGATTAGCTCTAAAGTTTGATGTTTCAATAAAAAAGCCTACAATATCCATTATGATATCTAACTTACTTGACTATCCTTCCTGGCAAGTATTTCAGTGTCGTCGTATGTTTTGTCTGTCTTTAACTCTATGGAAACACTCTTCTTCTCTTCTTCTATCTTCCTTTTGATGTCGCTAAACGCGCTAATCTCTTTTTCTTGACTGTCTGATACAATTTGAAATAGGACGAAATCTTTTTTCTTTCTTGGCTCAATAGAAGTTTTACCGAAATCCTCTTGGTCAGCATGGTTTGTAAATCTTACACCTGTACAAATATTGAAATTAAAGCACTGAAAGTACTGAAGATTAAAACCATTCCATTTTGCTGATCTTGGAAGTGTCGAATACACCCAATATTCTGCAAGATGGAAAATGAAACGGTTTTAATATTAACGCTTTATGAGAAAAGTAAGCCCGATGCAAATTTATTTTTCTGAATTTTCTTTAAAGTCTAGCCATAGTTTCTGGACGTTTCTAAACCTTTACGGACGACAATGACTGCTTGATTGGAGAGCAGAAAAATTCACTCTTTACCTCTGAGTAAATCTGGTATCCAACAACATTTGTCTTTTTGTTTTTACCTTTGAATTTGAACAGATATTTTAATTGGTACAAGTCGTCTAAAACAATGTACTCGGACGGACGCACACATCACAGACAGGGGCGAAGAAGATGTTTTTGTTTCACTTAGGTTTAAAAATCTAAATCTAATCAATGATCCACAAAGCAGACTTTAGTATCATATCTCATAGGTTAAGAATTTCTTCGCCCTTGTGAATTCATATAATCAAAGCATATATCACAAAAAGATCTAAAAAACGAGAAAATTTAAATGTAAATGGAAGTTATTTCAATTTACTACTTTGGTAGCAAGAAAACAAAATAGATGTAAACTCATTGTTTTCTTGGATATTTGAAACAAATTCTCAACCGATCAAAATGCAGAAGTTTGATCGACAAAGTAGAAAGCAATAATCAGCTATTTTAAAGACATTTATGAGAATGCATACAGAGGGCTAATAGAAAGGACCTTTTCAAGGCCGCATGGTATTAACTGACGGATCGCGTTTGTCAGTCAATTTATCAACCGATCAATCAACCTGTAATTGTGATGTTTATGCCGCCAAACAACCATTTTACTTTATTGTTGTATGTAACTAGCCACAAATTTTCCAAATTTCTAAGTGTAATTTTCTAAGTGGAACTTCCTGTCGAAGCTCAGTGGGCGTGGCTAGCAATCCGTTAATTGCAACGAACATAAATATAGTTTTATACGTTTTTACCCGTCGATTGTGTCTGAGACGGATGCTGCTCCCCGATTCGACCTCATGGCCTAGATTTTGAAATCATGTGACCCAATTTCAAGTTCTATCGATATAAAATAAACATAATGCTTCTTTAAGATCTTGTTTTTGAAAACATCGACAACAACAAACAAATATTCTCTTCTTACGATCCAATGCCATCAAGCAAAACATAACAAACGTTTTACTTTCAGTAAGATGTTGGGGATCTACTTATTGCGCAACAGTAAAAAAAAGAAAAATAAGTATGAGAAAAAAAAATTCACACAATTGAAACGCTTGAATCTTGGTAGCCGAAACTAAATCAAATCAACAGTATAAATGAAAAAGTTTAGTTCAAAGAGCCCCTTTTAATGATAAATTTGTAGTATCTCTGCTCGAGGAGCATATTTTCATGGTCAAATATTTATATTTCCGGTTGTGGCAAATATTTTTCAGTTATTTGATTCCCACCTAATGGTGGATAATCGTAAACCTAAGTGGGACGAGCAACTGGAGGCTCATCAATCAATCATATTCACCGGTAAAAACTAAGTTACTTAATTGACCAAAGCCCAGTGAAGATGTCGCTCTTATGTGCAGATACTTTATCAAAACATACAACAGCAAAATAAATACCTTTCTTTGGTTTGGTGTCTGACTTAAGCTGATCCAGAATATCTGTGAATATCTTGAAAATAAAAAAAAGGGTAAGTACAGATATAAAGATGATATCTTAAAAGGATGGGAACTAAACAGAAGATCCTATACCCATTTAAAGCATTAGGATGAATAGGCACTCAGGAAAAAACAATGACGAATTTTTAAAGGAACTTTTTCTTACAAGATTTAAAAAAAATATTTATCTTTTGAAGTTGCTCAATACAAATGTTTATACATTGACGAATCCCTGGCCCGACCCTCTTCGATGTCTTACTTCGTTATTTAGCACAATTTGTGGCCGTTGATATGCAACAAAAGTGAGATAAATGATTTACGACCTAAAGGTCGTAACTACAGCTTGAATTAATTAAAATGCTCAACTAAAATCGACTTATGTCGCAGTTCATAGTTCACTTCTGGTAAAAGTGAATGCTTTGACTGGTCGATCGGGTCTTTTACTGACCGCCGAGATCCACTAATTATGAAAGAAAAGTCATATCTTCAGTTATAATGCCAAAGAAAAAATAATTCCTTAAGTTAATCTCAGACGCTTGAAATGAACAACCATTTTGCAAGCCTACGTTGTTGCTCATTTGTTAGATCAAATATAAAACTTTTATACTTTATGCTCAAAAGTAATCGGAATACGAACAAATATTACCTTTGTATGGATAGATATTCAAAAGAACGTGAAAAACACCGCAGATATGTGAAATAATAACTTTTTAACATAAATAAACATTTCGAAGCCTCATTTACTTAAACGATAGAGACAATATTTTTGTATTCGCGGAGGTATGAACCGAAATCACTAATCCCACTGTATGAATACGCGAAGTGTGATTAGGTTTTTCGGTTCATACCTGCATGAAAGCAAAACAAAAAATATTCTCTTCATTTCTTATAATTTAATAGCATATAGCGAAAAAAGCAAACACTTTAAAAATTTGATACTTTTTTGTATGGGACTTTTTTGTGTGGAAGCATACAAAGCAGCTGCGTCTCAAAGTTTCGTTCATGGAGGTATGATTTTTTTTTCGACCAATCAGAACATTCGTTTTTGATAGTCAAAACTAAAAATTGAATTATGTATATTTCTTTCAGCTGCTACAAACAAGTAAAATAACAATACCTTATTGACATCCTTTGCCAGAGGATACAGTACAACTTTTACATTACAGTCATAGTCTGGACATTGTTCACCAAATCTGCGGGCAGCTCTAGGTGCAAAAAAGTTATATAAATATTCTTTAAACCGCATTTAAGCTTATTATCAAAATATTGTATAAAAACAAGAGGGCCAAAATGGCCTTAAATTGCTCAGCTGAGAATGATTTGAGCTAAGCCGATTTGTAAAGGATAATGCAATGATTTCTCAAAGGCTGATGAGCCTGGCCCTGCCGCGACCACTTTATTGCAAATCAAATTCGACGAAGAAATTTTGAAAAGGGTCATCCAAATAACATACCTCCCAAATTTGGTCGAAATGCTAAAAATGAGAAGGTTTTTAGAAAAATATTCCATGATTTCTATATGACTGTTAAGCCTGGCTCTACAAAGACCCTGTTTTTCAAAAAATTAAAGTTCACAAACAAGTTCCGGAAAGGGACACCCGAAAGAAAATTCCTGTCGCATTTGGTCAAAATTAGCCAAAAAGGTTCAAGAGGAAAACTTTTTTAAGAAATATTTTGATATCTCTTTAAGTCTGAGATAAGCCTGACAAGTTTTGAAATGGGTCACTTTAGAATCATTCCTGCAAAATTTTGTAAAATTTGCCCCCATGGATTATGAGGATAAGATGATTAAAGAAATTGTTGACGACGGAAGACGCCTATGGACGACGGACAACGGATTGAGTGATCCTAAATGCTGCCACTGAGCACGTTGTGCTAAGGTGAGCTAAAATAAGCAAGAGCATGTTGGTGCTAGTTGAATTTTTAAAGTTATTCATATATTATAAAATGCCCCAATAGCATTAATTTTCGAGGATTTCTTAAAACAAAGTAGCCAAGTGGTTAAGGAGGAGATGTTTACAAATCTTTGAAGTCATATAAGCCTCGCCCATATTTGGGGGTCGATTAAATTTTAAGAAGGGTCACCTATGGAATATTCATGACAAGTTTAGTTGAATTTGACCCAGTGGTTACTGAGGAGAAGATGTTATAGGACTTCTTAGACGAAAATCTAATTTACGTGAACAACTTTTGAGAAGGCTTACCCAAGGAATAGTGTGGTTGAAATCGGCCCAATGGTTAACGAGGAGAAGATGTTTAAAGACTCTGCCTCGTTTTTATCTGTTTTATATGACAAATTTAATAAATGCTGGATTTTATGGACATGAATTTGATATTCCATATGTAATATGACCTGAACTTTTGTAATAAATTACTACAAATAATGTAGTTCATCGATAGCGAAACACATAACGCCATCTTAAAAAAACAAAACAAAACATTTTATACGTTATGAAGCCATTTTGGCGGTAACAAAAAGGCGTTACCATAGGCTTCGAATATGCAGAGTTTTTACAATAAACATTATCGCCCGTGAAATATCGAAACTTTTATACGGGTTCATATCGCTCCCGTGCCGTAGGTTATTTTATAAAAACATTTATAGTGTAACAATGGACCAATCGCTTACGCCGCCCATAAACATCAACAGGAAGTTCCGCTTCGATTTTTAACAGCGTTATTTTGCAAAATTTATGACCAGTAGCATGTAACAAAAGAGTAAAATGGTTGGTTGGTGACCTAAATGTCGTAACTACAGCTTCAATAAGCTGTATTTAAGAAGTTTAAGTGGCAAAACAAACAAAAAAATAAAATGGCGACCAATGCCGGAGTTGAAAGCTCAGGTCCTGGCTGAATAAATGATTTGATGTGTCGGTTGATTCCTTGATTGACAGCCGCGATTGGTCAATTGAAGCTTAGGTGTTCTGACCGATCGCCGATAATCTATAGTTTACCGTTCATTTGTAGGCATTATAGATATTCGTAATAATTGATGGATCGCTGGTTACACCCACTTAACTCCCACCGGAAGTTCGACTTCGACATTAGATGATGTTTTTTGCAAAGTTTTTGGCCAGTAACATGGGACAAACAGTAAAAGTGTCGGCGACATAAACGTCGGAACTATAGTTTTAATAAATGTCGGGCAATATTGGAGTTTGGAGTTCAATCTGGTTTAAATGAATGCTTTGAATGGACTATTGGTTTCGTTTATTGACAGTTGCGATCGGTCATTTCTGCACTTGTAAGCGTTTGTGTGTTTATCCCTATAAAATAATCTTCAGCTAGTCTTAAACATCAGAATATCACAAATTTGTAACACAATTGACGAATTATGCTGTTCTCCTTGATCGTGATTTAAATCTTGCTTGTCTTTGAAGATGACTTTTAATTCCACTAAAAAGCGAAATGATAAGTACTTGAGTTGAGAACGCTGCAAGATTGAGAGGGCTCCCCTTATTTAACTTTTTCCTTTTTGATCGAATCAATCGTATCCTGAAAAGTTCATCTGAACACAATTTTGTGCAGGTTTTGTTTTGAAATGTTAGAAAACATTAATAAATCATTGAATCGGTCTTTCTTTCCCACAGATATTTTTAAATATTCATTAAAATACATGACTACTGCCAAATTTCTGATAGAATACCAAGCCTGGGCTAAAACCAACGAATCCAGGATATTAGAACAATAATGTTACCGGCGTTTGAATATAATGTTGAATAAAAAAAAAACAAACAAATACATACTCATATATTCCACGGGCCACGCAAGAGGCGTCGTACATATACCCACCAGTTCCTATTGATGGAAGGGCGATCGACCGATGTTTTGAATTCTTCATCAAATGTAGGCAGTCATTGACTTTGTCTTTTATCATCTGTCATCAGAAAGAAAATCAATGTAACTCACAGAATGACTAATTGCAGTTGGCAATCGAAGTATCAATCGACCAATTAAATAATTCATTTTATCCGGAAATGAACTTCGAACTCCAATATTGGCCGAAGTTTTTGTAGCATTATTTTGGTTTGGCGATATAAACGTCGTGACAACAGATAGAACAATTTGTAGTTACGAACGAACCAATATTCTGTTGCATGTTACCTGCAAAACATTTAAAACAACAACAACAACAAAAAGACCCAATAACGCAAATTAAATTGAAAAATCACTGCCCCGCCGACTTGAGATCGACTTTTGTATTAAACCGTGTTTTTTTTCAAGATAAGTAGCCATGCAGCTGCTTGTAACAAAAATTAAAATTGTTGGCTAGAGAACTCAACGTCGTATACACTATAGTTTGAGTAACAAAACCTACCTAAATACTTAACATGAATGTCGACCTATGTTGGAGTTCAAAAATCTCTTCTTATCTAAAGGAATGATTTGGTTGGATGATCGATTTTTCGTTTGGAAGTCAGTCTCCCTCAGATATCAGCAACAGCCTTTCTTATTTCGATTCAAATCTTTTGTTAATTTTAGAACATGAATTCTAATTTAGCTAAATAATATTTACATAGCAAAGGACTATAAAAATGTATATTCGGAATGTGTTTTGGGAAAAGGTGATGCATTCTCTTTTCAAAGATTAAATTCAAAAGCATGGCAATCTACTCATTCGTCTCTATAGGTACTCTGCTAAGAATAGGCATATAGGTAATGCACGGATTAATCCCTGTATTTCTACGGTCAAAAACTTTATGCCTTTTGCGAGAAAACAGAAACAAAACCTCAGCAGATATAGTTTAATCCATAACCAGACGGCAAAATTTTAGACTCATTCAAACTGTTGCAGACGACAACTATTTTTTTTTTATTATTATCATTTTACTTTTGGGGTAGAAACATTTTGGATAGTAAAGCAATTTCTTCATTTTCCACAATTGTACCAAAACTTTTTTTCTGAAGGGGGGTGGGGGCGTCTGAAAGCGTCTTTGAGTTGGAATAGGTTAAATTGCAAAGACGAAACTACACCAGACAATTTTATATGCATTTCATTAATGATAATTGACCAATTACGGCTGTCAATCAAATTCTTTTATTCCGGAATTGAGCTTTGAACTCCAACATTAGCCGCCATTTTTATAAAATACTTTTGTTGGTTTGTTTACTTAGACGAGGTTACTAAGGCTTATTCAACCATTTCTCTTTTTTGTTACATGCTAATGGCTATGGATTATACAAAATAACACCGTTTAAATCGAAATGGAACTTCGAAGTCGATGGTCGGAGCCAACGGAGTAAGTGGGCGGGGCCAAAGATATGTCAATAAGTTGACTTACACTTCCTTTATTTTAGCCGAAGATTCTAGTAAACGGAACCGTATATCGTTACCTTTTCTTTTTGTGAGTGTCGCCACACCGGTAATACGAAATGCAGAACATTTTTACACTGTAAATTGTATCCTTTAGTCTGGACTATTTCACCTTCAGTCACTTTATTTGGATAGTTTGCACACTCCTTTTGTAATTCTGGACCGGCCACTCGTATAAGAGATGATGAAATAACTCCAACTAGATTGGGAAAACCTGTTGTTGTGTTTAATATTACATCGGCCTGAAAATAAATATCATAACCATAGCTAGAATAATTTTTATCAGATGATTTTACTCTAATTGACGCTCGTTCGTCCAACATTTGAATTTGAAATATTAAAGAATTTAACCCTTTCTTGTTCAATTCCTTGTTCTTACGTCCCCGTGATTTTATAACTTAGCAAACATGCTAGAAAAAGAAGAAATTGTTTGTCAAAAGCAATTTCTTCCTTTCACAATATTTTCTACCCCACTGAATTGGTTTTTTAAATTAAAGCCACTCTACATTTTCGTCAACAAAACCTTTGAATTTGGACAGGTCTAAAATTTCGCAAAACAAGAAAGGGTTAAATCATCAAATGTTTATAGACAAAACATTGTACAAGTGACCGTATTCTTGAATTATAATTTATATTATATTAAAATGTATTCAATATATATAGGTGATTTTGATAATAAACATTTCTTTTGCACCACGAACTGCTCAAAAGACATCTGCTAAAATCAGTGTAAATGCTTCATTTATCCTAATGGCAATTGAGGATTCAATGCAATTAGCGTTCAGGTCAGCATCAGGTAATTTCCGTCAATCGTTGGGATTTGTATGTAATCTACTTTAATATATAGGTAGGAACAGGCACAATTGCGAAATTGTCCTGAGCAATGTTTGAATTCTCTCTTTTCCGGGCATTGTTAGAATTCGCACTTTGTGCAGTACGATTCAGGAATCGTCCATGTGCAAAGAAGGATTCGGGACAGAAAAAGAATATAGTATAATCTGTTCGCTAAGTAAGAATAGGGGACATAGATAGAATAGTTGGAAATACCGGAATGAATATTTCTTTGAATACATTTCTTTTATTGCTGTATATGGCATTTTTTTGCAATGAAACCTTAAACTTTTTACAAATAAAGACATTCACCGAGGAATAATTGACGAATTGTGTTTAAGGCAAAAGCGTATCAAAGACATTCTTCTTACATTTTTGAAATACATCCAATTTTGTGTTAAAAAGCTTGTTTTTTTTAAATTTCTAGACAAATGTGATCTCTGGTTATTCATATCTATGTAAAAATACGTAAACAGACAAAGAACAGCTTTAATAAAAAAGGGAGAACACGGATTACTGCTTTTTACAAACTCTTTGTCTCTCTTCTTATGAATTTTTTGAGAAAAGGAGACATATTAATTAACTTATGATAGTTGATTTTCTCACAGTCTTTTCAACAATAAATTGATATTTATCTTTTTCTAAAATAGAAAGTCATGATCAGGTATATACTTGAATTAAATACAGGTAGTAATCCTTCACTAGACGACATCTATATCCAAAGAAGTTACAGACTACAATTTCGTTGAATATGTTTGCTGGAGAAAAATGCACTGTTCTCACTTTGTCCACATATTCCTACTTTGCAATACCCTCTTAACTCTTGCCTTGTACAAATAATTCTGAAGAAAAATCGATATTAACCCCTTGAACAATCGATCTAGAATTATCAGGTACCACTTGGCTGACAAAGTAGGAAGTATTATTTTGCGCAGGACAATTCAAGAATTGCACTGATTCTTACTTTGCGCCCAGCCGCCGTCATAGCGTAGTCAGTAGCGCATTAGAATCCAAATCTTCAATCATTGGATGTGATGAGTTCGATTGCCGGCTACGGCACATATCCTTTCCGTCATTTTTCTCCCACCAATGGGTGGTTAATCGTTAACCTAAGTGGGATAGCAGCTAGAGGCTAGGAAAGGATGCAGTGGCAGTACCGGTGTGAGAAATACCAGAAAACCCATTGCTAGGTGCTCCAGCCGCCGCGATATGACTGAAATACTGTTAAATTCAGCATTAAACCCCATCCAATCATTCAATCAATCAATGATTTGCACCGATATATAAATACATGTATATATATATATATATATATTGATCTCTTACGCTACTGAAAAAATAAATTTCTCATTATTTCCATAGTATAACTTACTTCAGATTTCTCGAGATTACCATAACATATTTGCACTTTTGTCTTTGCACTTGGTACTGTCCAAATGTCGTTACTTGAACCAGAAGACTTAGTAGCGTGGTTATCAGCTGGAACATACGAACGTCATATAAAAGAACATCATTTGCTGCTAGATATTAAAGCTTCTTTATGAATAAAGATATCAAGCAGTGGTTTACGTCGGCCTATACCAAAGTTCAAAGTTAACGAACGCTCTAAATGAATTATTTGATTCATCGATTAATCATTTGATTGACAGCCTCGAATGGTCAATAACGCAAAGGCAGTACAGACTTCAGAGCAAAAACTGCTTAAATTTTACATACTTCTTAACTCAAAGACCGGATGTGAAAAAGCAGCAATTTATCATGAAAATGGTGGAATTAATTTACATAGTTTTTTGTCATATGAATTAAAAAATTAAAAGAAAATTTAAATAAAATATTATAAAAATCTTAAGTGCATAATTAATGATTCAGCAGTTCGCAGGCAATATTATCTTATATTTTCAAAAGCTACTTGCTCAACCGTATACATAAGAATCAGTGGTTTATGTGCTGCTCCGGCAGAGGCTGAGTCCCTAGTTCGATTACCAGTTGGCTCTGTAATTAGCCTACATAAACGGAGCAAGTAATCAAGACAGCAGATTTGATAGAGACTGGTCGAAGGTGGACGAGCTTGTTCCACTATCGATGTAAAAAAATAGATCAGGTTTAGACCGAATATTGTGTCAAACTCTTATTCACAGAACTCATAACAGACTTGGTTCAACAAAAATCATTAACCCTTTGGTCTAACAAAATCAATCAAACAAGCAAAAGCTAAGTGAACTTAATGAATATTAAACAAGAGGTGGTGTGTTAATCTAATTTCCATCAATTATGCATTCAAATATAACATTTCACAACATTTGACTATGAAGCTTTGTTGAAATACTTTTATTTATTCATTTCATCTTATCTAAGGTGTTTCTAAAATTAAGTTTGGATCACAACTACCAACTTTGTATGGCAAAACTACAAAAGTGTGCATTGCTTGACACCCTTTTCCTTGCACACATAACACTGAGCAAGACGTAGAAGCCATACATGAATTATGTAAGGCGTCTGCAATTTATAAACTCTCGTGGTTAGGGAGGAGATGTCATTTAAAAAATCGTTCTTTATTTCTAAATACCCCCCCTCGGGCTCCGCCCCTGGAGACCCGAGGATCATGATTTTAGCTATTTTGAAAGAGGTCAATATACTTATGCTTCATGCAAAATATCAAGGCTCTACGCCCTCTGGGTCAGGAGGAGAAGATTTTTTTAAGATTATTTTAAAATTTTACTTTTGTTGCCATGGCAACCAGAGTTTTAACGGATTTCAATTCTTTTAGCTATTTTTTGAAGAGGACCACCTAAGCCACATTTCTGCCAAATTTGGTTCAAATTGGCCCAGTGGTTTGGGAGGAGATGTCATTTAAAAAATCGTTCTTTATTTCTATATACCCCCCCCCCCTGGGGCTCCGCCCCTGGAGACCTTAGGATCATGATTTTAGCTATTTTGAAAGAGGTCAATATACTAATGCTTCATGCACAATATCAAGGCTCTACGCCCTCTAGGTCAGGAGGAGAAGATTTTTAAAGATTATTCCAAAATTTCACTTTTGTTGCCATGGCAACTTGAGTTTTTAACGGATTTCAATTCTTTGAGCTATTTTTGAAGGGGACCACCTAAGGAACATTTCTGCCAAATTTGGTTCAAATTTGCCCAGTGGTTTGGGAGGAGATGTCGTTTAAAGAAATTGATGACGGACGACGCACGACGGACGACGGTCGGACGCCGGACAAAAGGGGATCACAATAGCTCACTTGAGCACTACGTGCTCAGGTGAGCTAAAAATAACAGCAAAATTCCATAGCCATTGTTAAGATCGATTTATAGGAACCCCCTCCCTCCAAAAGACAAACAAACAGACGGTCTTTGGCTTGGCTCTATAGCGCTCAACTTAATAAAAGCTTAGTATTTCAAAAGCCAAAATAAAGTCCTCGGCCTATTTTGAAGAGGTGTATTAATAGATATTACTAACCAAGGCTGTCTGATTTGGAGATATTTTTTTAAAGATTTCTCTCATAGTTTCTAAGCAAAGAGAGGCGCCATGAGGAGGCCAGTTATGACCCATGGAGCGTCACACGAACAAACCTTGTAGAATTGTACGATACCAAATACCGATTTGCTAGGCTTTCTCGTTTAAGAGGAGAAAACTCTTTAACGATTTTATTCTTTGTTGAAATATGGTGTTATGGTGAAGAAAGGGATATCACATTAACAAACTAAGTAGAAGTACACTAGGATTTTCAACGTATAATTTATCAAAGGCATTCGACCTACTGGTTTAAGAGAAGAACGTTTTTAATAATTTTCTTTACGTGTTTTTATTTTACAATAGGATGTTCAGGGACCGAGCAACACCGTGACAGAAGCGGTATCAAATGCACATTGCAGAAATTCACTAGGAGATTCTACATACCAAATATTATGGCTCAAGGATTTCTCGTTTCAGAGAATATTTTTTAAAATGTTTTCTTCGTTGTTCAATATAGAAACGGTTCATCCGATTCGGGGCAAGAGGCTCAAGAAGCACAAAGGATCAAACTCGACAGAGGTCACCTAGGCGGTGCTGCATATCAAACTTCAAATTTTGGCCGTCTTGTTTCAGAGAAGAAAATTGTTAATGATTTTATCATTTAAACTTATTTTGCCATTGTCTGCGTCAAGGTAAGATTTACATTTCAATTTCATATTTGAACAATCTTGGAAGAATGTCATCCAAGGAACATCCCTGCCAAGTTTACCAAGGCTTGCCCACTTGTTGAAGAGGAGATGTTTAGATTGTTGAATAACGATCTGTACACGATCACGGCGAAGATGTCATTTAGAGATCACAATAGCTCACTTTGAGCACTCAGCGCTAAGGTTAGATAAAAAAACTATAATTTTGCTTTGCTTGCTTTCCACTGTTTATCATAAAAATATACGTATAAAATTCAAAAATACATCTACGAATGCACGAAATGAATGTGCTAGTACCTTGTGTTGATTGTTGCTGTGGCATCTGATTTCGAGTAAATTTATTTGCAGCCTCTGTGTTAAAAGTCTGGAAAAAAACGAAAAAAGTTATTTTAAATACTAATCACTGAATACATAATATATCGAGCTTCAAAAACATGCTGTCTTGTTTCGTTTATGATTTGGGTTTCTTAACTTTCAAACAGACCAGTTGTTCCCTCTCTTAGTTGTTCAATGGCGTTTTATTTAGCTTATCAACGCTTGCACGGACAATGTGCTTAGCAGGTATTATGTTTGTAAAATCCAAATTTGCTTAAAGCTCATATGATAATTGACAGAATTTTAAGTCTTTTTCATTAATACAACATTTCATTGAGGTCGGATATTGATAGGCCGATGAATTAGTACGAGTTGGGATACTAAAAGTAAGTATTGTACTGTCGATTATTGAATAAAATTCTTGAAATCAATTTACCATTTGACTTAAGAAATCAAGCTGAATTATTCTTATGGGGTTGCAGTAAATGTATTCATTAAGCAATAAATTAAGCTCAATAAATCAATATAAATCCGTTAGGCTAAAACTGGACATACTGTATTTTTCAGCTAGATTATTATTATTGTACGTTTCATCAAACAAGAGCACGTACAAGGTGCTTTACAGAATCAAACTGGATTAAATTTTACGTGTTAAGAAAATACGAATGTAGTTAAAATTCGGTCGAGTTTTGTATATCTGTAAAATAGAAAAATCTTCAGTGCTTTCCTAACACGTTCTATATCAGAAACTCCAAATTAAGTGATATATCTGCAATTTGGTTCATTTTTTTATGGTTCAAAGACAATAAATTCACTTTTTATTTGCTAAGTTTGAGCATATTTCGGTTCGTCAAATTAATGATATCAATAAACTACAACTCAAGGCGACTGGCAGCTTCGTGTCTTGAACGGTTGTTGGAAAGGTAAAGCTGAAAATAGTCTGCGTAGAATCGATGTCAAGATCGTCGCTTTTGCAGTTCGTGCCGACTGGTTTTTTGTACATTATATAGTTATGGGCCCAAGCACTGTATCATAAGGTTAACTGTATTTCATGAACACAGGGTCCGACAAGGTACCGTTTGTATAAACTGATTGATGACGGTCGGTTAGTAAGTGTTAATTCATCCCGGCAAGCGATGGTCTATACATTCTAAAATGCTGTTCTAAGCGACGAAGGAGAATATCGTGGCCAATTGTATCAAACGCCGCAGACAGCTAGAGTAAAACAAGAACGGTTATATAACCCATATCTAATAAAACCGTCCTTGTGCTACTCTAGCTGTCTGTGGCGTTTTTATTACCCATATCTTAAGCCCCAGTCGGTAGCGCATCAGACTCCTAATATTCAAACATGGGATGTCATGGGTTCAATCCCCGGCGGCGGCACATATTCTTTCCGACATTTGTCTCTCACCAATGGGTGGATAATTGTAAACCTAAGTGGGATAGCAGCTGGAGGCTAGGAAAGGATGTAGTGGCAGTACTGGTGTGAGGAAATATCAGGAATCCATTGTTAGGTGCTCCAGCCGCGGTGATGTGACTGAAATACTGTTAAATTCAGCGTTAAACCCCATTCAATCAGTGAAACCCATGTCTAATGAATTACACAAGCTATTTAGTTCGTTAGTTCGAATCTTCCTAGAGTTATTATTCGAGTATTCGAATATAAGAGTATTGGAATACTTTTCATTCCGTCTACTTTTAACCACATAACGCCGATTGCTGACGAACGCAAGTTTAGTCAAAATGTTATGCTTTGGTTTGTGCCCTTGCAGTAAATCAACGATGCCTATGTATGATATGTTTCACCACGGCACGATTAATCGCGTATAAGTAAGAAATGATTTTCGAAATTGGACGTTACTTTATGGGAAGACGGCGAAGACGGCAGCAAATAACCTTATTACCTCATTAAATGAATTTGGTCAAAGGGTCATACAACTTAATTTACAAGTTCTAGAAAGGGTTTAAACTATTTAGATAAGTAGTTTTCGAATTTCTTAATTGGTATAGATCTTGTCCTTAAAACCTATTTCACCAAAGTCCTAAATTTAGCATTTATTTATTCATGAACCAAAATATTTATTCAAATATAGTATTTTTGGATACTATTTGGACTTGGAATTTATTAATTACATCAAAAACTGTTTCAAATATACTATCCCGGAGTAGATATCAATATAAGGCACAACCCTTTATACATGGTATTTACTTTACAAACCAAGAATAAAGTGTCACTTTTTTAAAGACATCTTTCAAAACCACAGCCCTAAAGATTTAGTTATTCTTGGAAGTCAGCGTCTATCTTGCACTAATAAAATATTCTCGGATATAAGCAATAAAACATCTACTATGTAACCTGCAGTTTGTGAGAGTATACACAAGTCGGTACTCGTCAAGTGGCACATTATCGACATCGAGTTATAATAAGAAAGTATAAAAATGATCATTTGAATATAAATTAGCCGATATTGTTCTAACAGAACAATTCGCATAAAAATTAATGACACACCCTTTAACTAGATATAACATAATTTAATTTGATTGGTCTGATTAGGAGATTCAAGGGGATAACTCAGAACTGATATCAAGTATTTTCAGCTCTACTGGCCGAAGACCACTAGAGCTATAGCGATGGCTTTTTCCCGTCCAGCGTCCGTGCGTCCTTGCGTCCGTGCGTCCGTTAAACTTTTTCTTGTTTACGCGATAGAGTCCACAGTTTTCATCGGATTCCCTTCAAACTTTCAAGGAATGATTGTACCATCATAAAGATCGTTCCTTTCGAAATTGGGTCAGATTCGTCAGGATACATGGGAATAGGGGCCTAATTAAAATTTGATTAAAAAATCCTCGTTTACGCGAAAGAGTCCATAGTTTTCATTGGATTCTCTTCAAACTTTCACAGAATAATTGTACCATCATAAGGATCGTTCCTTTCGAAAATGGGTATGACCCGTGAAGAAACACGGGAAAAGGGGCCTTTTAGAAATTTGATAAAGAATTCCATTTAAATCCTCGTTTACGCGATAGAGTCCAAAGATTTCATCAGTTTTTTTTTTCAAACTTTCTCTGAATGATTGTAACATCATAAGGATAGTTCCTTTCGAAAATGGGTATGATCCGTCAAGAAACACGGGAAAAGGGGCCTTATAAAAATTGAATAAAAAAATCCTCGTTAACACTCTAGAGTCCACAGTTTTCATCAGATTCAATTCAAACTTTCACAAAATGATTGTACCAATATAAGGATCGTTCCTTTCGAAATTTGTTAGATCCGTCAAGAAACACGGAAAAAAGGGGCCTTATGAAAATTGAACTAAAAATTCCATTAAAAATCCTCGTTCATGCGATAGAGTCCACAGTTTTCATCGGATTCCCTTCAAAGTTTCTAAGAATAATTGTACTATCATAAGGATCGTTCCTTTCGAAAATGGGTATGATCCGTCAAGAAACACGGGAAAAGGGGCCTTATGAAAATCTAATTAAAAAATCCTCGTTCATAATCTAGAGCCAACAATTTTTAACGGATTCTCTTCAAACTTTCACAGAATGATTGTACCATCATAAGGATAGTTCCTTTCGAAAATGGGTATGATCCGTCAAGAAACACGGGAAAAGGGGCCTTTTAGAAATTTGATTTAGAATTCCAATTAAAATCCTCGTTTACGCGATAGAGTCCACATATTTTATCAGTTTCTCTTCAAACTTTCTCAGAATGATTGTACCATCATAAGGATCGTTACCTTCGAAAATTGGTATGATCCGTCAAGAAACACGGGAAAAGGGGCCTTATGAAAATTGAATAAAAAAATCCTCGATAACACTCTAGAGTCAATAGTTTTCATCAGATTCAGTTCAAACTTTCACTGAATGATTGTACCATCATAAGGATCGTTCCTTTGAAAACGGGTATGATCCGTCAAGAAACACGGGAAAAGGGGCCTTATGAAAATTTAATTAAAAATTCCTTTAAAAGTCCTCGTTTACGCGATAGAGTCCACAGTTTGCATCAGTTTCTCTTCAAGCTTTCTCAGAATGATTGTACCATCATAAGGATCGTACCTTTCGAAAATGGGTATGATCCGTCAAGAAACACTTGAAAAGAGGCCTTATGAAAATTTAATAAAAAAACCTCGTTAACACTCTAGAGTCCACAGTTTTCATCAGATTCAATTCAAACCTTCACTGAATGATTGTACCATCATAAGGATAGTTCCTTTCGAAAATGGGTATGATCCGTCAAGAAACACGGGAAAAGGGGCCTTATGAAAATCTAATTAAAAAATCCTCGTTCATAATCTAGAGCCAACAATTTTCAACGGATTCTCTTCAAACTTTCACAGAATGATTGTATCATCATAAGGATTATTCCTTTCGGAATGGGATATGATTCCTCAAGAAACATAGGAAAAGGGACCTTATTAAAATCTAATTCACAGATCTTTGTTAACACTCTAGAGTCCACAGTTTTCATCGGATTGACTTCAAACTTTCACAGAATGATTGTACCATCATAGGAAATGTTCCTTTCAAAATTCGGTATGATCCGTAAAGGACCACGGGAAATGGGGGCCCGATGAAAATTGGATTGAAAAAGTCCTCGTTAAAACAATAGAGTCCATAGTTTTAACAAATTTTCTTCAAACATTCACAGAATGATTATTACATTAAATGGATTGTTCCTTTCGAAAGTTGGTTTAATCCATCAAGTTTCATTGGAAAAGGGGCCCTTTGAAAATTTAATAAAAAATCTTAGTAAACACATCATGGCCCTAGATTTCACCTGATCGATTAAAAAATCTTAATAAATCCTTGTAAGTCCACAGATTAGGTGGGGTTGGCTTTATACTCAAACAGAATAATTATACTTTTGTAAGTAGAGTTCCCTTTGAAATTGGTTCAGATCCATCAAGTAACATAGGAAAAGGGGCTATATGTAAATTCAATTAATAAAACCCTGTTAATGAAGCCCACAGCTTTGACCAGATTTTGTTGAAACTTTCACAGAATGCTTGGAAGGTCATAACTTTCATTCTTTTCATAACAGGGTTTGAACTATCAAGAAACACAGGAAAAGGGACCTTATGAAAATTTCATTTATAAATCCTTGTTACCAAGTCAAGAGCTTTCATCGGATTTTCTTCAAACATTTTCAGAATAATTTTACAATAGTAATGATTGTTGATGTTTGCATTAGACCTGGTCCGTCAGGTTTCACAGGAAAAGGAGCATCATGAAATTTAATTTTAAAAATCCTTGAACCACAATTAAGTCAACAGTTTTCATCAGATTTTGTTTAAACTTTCATAGAATGATTACTCCATCATGAGGATTCTTTCTTTTCAAATAAGGCATGATCTGTCTAGTATCATGGGAAAAGGGGCCTTTTGAGAATTTTATCTTTAATCCTTGTAACCAAGTCCAGAGCTTCCATTCGATTTTCTTCAAACCTTCACAGAATCATTGTACAATAATCATGATTGTTGATGCTCACATGAGACTTGATCCATCAAGTATCACAGGAAAAGAAGCCTTATGAAAATTTTATTTTGAAAATTTTACACGAAGATAAAGTCTGCAGTATTCATCAGATTCTGTTCAAACTTTCACAGAATATTAATATCATCATTAGGATTCTTTCTTTCCAAATTTGGCCTGATCTGTCTTGTATCATAGGAAAAGGGGCTGTATGAAAAATTATTACCAAATCCTCATAAACACAACAATGTCCTCAGTATTTATCAGAATCTCCTCAAACTTTAATAGAATGATTGTACCATCATTTGGATTGTTCCTTTGTAAATAAGGTATGATTGGTTCAGTGACACAAGAAAAGGGACCTTATAAAATTTTTATTACAAAACATCATTATTACAATAAAGTCCTAGTCTTTATCATTTTCTTCAAACTATCATTAGGATTGTTACTTGTACATTGGGTCTGATTTGTTAAGTTTCACGGAAAAAGGGTCCTAATGATACAGTTCAGTCCACTGTTTTCATTGATTCTCTATAACTTTTAAAGAATGATTGTACCATCATTAGAATTGTTCCTTTTGAAATTTGGTTTGTTCATGAGAAAAGGGGCCCTATGATGATTTCACTATAAACTCATTAACACAATAAATTCCATAGATTATATAGATTAATTGTACCATCATTCCAATTATTGATTTCGACAGTGGATCTGATTATGGCAAGTGTCACATAAAAAGGGGCCTTATGAATAACCTTCTTAAATATTCTGGTTAACACAATGATGTCCCTTGATTTCGACGGATTCTCTTCAAAATTTCACAGAATGATTGTACAATCACTTAAAGGGTTCTTTTCAGAACTGGGTACAATCCATCAAGTATCATGTAAAAAGGGGCCATATTATTTATTTTTTAACATTCTAGTAAACATAATGAAGTCCTAATATTTCATCGGATTCACTTTTAACTTCCACAGAATGATAAAACCAACAGTAAAATATCATGGGAAAAGGGGCCTTATGAGAACTTGATTTTAATATCTTTGTTAACACAATAAAGACAACAGTTTTATCGGATTCTCTTCAAAGATGCATGGAATAATTGTTGCATTCGAAACACAGGAAAAGGGCCCTTACAGATTATCATTTAAAACATTTTTGTGTATGTGATGAAGATCACAATCATTATCAAATTGTCTTTTAAATTTCACAGGACAATTGTAGGGTTGTAAGGAAAGTTCCTTTTGGAATGAAATTGATCCATCAGAAATCACAGGTAAAGGGGCCTTTTTGATTTTCATTCAAAACAATCCTGTTTATGTGATAAGTCCAAAAATATTGTCAGATTCTGATGAAAATTTCACAGAATGATTGTAGGGTCATAAGGAAACTGAGTGGATCCGTCATGAAACACGGGAAAAGGGACCTTGAGGATTGTTGCTTAAAATAAAAACGGGGATAAAGCCTCTTTTTTTTCTGTATGCATTCTTCTTTGAGTAATTAGGCCCCATTGGCCTCTTGTTTATGCAAAGACAGAGTGCAATTTGCCTGCTATATATTACTGGAAGAATCCCTTGACAATATAATATTAACGAATAAATCCTTTCATATTTTTTCTATTAATAAAAGTAGTATATTGAGGTGGTATTCTGCCGTTCTATTTAGTACAGAAACAAATTAATTTAAAGGCTATCAATTAGCCAATAAACGAACAAAATCATGAATTTTTTTTATATCATTCTGTTAATAAACAAGGAACGAAAGGACTATAATAGATCTTATCCGAATCACACACAATCTACCATAAGCGATACAAAATTTACCTGTATAGTCGAATTTGCTTGAGGATAAAGAACAATTCTAACTGACGTTATGCTCGACTTCGGTTTCTTGAAAAAATCCTTGATTGCCTCGAAGGTTTTGTCAGCTGCTGTGATATCGGGATACTTAAATCCGCCTGTACCAATAGTAGGAAATGCAATTGATCCGAAACCTTCGCTGTCAGCTTTCTCGAGACAGCTTTTCACGTAGACGTAGATTTTCTAAAACATTTATTTGATTTGTAGATATATTGGCAGGACATGATAGATTAGAAACAAAAACAGCTTTATGTTGGTCGATTGATCTGGTTAAGGTATTTATTTCATGTTCATACAACTTACTTGTGTAACAATTGGACAGAATTAACAGAAACCTCTGCATCCATTTGCATTTTACAATCCTAGTTTTTAGCCTAATAGCAGCTACAATTTTTTTTTAGTTCAAACGGAAAAACTTTTCTATTGATTAAACATCTGACGGGAAACTTCCATATCAATATGCCGGTTTATAATAGATATAATGTCAATATTGAATTTGGCAAAACAACATCATCCAACTGAATAAGACACTTTTACAAATTAACAAAAATACTAATTGATACAATGATCTATTTCTTTCCGTTAAAGTAATGTGTTAATGTCTCTAAGTATACATGAAAGGTGCCTTTTTTTGGCTTGAAGAAATCGCTCTCGTAAAGAACTTTCCCTCTTCAATATTATTCACAGACATTGATAAAATTGTGAAGACCCTTCCAAATATAGGAATATCCGGGAATTGAAAAGTCGAAAAAAATGAACCTTTCTAGCTCAACATTTCGTATTGATTTAAATGCTTACTTGGCCATGCACTGGTTTCTTATAGTCATCTAGTTTTAAGAAATAAACTTTCCTGCAGGCCAATTTACTCCCAGGAGCGCTAGCTATGCTGTTATCTGGATAACTCTTGTATAAATTCTTACAGCTAGCTTCTATTTGCGGTCCCCCTTCGTTCTTGATGGCAACAGCGATAGCCCCGTTTAAGGTCGGAAAACTGGATGTTGTACACACAATAACGTCATCCTGACAAAGACACTAAACCAACTCAATTTAACGTGGAAAAGAGCAAATAATTATAGCTACCCTTACAAAATACAAGTTATTACTTACTCGTCAGGTCTGCAAAATTTGAAGTTGTCTTACCTCATTTGGTTATCGATCTAAAATATTGGACGTGATAAGTCGATGGCTTTAGGAATGCCTTAGCCATCGAAAGCAACAGACCTCCCGGAGACGTTTGATATCAAAAATAAAAAGCGAGCTGCATTACCTTAAGTATCATTTATTTTCAGATAAAATAAACTCAAATTGTACTCAGCAAATACATGTAGGCTTAATGGATTGAAGTTTGATTTTTAATAGCACTACTGCACATGTCTATAGATTGACGTGTCATTTTAGGTATAAGCATTTCGTGCATGGTTTTGACACCGTAGTATCTTTTTCTTAGTCATGCTTAATCTTGATAGGTTTATACATTTAAAGCTATATGTGTGTATAGCGATGATACAAGATTTACTTACTTTGCTTTTCTCAATGTATCCAACTAACAACTCTAGATTAACAAATGAATTGATTTTGTATTTTCCCGTCGATTCAGTGGATTTTGCGAAGTCATTTATTCCATGTCCAATTTTGTGGGTATCTCCGTCTGTAAAATAATTGTGAAAGCGTTTATGAAAATTAATACATCAATTGAATAGACCCTTGAGTAATCACGGACAAAAAAAAATAAAGTCAAATTACAATCCGGATATTGTTCTATACATAAGGATACATTAAATTTGTTTGAATGGGGTTTAACGCCGCTTTCAACAATCTTTCAGTTATATCGCGGCGGCTGGAGCACCTAACAATGAAATCCTGGTATTTCTCACACCAGTACTACCATTACATCCTTTCCTAGCCTCCAGCTGCTATCCCACATAGGTCTACGATTATCAACCCATTGGTGAGAGACAAATAGTCGGAAGGATACATTAAAGTTGCATCTTATACTTGTTTTAAGTCGTTACGCCAACACTTGATGCATGATCAAAACGTTGCTGTGCAAAGATTGACTTTAAGCTAAAGGATGTTATTCGGGGAATTGGAGTATATTAAAACAACAAAAACAAGTAAAATAAGAAAGGAAAACCTAATGGGTCTATTGGAAGTACGTGTAGGACCAATGTTTGGACCAGTCATTGTGATACAGTGTAATACTCTGTTTAGATCAGTTTCGCTTATATTACTCTCGATGACTATGTACGAGACTAAAATACAGCATGAAAGCATTTGAAGAAAAACATTAATTAAAGGAAGTTACAGACGCCAATTAGAGTTTTCGAATGATCAAAGAAGTACCATAAGGACAAAAAAATGTAAGTAAATGTGAAATCGTTTGTTACAAACACTAACTTCTTTTCCCACCAAAAGTATCTATACCTAAAACTCTACAGTGGATTGAAAGGCTGAGTTAAGTCACAGTTTGTGTCTTACTATATTGTTGAAATAGACCTAAGAATTGATTCTATCAAACATACTTTATATTATGAAAAGGTTTTCTTAATTGTTATTTATGAATTACAAATATTTCATACCTCTTTCTTCACTAGTTGTGTCTTCGATGATTGCCTCAAGGCGATGTGGTCTTTTTGAATACATATTCTCTACTACCGTCTCCACAACCTATATTGGAATAATCCAAGCCGCAATTTTAACACAAAACACAAAACTCCGCAAAGCGGGATAAGTCCGTGCAATAAAGTAATTAATGAAAATGTGGAAACATAAATTTGATTTTACAATGTAAAATGCACACAAGTTATTGGCAGATTCCAATTGATAAGCTGACAATTTGACCTATACTGGGACCATTTACATGGAAACCTTGGAGTCACACTTGACTTTGTAACTTTGTAACCCTGTTCACTCTAAGTAATTTAATTTTCTTTGTAACAAGGGCTATGCACATGCAACGACGTGACCAGAAGAACGGCCATAGTCTTTATGAAAAAGCCCTATCTGGTCAAGAGCTACACACATGGATTAAAATATGTCCCGTAGATAGGCCATAAGTTAAAAACGTTTTTCTTTGACCTATTGGCCTCATTACCACTTATACCAGGTATGTTACGTGCTGGGATATAAAAATTATAAGACAACATTAAAACTCGTCCACTTGAGCTGGTTTCAGCACATCTCAACATCTCATACGTCCTCGCTAACCTAAAGTAACCCACACGAAAACTTTGAATGATACTACACCTCCTTCAATAGAGTTGCGAGGGCAAAATAAAACAATATGAACTGATGAAGTCCCCTCGGATAAATTATGAAACATTTAATAAGACAAAAATCTTATCCTTAGGTATTTATATAAGGAAGCGATCTATTGAATGTTTCCTACTCTTATATGATTGACACACATTTGTGTTCTTTCTAATATTTCGGTACTTAACGTTGATGTTACAATACCTGATGTAATACTATTCTAAAGCCACTTGAATTGTAATTCATTTAAGGAAATGAATAAAAAAAATTTAAAAAAGCAATTTGGATAATTAAACACATATTAATGTGTAAAAATAAAGATTTTAAACTAAGCATTGCCGTTTTTTATTTAATCTGTATGCAATCTATTGTCAGTTTTGTCTATCAAGATTCAAGCCTGTTGTTTGGCAGCATTCATTTTACCTACTTCCATGAATAATTTTGAGCACGCAGCTGTATACGCTCGATGATGGTCTTTGAGTTTACCTTAAAACTAGCAATATATTTCCTTTGTTTTACTTGATGATATTAAGTTATGAGACATGAGACGATTTTTCTTTGTTTTCACTGAGGTAAAAAAAAACTAAAAACTTAATCTTATATTCAAACAGTGTGATCAACTTTTGGACTCATACCTCAATGAAAGCAAAACATAGTCTTCTTCTGTTCTTAAATGATTCTCGGTGCATCAAATATAAAAGATATGCTTACGGAGGTTCCCACTATATCGGTTGAGTGAATAACCAACTTAATAACTTCTATTGAACAATTGATATGGAGCTTCATGAAATCTCCTACAGTGCGTAAAAAGGCCCTTGTCACTTTGTTCGCATCATAATGCAGGTCATATGTCCCGATTGTTGGAAAGACAATGGATTTATACTTCCCACGCATCGCCTCTTGTAAGCAGCCTTTAATATAGTCGCTGACATTCTGAAAAACAAAATTAGTCAAAATCTTTTTTCATTTTTTTTTGAATTTGTTGAATGAAAGGGAGGTGGATTTAACAGATACTCAACGAAACAGTTGCGTAACGATGTTACCGAAAACGTTATAAACTACACTATACATCTTCTATTGAACAATGAACTCCGATTATGTTCGACATTTATATGAAGTATTTTTGTTGTCTTATTCAAGCGTAGATAGATCGCCAACAAACACTTCTTTTTTACTCGTCATAAAGTTTGCAAAATAACGCTGTTTCATATCGAATTGAAACGTATTATTAAAGTAAGTGGGCATGGCTAGCGGAGTCAATGGACGGGGCTAAAGATCCGTCCATTTGCAGCCTTCTCCATTCATACGGCATGGTGAATATGACATTTTTCATGAGGTCGGAATATTTTATAAATTAAGATAGCCACTGGTCCAAAATGGGTCACCAGATTGTGACAAAGAAGGCTTTCTTGGAGATTTTTCAAAAAATTCTGTATTTTATTTTATGCAGAGTAGTGTGACCCAGGGAGGAGTCAAAATGATAGTAAAAAGGACACTTTCTTAACAGACTTTGTAAGCGTCAACTGGAGATGCTGTGAACCAAATATGAATGAGCTTAGGTTTGAAAGAATTGCTTCAAAGAAATTACAAAAAAATCTTATACTTTGATGATCAGAATTTAAGTTTGCAATGCAGATCTTTAGCACAGTCAATTTTCTTTTTACACTTGTCATGACCAAAATAAGAGAAATCCAACTTTAACTCGATTGTGATTAAAAATTTATTGAAATAAATATGTAAATGAAAAGAAAAATAAACGACTACATCCTGTTCCCTTGAACATATAGTAGTGCCTATCGAAGTTTCTACAGACAGGGAGTACAAAATGTTATTTTAGCTTTTGCTCCCAAATATGTATATCCAAATAAGTATCTTTCTTCCTAAAACTGATGAAAGTAAACAGAAATATTTTGATAAAATGTGAGGTCAAGAATGTTCTGCAATACTATACATCATTACCTTTATCTAATTTATGTTCAAAAACCTTATATTACCTGTTCACCTGTATTGTCGTCCCATGCACCTATCTTTATGTGAAATATTTGACTGCAAGGTAAATTGCCAGAGCTTGTTACAACTACAGTACCATCCTTTACGTTGCCATTTGAAGCCTTCTTCTTGAAAGCGTCTTGACACTGCTTTTTGAGATCAAATACAACCCCCGCAGCGTTATGTAAAACATTGCTTATATTCCCCGATGGCATCGGTGAGGTGTTGGTCGGGTTTACTATTACTTCAGCCTATATGAATGATTATATAATACATAATGCCCTTATAAGGTCAATGTTTCAGTATAAAGATACTATTTGATATACAAGCTTATTCTGATGTAATATGATTTAAAAGGTAAAGCGATTTGGTTGCTACATAAAAGAAAACCTTTGAAGATTCCAAACAAAATGGTATTTTTTTATTCAGGAAATCCTGGATGTAGTTCCTCTAAGTTTGAATGTATTCTCGTAAAGACGCAACATATTTCATAAGCTGATGAAAAAGGGTAGAAATGATGAGAGAACGGTTTACTGATTGACTGAATTTATATACGGACGGTTTTAATACCATCACCCAGAGTATTTCAGTTATATTGCGGTGATTGGTGACCTAGCCATGGTCATTACTTTCACCATACAACGTCTTTTACAAGCCATGAGCTACTCTCCCACTTTAATCGCGCTTCTTCAAATTTGTCCAATATGAGAAAAATGACGCATGTTGCCATGATTTGATCAGATGCTGTAAAGAATTTTTGTAGAATCTAATTCGAACTTTTGACCCCTAGATTTATTGAAAAGAGCAATATCGATTGACTTTATCAAATGAGAGAACGAAGGCAACTTGGGTGAAAATCGACAAGTAGTCATCATCACCGAGGCTTCAGAAATGATTTATTACACTGTCGAAAGGATCGGCCCTGTTAAGACTTTCAAAAAAATGATTATGGTAAGGAAAAATATTCGGTTTTAGCATACTTGTAAAATAAAATAATAGTAACCCCCCCTCCAAAAAAAGAGAAAACTTTCTGGTTATCCGAGAAGAATATTAATACCTACACGAACAATTTCTTGAGCAAGCGGCTATTTCGTATGCGCTCAAAATAGATCCCTAAAAATAAATCAAAATTTGTAAATCTTTGCTTTTTTGTCACTCGGTGTCATTAACTCTTAATAAATAAAAAGAAAAATATTTTGTTTCATTGAGGTATGAACCTAAAAGCTTAATCACGTTAAAGTATTTATAAAGCATGATGAAACTTTTAGGTTCATAGCTCTATTAAATCAAAGCGCTGAAAGCGCTGAAAGCCTGAGATATTTATACAGGAGATATATAATCTGGGCAGAAAGTTTGATGGTCGGATTATCGGAGGTGCCAATTTTTATCCAAATCTACTGTCGATTATGCGCAGATCTGACAATTTGTGCGCTACGGGACACAACCTGCCCGCAATAATTTTCATCCCGTTGAGGTATTGTAACGATATATTTACAAGTATATATCGTTACATATTTTTTCACCCGATCAAAATGCTTTGAAGGAGTCTGATAAATGTCACCTTGTGTTTGGTTGAATTATGTTCGGTGCTTTCTGAGAAGATGTTTAAAGAAAAAGTTGACGGATGGAAGGACGGACGACGGACATCACATCATGACATAAGCGCGTTGGCTTTCAGCCATTGGAGCTAGCGAGAGAGAGCTTGAGAGTGAGATAGATGGGGAAATGGAGCGTGTAGCAACGTTCAAACTAGGAGGCTCTTGCGTGCGATGTGAGTATTCTACACATAGACCAATTTCGTTATGTAAATATGCTCTTTATAATCTCCAGATAAAGAGAGCAAGAGAGGGAAGGCGGTCGTTTACCAGTGTACACCTCTCAAAAGCGGTATGTAGACGTTGCATCCTTTAGGTAGAATTCGGAGGTAAAGATGTATAGAAACAAAGTCCGAGCACGACCAAACTGTTTTCAGACAGTGCGAATATGATCCTATGACTGACCAATTAATTTGTTAAACAAAACATTCCAATCGTGCGTAAATCCGACAGCTTCGCTTATCAGCTTTATACAGCAACTTCGTCAAATAGGACCGTTTTAACATTGTTACTCTAGCTTAATTTATATTATTTTGGTATGAAACAAACACCTTATTTTTTCTTAACAATATGTTATGATTAATAATTTCAAAAATATTATATATCTCCTTTCTTTCTTTCCATTCACTCGTCAAATTTTGATAATTTTGCCAAATTCAGAAGACTTACACGATCAAGCCGACAGCTTTCAATGAGTCACACCTCGCCTTCGTCCTTCTCGACTTTATCGGGCGTATTAATTTATGGTCAGATCCGATCTACTTTTCATGCGATAGAAGATCACATTGATTGCGATAGATGTTTTTACATTATGTTTTTCTCATTAAACTCTGCATGGGTTTGAATTTTTAGCACTGTAACTTAAGACTACATAGAAATGATCGTCAGGTCAAACTCTTTCAAAATACTTCAATTGGTCATGAAGCGAAACGCCATGTACAATCGTTGCAGGCAATTACTGTTGTAGTGAAAGGCCCGTTGAAAAGTAAAGAAATCCTTAACAAAATGAATTTCACAGCGACCTGCGTTCCAACTATGGTGACCAACATGTTTTTAGCAATAGAACCTTGATAGTTACTTACATTAGTACTTTCTATATGTCCCCAAACAACTTGAACCTTTTTCTGTCCCGGAAGAGGAATGGTTCTCTCTCCAGTTCTCTCCTGGTGCTTTCCAGGAAATTTCGTTGTTGTACCTTAAAGACAACGTTTTAGAAGGTCAAGACTTTAAGCTTGAATATATTCAACTGAGTTAGATTATCATAACCTTGTCATATTTTTACATTTGCCTTAATCTCATCCTTCAGTTATTTAAGTTTTCATAAAATGGTTTTAATTAGATAAAATTTTCATGTTGATTACTAACTATTAAGATTTTAGATTAAGCAATCCTTTCTTATATACACCGAAACTCAATAATATTCGGCGCTAGATGCTGATATCCCTGTACTTTGGCAATAACAAACCGCAAAGGGATAATTCAACACGGTGACCATAAGACTTCTGAAAAAACTATTATTGTTTTATCATATATGTCGTTCAAGCCGATACCTTCGATAACAGATAATCGAATAGATTTTGAACCATATTGGAATGTCCAAAGAATGCGTTTTATTCCAACCTTTTCCAACTCGAATATTTTCCACAGGTAAATGGTAGCATCTTTCACCAAACACCACTTCCATTTGATCTTGAATGGTACGAACTACTGCAGGATCAGTGTCGAAGAAAAATATTTCTCGTAGACTTTCATAATCTTTTAACTGTTTTTTTAAGGTCCCCATGATTATCTAAAGTCGGAAAACAAAAGATTTTTGAAACATTTCCATCTTCTGTCACCTATATCATATTTAATTGTTTGTGTGGTTATCCTTTTTTTATGTTTTTGATTATGATGATAAAATATATTATTAACAATTAGCTTTAGAATTCTCAATAAAATAGAGAACCGTATTGTACAAATAAAATTTATTTAATTAATTATTACTTTTCTATTTGTTTTATATATTTATATCCCAGAATTATTTAGGCCTTAAAAACATCTTTTGTCTCAAGCTTCTGAAAGTTAAAACGTTTATATTTGTTTTATTTCTAACCACTGTGAGCAAAATTTTTCAAAACAGACATCTTGTTAGTCTCAGGAATCAAGGAGATGCGAATTTTGCATCAGGCAGTTTAGACAAACAAGAAACAAATCAACGACAATAAGATTTTTAAAACGACACCACAATTATCAAATTATGTATATGTTGATAGATTGTATACAAATAGAAAAGCACCAAAATCAAAATATCTTACATACCTTTGCCGCCTCTCTTCTCTGGGAGACGTTAGCACTAATAAGCGGAAATGCAATTGATTTGAGAGCACTGTCTTTCTCTTTGCTTACGGACTCAAGGACATTGATGATCACATTCGATAGAACTTCAGCTTCATTTGAATCCCCTCCTCTCCAACGGGGAACAACTACATGTGCTAGACGAAGGCAGCTCAGTTTTCCAGCCTTACCAATGAAGACGTCGGAAACTTGAAGTTTACCATTACTTTTAACAAATGCGCTGCATTCCGCTTGAATAACCTTTCCACCTACAGTTTGGTGAAAAACAATGATATTAGTTTTAAGAATAGCTGGTTATAAGTTTGTGAATCTACAAATGAATGCAAGCAACAAGATAGTTCTTTTAAAAAAAAAATAATCGCCGTTTTATCGTTTAATTGATGTTTTTCGGACTATCCTTATCATTGTAGCTTCGGAAGAGTGAAAATTGAATTTAGAAACAAATCTGAAAAGATATCTCTTTTATCTAACGATTTACTAAACAACCTTAATTATTTAAAACATCTGATATTATGATGTTCATACTCATAAAAGTATTTACAAGTGCTTCGGGCTAGTGGTAGTAGCAAAATGATTTTCTAATATATCATTAGCATCATTAAGCACGTCTATATACAACTATAACCACATGTAAAAGATACTGTCCTCAAAGTGATAAGGTGAAACAGCGATTAAACAGCGAAGCATCAGGTAAACTTTACTTTGGACTGTCCAGATTAAATGAAACATTTTGACCTTCCAAAACGTGCTTAATACATACACTGTTTGAGGGTTATATGACACGACAGAAAAGTCTGTTTCGAACCGTGAGTGAAACAGTCATTGTAAGATGTCGTAGACTTGGAGGGAGGAAAACTATGCAACTTTCTATGCAGCTCGAATCCAATAAAATATTTTGTATATCAATAACCTATATCGGGTAGTCGTGAAAAATGAATCAATCATGAAAAATCTTCGATGCATAATTAACCCATTCGAAGACGACGACATTTGAGACTGATCCAAATGGAAAGCCATTGCAAACGCCGAATCAAAGTTGATGTGAATTAATTTCTCATTTTTTCTACAACGCGGGATTATGTAGGAATGGGTTAGATTTAAGATTCTACTCATATTATTGGTTTAACTTTGTTGTACTATGCTGCAGCATAGATCATCTTTAACTGACATATCTTGGTCCGGATTCACCAACCAGTTTTAAGAAGAAATTACTTTCATTTGACGGAGACATTTTTCTCGTGAAAATTGGAGACATAAATTGAAATTTTCCGATTTGAATAGGAATATTCGCCGTGATTGTCAGCCAAGAGTTACTTCTAGATATCTAGAAAGCTGTAAAACCAACCTGCCTTTACAAGCTTCCGAGCAAGGCCACTTCTGTTGTCAAGATTTTCATTAGTGGCATTTACGACAACGTCAATGGGTAGGAACAAGTTTGAAAGATCGCTAGTTCCAGCAAAAATGGCTTGTCCCGTTTCCATTAAGGTAATACAATGAATATCCTTTTCTTTCATTTCATTTTTTGTTGCTATTCTAATTGAACACTCATTCTTCAACTGTATCTCTTCCACATGCTTTATTCCTTCCACCTGACCTTGATTAAAATAAACATCGATTCCTTCTTCTTCAATTCTCGTCCAACTTATATTAATAAGCCGGATAAAAGTGTTGACAATCTGTTTAACTTGCATTCTTGTATCTGAGTTACCAAACACTGTCATCTTACCCCCTTTCTTATCCCAAATCAAGCAATTGGTGCTAAGTTTCTGCGATTTCATTTTCTTCTCTATTTCACTTTTATATCCACATTCAACTAAGTGTTTGACGTATGCAGGGGATGCTAAAATTTCGTCTTCTTTGACGAGACAAACAGCTATTTTTGATTTTATCGCTTCTTCTATTGTTGCAACATAGTCATTTGGACATATATATTTCAGTTTTAAACTCTTATTATCAAATATGGTTGACAATTTTAGAAGCGGTTGGTATTCTTTCTCAATTTCCTTGGCTGCCTTTTCTACTTTATCCCTTGACTCAACAGATCCTTCAATCTTTATCTCCACCTCTTTTATAAGATCCATAACATCTTTAAAAATTGTTCTTCCAGTATCTGTCCCAAGACTGACAATTACCAATCTTCCCTTTTCGACTGCCACAAAACAGTAGTCGTGACCCTTCATTAAAACTTCGATTTCTTTTTTCATAATGTCCGTGTTAAGTATAGCTTCATGGTCCTTGTTTTCAATGCTATGTCTTTCCACGTGGATCTTGAGAAGAATACGAGTTATTTCTTCGTCTGCGGAGTTGATGGCATTTTCATCGCCTTTCATTGTCAGCTGCTGCAAGCTTGCGTCAATTTCGCATTGAATGTCAAACCTTGTTTCTATCCTTTTACCTAAACGAAATATGTGAAATGCGGCGAGTTTATGCGATTCTCTTACTTCTCTCACTTTAGTTATTTGTTTTGGTGGAGGTTTGATATCATCTAGCTTTTTCAAGAAATCCGTCAGTGTTTCAGATTCATAGCCGACAATTTTCAAAACAAAAGTACTTGAGTCTTCGTCTGTGAGAAACCCGTCAAAATTCTTCACGACTTCGCATGCTTTTTCCCATGTTGATGCCTCAAATTTTCTTATTTCTATCTTGATCTTGCTGATGATTTCTTGAAACTTTTGTTTTACTTTTCCGGCCCAATTAATGTCAAGACTTTGCTTAGGTGATTGCAAACTTGAAAATCTTAGCTTCACCTTTGGAGCATCCCTTGACCACATTACATCAGCATTCAAACCTTGAAAAACATCTTCAATGCTTTCGTTCTGAATATCCTTCATGAATTCGAACTTCAATTTATCGATATCACCGATAATTACTTCATTGTCTATCCGAATTGTTTGATTTAGAAGGTCCTCGAGTGGCTCGTAATATCTGGTTATTTCCAGTTTCTGGCCCCTAAACTGTTCGAATTTTGTATAGTTTTCACAAATTTTCTTCACATCTGCAACATAAAAAATGGAAAGCCAAATGCTCTCTGTCATTACAGAAAAAGGCTCTATAACTTTCTACGACGTCATAATTGCGGCTTTAGTTAGCTCTAGTTACGACGTTTAAGTCGCCAAACCAACAAAAATGTATTAGATAGCAACAAACGTTGGACTTCAAAGCTCGATTCCAGGTTGAATGAAAAATTTGATTGGTCGGTTATTCCCTGAATGACAGCTACGATTGTCCAATTACCATCTGTAAAGCTAGCTTTTTTCTGGGAAAATTTAGAAACATTTGATTAAAAGATTAGCAAAGATACGCTACCGTACGACCTATGTGAACATGAAATTAAAAGCTTCGTGATCGCAATTCTTGGTAGTTCGTACAAAACACAGGCTCTCTGTAGATACTTCTTGGCCATATTAGCTAAATATGTTATTCTTTTAAACCCTTTCTTGTACAATCCTAGTTTTTCTTCGTCCCTGCAATTTCCTACTTGAGAAAACATTGTGGAAATAGAAGAATTTGCTTGATGCAAGCAATTTCTTCTTTTTCCATAATATTTTCTACTCTACTGAACGAATATTTTCATATAAATTAAATTTAAATTTTCGACTGCAAAACCTTTGAATTTGGACAGGTCTAAAATTTAACAAAAAATAGGAAATGGTTAAACAAGGAAAGGACTTTTTTCAATTGTTCAAACTATTATTCAATGGACTGGGTAAGGGATCCGTAAGAAGTGAATATGATCTCAAATGAATCGCGACTTAGAGCAATGTAAAATGGATAAACAAATATCAGCTTGCACGTACTTTTGACGTGTTTGTCTCTTTCAAACTTGGACAGTTTGTGAGATTGGATTTCAAAGGAAATATTGACCCACAGCTGGTCACGTCAGTATTTTCAGATATCTTGCAACTCTGGAATGCTAGCATTACATGGGCTACATTACCTTCTGGTGTATTGAACTTCATTAAGCACCATCCCTCAGCAGCGCAGAAATCCCTCTCTTCGATTCGTGGATCAAACAAAATCTTGTTCGTGTTCAGTTTGTTACTATAGAACATATAGATATCTCGACGTCTAGCACCAGTCTTGGGTATTTTTGAGACCAACACAGTTCTCGTCGAAGGAATACCATAGATGTCCTCGATGGTCCATACGTCTGGATCTTTCCAAGTCTCCTTCAGAAACTCGATATCTGTTCAAAAATGTGTTAAAAGGAATGAAATGAAATTAGATAAAAACGATTTTATAAATTGACGGATCGCTGGCCCCGCCCTCTAAATCAGTGCTATCTTGCCAAAGTTATGGTAAGTAAAATGAATAAATAGATAAATGAATAAATCAAAGGACTGAAAGTCCTGAAAGCGGTTTTGCTGGCTTATAAGTAACCGCGCTCAATAACGCCAACATGTATCAAGATGAGTAAATAAATCGTACACCTAAGTGGGATGAGCAGCTGGATGCTCGATAAGGATATAGTGGTAATACTGGTGTGAGAACTACCAGGGAGCCCGAGCCGCCCCGACATAACTGAAATACCATTAAGAGTTGCGTTAAAACCCTACTCAATTAATCATGGCCCTTTTACTGTTTACCGAAATCGCTATTTTGATTAAATCACAACGTTTTCTTTAATATCATTTCATCAGTGCGTGAAAATTTGTGGTTGTGTGGTAAAAGGTTAAATGATTAAAGGTAAAGCAATCAAAGCTAGCATTCAATTCTTTTTGCTTTGAGCATATTATTATTACAATTGAAGTACAGTACTACATGTTTGGTCGAATTCGAGAGCTAAAAGGATGTTTTATTCGGTGGGGTTAATCGCGACTATTGTTGTAACTTGTAACATATACAGGTACTGTGTATACGGGGTGTAAATTTGCTCAGTCCTGCCAGGTCAAAACTAACAGACAGGATAAACAGTTTGTTTACTTGTATTCGCCTACTCCACTAACCACTGACCTAGATTCTATCTTGAAACGCGTAGAGATTATTTCTGTCATTTAGACAACTCATTAGACAATTTACCATTGATATATTAAGTCGAAGTTTTCCTGGATATTCATGACTAAAAGGAAGCTGTTGGCATTCAGCAAGTAAGTTATTTTCTTCATCAGTGATGAAACAAGATGGAAGCGATCACATAGATTTTCACTTCAAGTTTATGAGCATGCGTGGAAATGAGTGGAAAATTCGTGAAAACTTGTTTCCGGTTGATCGATATGAAATACCGGTTTTGTCCTACAAAACCGCTAAAAATCACGACCTAATCGTTGAAACTACAGCTTGAATAAACTGTAATTACAACGATTAAGTTGCTAACCCATCATAACTGCAACACCTATGGCGCCTAATGTTGGAGTTCAAAGTTAAATTCAGGTTAAAATCAATGATTTGATTGGTCTGTCGTTTTTTTAATAACAGTCACGATCCACCAATCAAAGATTTAGAAATCATGATGCTATGTTTTATTCTTTATAGCTTTGACTTGTTTAGGAATGATCCTCTTGAATACATCCATAAACGGTTGAGAGGAAAGCGAAAATACCTTTTTGATATTGGCATATTTGTGAACGGAAATGGCGTGCTTTGTAAAATATTGACCGTAGAAAAACATGGGTACTGGTGGACATTTGAAACAGGGTCTTATTTTTTGAGGCCGGCACTGTACCTGATTCGTTATCAAAACTATTGCATAAACACACAAACACACACACACAAAAAAAAAAAAAAAAACAAACAAACAAAAAAAAAAAAAAACAAAACAAAAACGAACCAACAACACATAAATACTCCATTTAGTTTGAAGGCGACATAACTTAAGCAAATGTGAACCATATTTGCCGAAGTATCATCGGATACGTATTCATGCGCCTAATTGTTTATTCTACATAAATCTCAGGATAGGGTTAATAAAACTTAATTATAAATGTAACGTTAGCGTTTACACGTAAACGTAGTTCCGATTGAGAAAAGTTTCATTACAAATACCAATATCTTCCTTTTTGTTATATTGCGAACATCCATCCCGAATAGCTTGTCTAACACATATATTATGGACTGATAGTCAGCGAAATGTCACCTACAACTTCTTTGAATTTGAATCAGTCTCTTTGTCGTGTGTCAATGGGTTAACTAATTTTAAAATGGAACATTTCCCTTTGGCATACTATGTATGTGACGCTAGCCCGAGACCCCGTGTGACATTGCTGTTAAAGAACCAGGCGGGGCTGTCAATTTTCGACCCGTATCTTTGCGATTTCCCCGTAACAACAAACCGTTTATGTTTGCGTCGCTTATCATTTTCCCACACATTGACCACTCTAAAGTTTTGTCGTTTGGTCCTGGGTTATGTGGGCATATGTTACGGTAGCGACGATGAATAAACTGAAAAAACACAAACTTTATCATCGGAGAGAATGTGGAAGTAATTAATACCTTTAAATAAAGTTTCGTTTCGTTATTTCTGTTTGTCTACGCGCTTGAAATATATAACAGTTTAATGCCAAAAATCAACGTAGGTCGAATTACTTCGTGGAAAACTTATTAAGAAATATATATACATGTACATAAGTATGATAAAATACATATAACGTTTTGGCACAGGTCTAGTTAATGCAAAAAGTTTAATAATAGAATTCAATACCACACACTCACTTTGCTTGTCCTTTTCGGCGAATTGAATCAAAGCAATATTCTCCTTTCTGCCAAAATGTACTGTGACTTTAAGACGTGTTTTGGCCTCTACAAAGGTCCTCACTTCTTCTTTATTGATAGTCTTTGGTGCCCATCTCACCACCACCAGATGGCTTTCCTTCAATTCTTTGTTCGACATTTTCTCTGTGGACAATAAGGTTATCGACCATTTTTCTTGAAGAGCTTGGTGAAAATTGACATTTGATAATTGACGGATCGCCCAATGACTCCACTGGCCACACCCACTAATTCCTACAGAGAGTTCCACTTCCATATCAAACGGCTCTATTCCTCAAAATGAATGATCAGTAAAATGTAAAATAGAAATAAAAGTTGGTTGGAGACTTAAACGTCGAGACTTTAACTTGAAGAGAGGGGTATACAGACAAAAACAAACACAGAGACAGGGGAAGCGTGAGGGAGAAACGGAGATATAGGTAGATAGAAGAGTAGAGACATAGGTAGCAAAGGGAGATCGAGAATGGGAGAGAGAGATAGAGAGAGAGACAGAGAGTCAGAGAGTCAGAGAGAGAGAGAGAGAGAGTCAGAGAGTCATAGAGAGTCAGAGAGACATACAGACAAACAGAGAGACATACAGACAAACAGAGAGAGGACAGGGCGAGAGACAGACAGCGAGACAGAGAGAGACACAGAGCGATAGAGAGAAAGAAAACCGAGACGGACAGAGAGAGATAGACAGACAGAGAGACAGACAGAGAAAAAGAGAGAAGAGAGAGAGGTAGAGAGATAGAGACAAATAGATATGCATACATTCAAACAGAGAAAGAAATAGAGAGATTATTAACAGGGATTGACAACATAACACGCATCATTTAACTCATTACCCACACAATGACACGTTTTGACGCCCCTCTAGAAGAAACGATTAGGAAAACATTGTGGAAAATGAAGAAATTGTTTGCAACAAGCACTTTCATCATTTTCCAAAGGGTTTTCCAGCCAGAAGGTTAAAAAAATATATAAAAAATTCACCAACATTAAATTGTCGTCTGCAACTCCTTGCAATGTGGTCCTGTCTAAAAATTTCCCGTCTTGGAATGGGTGATACTGCAAATGGACTAAACTATTTCGTCTTGTTGTGAAAATAGAAAATTATTAAATAAAAAAAAAACAAAAAAAAAAAAAAAGATTAATTCATTTACCTGCCATTCTTTATCCATTGTCTTACACAGTCAACATGCTCGCCAAGTCATGGATTTGTTCCTTATTGATCACAAACACCGATTGTTTGTCGTTTTAAGTGTAGAATATATTCATAAAACGTCAAATTCAAGTACCCTTATCTCACAAAACATAAATCTTTAAGTAATGGTCCTTACTTGGGAATACCATTTTGAAGTTACATATATGTATATGAGGATTTTAATAAGCTCAAATCGCAAGCTCAATGACATGTTGTTTACAAAAACTATCCGTCCGTCTGATTGAAATCAAATTTGAACATTAAACTTTTCTCAATGTTTCAAAACTATGTCGGTTACAAATATTCCTGTCGTGGAGAAGCACCTGCTATCGCCAAGGTCTACAGACAGCTTCAAGCTCAACTATTTTTTCCTTTTAAACCATTCCCACACAATTCCGATTTTATGGACCCCCCCCCCCCAAAAAAAAAAAAAAAGAGGCTTTCGGAAAACATTGTGCAAAATGAAGAAATTTCTTGTAACAGCATTTTTTCAAATTTCACAAACGAAACTGTCGGCTCTAAATTATTTTAGAATTTAGACCAATCTAAACTTTTGTTGTATGGTTATTGGTTAATCCAGTTTATTGTACTCAGAACCTTAAATATTAGTGAAGCTTTTGCAAGTCTATACTTTTCGACCAGGCCGAATTCAAATACGTTACAGATCACAGTTTAAGTTGTAAGCACTCTCCATACGGTTGCGGGTAGAGAAGAAATTGTATATTCTTTTACACAATGTTTTTTGTGCAGAAATTATCGGAAAAAAAAACACCAACTAAAAAAAAGGCTCCCCTCACTCCTCCCCCCTCTCTCACACATACTCTCTCTTTCTTTCTTTCTCTCTCTCACTCTGCATCTTTCTATATACATCTTGCTGTCTGTCTATCTCTGTCATTCTGTCTCTATCTCTCCCTTTTTATTCCTCCTTGGAAATACTAAACCTTCAGAGAGAGGTATGATATCGATTTAATTGTCTCACAAAACATATCAAATTGTTCAAAATATTGCTCTGAACAATAAAGAAAGATTTTTTTCGTTTGCGTTTAAAGTTTGAATGCTACTTTCAACAGTATTTCGGTTATACGTTAGCGGCTGGTGCACCTAACCATGGTTCCCCATCGTTTCTCCCACCAGTACAACTACAGCATTCAATACGAGTTACCAGCTGCTCATCCCACATATTTTCCTATGTACCAGTGCCATACCAAATACGCTCATCACAAATATCGGAAAAATGGTGACCGAGTCAGGGTTCGAGTTTACGACCCTAGGATTAAGACAACAGCGCGTTAATAGCTTAACTAATCAGGCATGGGAGAGTAAAGAGTAGAATCGTTGGTCTCGTATTTCGATCTTCTGTGAATGAATATCAATATTCCTAACCAGGAAGTTCAAACTTTATGGAAAACAATGATTGGTCGTTACTATTAGAGATTAAATTACAGATTGACACGACGCCAGATTTCAATATATCTGTTTATACAATCGACAAATCGGATCTTTCGTTATTTTACACAATCTTTCACCACTTCCACTATTTTAACCCATCCCCAACCAATATCGATTTTTGACGTCCAATAGAAAAAAGCTTGTGAAAACAGTGAGAAATGAAGAAATTGCTTGTTCAAAGCATTTTTTTCATTATCTACAATGTTTTCTACCCGAAAAGACAATTATTTTTTGTAAATTCTAAGGACTAAAACTTGTCGTCTGCACTTTCTTTCAATTAGCACCAGCCTACTATTTTTGTCGTCTGGTAATGAGTTGAGTCGATTCTCTTTTCGGCAAAATTATCAGTGCTTTTACAAAAAAAAAAAACAAAAAAAAAACGGTTATATGTAAGCCCAAATATATTATCACGATTATTTATATTATTATTTTGATCATTGATATCATAGATAATATTATGTAATGATTGACGGACCGCTGGCCACGCCCACTGGCCCCCTATATTGCAGTTCTACTGAGGGAATACACTATATGTTTTCTTCATCTTTACATGCCAGGTTAGGGACATTTAAATGAAAGGCAAATATTTGGCTGACGATCTGAACGTCGTAATTACAGCTTAAATAAGCTGTAGTTCCATCTTTTAGGTCACCATTCCATCAAAAATGCTTAAGATGAATAACGGATTTCAACGGTAACTACTGGTCAAAATCAATGATTTGATAGAGAAATCGATTGTTTTATTGACAACGGCGAACCGTCAATTGACCAATCGCTGGCCCTCGCCTTTACTGACTCTCTTAGCCCCGCCCATTGACTCCGAAAGGAAGTTCCGCTTCGATTTTTAACGGCTTTATTCTGTACAATTTATGACAAGTTGTATGTCACAAAAAAGTAAATTGGTTGTTTGGCAATCTAAACGTCGTAATTACACCCTGAATAAGCTATAGTTAAGATGTACGAACCAATAAAAATGTTTCAACAAAATGGCGGCCAATAATAGAGTTCAAACTCAACTTCCAGTATAAATGACTGATTTCATTGGTTGTATAATGATTTAATTGACAGCCTCGATTGGTCAATTGCAAAGATGATGAAAATCAATTTTACAAGATTATATATCATCTTTACATGTTAAAATTATAGCAATTATTATTATATTTCTATCATTATCGCCATTTCTTACTATCATCATTACAATTCACCAGTCGCTGCTGTCAATCAAGGAATCAACCGACCAATCAGCCAGGATCAGAGCTTTTCAACTGCAACATTTGCCGCCATTTTTGTTAACCTTTATTGTTGGATTGGCGACTTAAATGTCGTAACTACAGCTTATTCAAGCTGTAGTTAAGACGTCTAGGTCGCCAACCAACTATTCTACTTTTTTGTTACATGCATGCTGGCCATGATAATTTCAAAACAACACCGTTAAAAACGAAACGGGACTTGCTGTTGGAGTCGATGGGCGTGGTCAACGAAGTAAATGGGCGGGACAAGCGATTGGTCAATTAACGAATCAATTTACGACTTAAATCATTCAACTACACCGGAATTTAACTTTGAAACCTCGCATTGGCCGGCATTAGCCTGAAGCATGTTTGTTGGCTTTGCGACTTGATCGTCTTAGTTACAGCTTTTTCAAGCTATAGTTACGACATTCAGTCGCCAACTAACCGTCTTATATTTGTTACATATTTGTTCATAAATTTGACAAAATCATGTCGTTTCATATGGACATCAAGCTTGACGTTGGAGCTCAGAGATCCGCCAGAAAATAACCTATGTCTCCTGATCAAGTTATCAGGAAACCCAATATATCGACCTGGTTCGACAGTTTTATAGTAGTAACTCTTTGATAGAAGTATTAAATTATATGTATATTGGCATCTTCCTTAGCCAAGGGTTCTAACTCAGCATTGTTCCTTACGAATATAAGGAACACGGTGGATTTAAAATCCTTGGCTTGCGAAGATGTCACATGGATTGGGGTAGTGATAATTATTTAATGACTGTATAGTAAAGAAACTCTTTTGTGGGGGTATTCAGTTAATTGTCTAGACAGTACGACTCAAACTGGTAAGGACGAAAAAAAAAAAAAAAGGCAAAAACAACAACGAATCCTGAAACTTTACTTCTCTACAAGTGAGGCTAAAGGGGCGCCCTGAAATAAAGCTCGCTGAAATAAAAGCTCGTGGCGAGTATCGATCTGAGCAATCTGTGAATGTACTATCCGCCAAACTTCCAAATGTCAGATATATCCATGTAAGGGCTGAAATATGAGCAGCTCGGGTTGCATTGGTCCTAGTGAATGCTCCAGGACCAGACAAGTTATTACAGACCTTACAACACAGCCAATAAACTGCCTCGCTGAGTAGTAAGGGTGCTTGACTGGTTATCTGGAGGTCAGAGTTCGAGCTCTACTTTTTTTACCGGGGTGGGTTCATGGACAATACAGTAGATAGTCAGTTCCAGTCAAACCTGCTGTATAATTTGTAATTGTAGTTAAGACGTTTGGGTCACCAAACCAAGAAATATGTTTCACAAAAATAGCTGCCAATGCATGGAGTTCATTCCGTGCTGATGAATGATTTGATTGGTAGATTGGTTCCTTGATTTGTCAAATTGGTAGCAGTTGGTTTAAGCCACCGCCTCTGGGGGAGGGGAAGCGTTTAAACATTTTGAGTATGCATTTCAGCTTTGAGCTTTTGTCGCAAAAACCACACAAAACTGTATAAACTAACATAGTCCGTAAACGAGTGGTCGATTTGCACCAAAACCAGCACGCGGTCATTGAAAATTTCGATCACCAAATTGTTCAATGAAAGATAAGATCATGAACAATGTTTAATTTGTTTTGAAGTTTTATAACGAGTTAAAATTATATACACAGCACTTCAAACTCGGTAAAAATCTCTTTTTCCTTATTGCCTTCTATTATTTATAACTTTAATCAATATACTGTACACTTGTAAATAAGATCTTTGCATTTCAATAACTTTGCATCTGAATTCTTATCATTCTTTACATCATCACGAATAAAGATATGCTTAAAACACTGAAGCGGAAAGCGACATTTCAGCCCTTTCTTGTACAATCTCTGTTTTTTTTTTTACGTTCAAGCTCGTTGGACTTGAAAGAAACACTGTGGAAAAAGAAGACATTGCTTGTAACATGAAATTTCTTCTTTTCTCACAATATCATTATCCTGTGTATTTGTTACTTTTCAAATTTCACCTATCTTAATTGTCGTCTGTGACCTCTTTCAAAGTAAACAAGCCTTATAAATATTGATAAACGAGAAAGGGTTAAACAATGTTTACTTTGAGACATACGTTCTTGGACAGTTGAGTATAAAACCACTTCTTGTTACTGTCGCTGAAAACAAATAATTGTGAAGGGAAGGGTAGAAAATCACTTATCATTATTTTAACCGAACAAACTACTTAAAAATGGAACCAATTTTCACGTTTTTGTTTTATCTTTTACCAAACGACAAAATCTTAGACCGATAAAAATTCAATGTTGTAGACAACAATATTAAGTAAATGGAATTTAAAAAATAAATCGTTATCTTTTTGGATAAAAAAAAATGTGGACAATGAATACATTGCTTGTAGCCAGTAATTTCTTCAACTTTCACTTCCTCCACAGAGTTTTCCATTTTAGTTTTCTTTTCTTATGGGGCGTCAAAAGGGGGGATTGTGTGGGAGTGGGTAAATTTCTTTGTCTCTCTGTTTACATGTAACCCTGTCCTGTTCAACGCGCGGTGTTTACGTCCCTGTGATTTTAGACTTTAAGAATTATAAATTGCTTTACAGCAATTTCTTCATTTCTCTTTATTTTTCTTCCACACAGGATTGTTTCATTTTAAATTGCATACAATTTTCATTATCGTCTGCATCCTCTTTCAATTTTGACCTGTCGAAAATTTTACAAAACAGGAAGTGTTTGACTCGACGCTTACTAAAATAGTATTTTTTTTGCAGGAACCCTATTCCCTTTCGTCTAATTACGAATCTAAAAAAAAAAAAAAAAAAAAAAAAAAAAAAACAAACAAACAAACAAACAAAAAAAAACAAACAAACAAACAAAAAAAAAAAAACGTTTATTATCATCGAGGCAAGATTTTTTTATTCCTGTAAACATTGTCAACCTGAAATTCAATAAACTATGTGTATTGTTTATACATTACAAACTAATATCCCTTGCTATCTCTGTCGGATTGCCTAGTAAAGGGTTAGTGGGCGTGACCAACGATCTGTCATTTACCGAAATGCTAAACCACTAGTCAATCCCTTCAAAAGGAGATCGCCTCAAAATTCTCCCGACAGGATGATAGAGGCACTAGGTGGCATAAGTAGTAATAGATGAAGACGAATCACCTACTGGTCACACCCACTGAGCTCTGATAGGAAGTTCTGTTTAGATTCTTAACTGCGTAAGTTTGTAAAGTTTATCGTTATTAATATGTAACATAAAATACAATGATTGGTTAGCGAACTAAATGACGCAACTACAGCTTGAATAAATCTCCAAATCAACAAAATGCTTCTTACAAATGTCGGTCAATGTCTGAGTTCAAAGTTCGACTCCTTTCTAATTGAATCGATTTGGTCGATTTGGTTGTTTGTTAGTTTAATTCAATGGTGTTTAACTCCACTTTTTACAGTATTATAGTATTATGACGTCGGCTTGAGCACGTTACCATGGATTCTTGGCATTTCTCACACCAGTACTACACTTATCCTTTTCCAGTCCCCAGCTACTCATCCAGCTTAGGCTTACGTTAATAGACCCATTGGCGGGAGACAAATGTCGGAAAGGATATTTTAATCAGTTCAAAAACATAGGTTTGAGTTATGGTATGCAGTTGATAGCGCATCAGACTCCCATTCTCAAATCATTGGGTATCATTGGCTCGATTCCCGCCGGCGGCACAAATCCTTTCTCGACAATTGACTCGCACCAATGCGTGAATAGTCGTAATCCTAACTGGGATAGTAGCTGTAGGCTAGGAAAGGTTGTAATGGTGGTACTGGTGCAAGATATACCAGATATGACTGAAAAAATAATGAAAGTGAGTTAAACCCCACATCAATCAAACAAACAAATAAAATTCTTCATCTTTTTGAAACGTTTGCTTTTGGAAAGGAAATTTCGATTGTGGACGCTTTATAAAAGTGATCGCTAACTAGTGATGGTCGATTAAGTTAGATCTGCTGTATATTCTTTCAATTTTTACCGATTTAAAATTCAGGTAAAGCGTTAATTTGTGTCATGCTTTCTGCCAAATTCGTATTTTTTATCTACATTGTCAACGAAAACCTTATCGAGAATAAGAGATCACTTACTTCTTAATCCATTCCTACTCTTTTAGACGTGAAATAAAGCTCAGGAAACTCTGTGGAAAATGAAGAAATTGCTTGTTACAAGCAATTTCTTCATTATCCACAATGTTTTCTATCCGAAACGTGAAAAGAAAAAAACTTAATGAGTTTAACATTTTCGTTAGCATGTCCTTTCAATTCGGATTCGAATTTTACCTCCTGCCAATGGGTTAATATTCCTATATATTGTAGAACTCACATGCGTTATCAAGAACGAAACCATCACAAAATCCGGTCAGTACGTTTGGAAAGAAACCGTGTCAGATTTGTTTTGCCTACATCTTAAACAAGATAAGGTTGGAATTATTTTTGGTCTAATAGCATTCTTCGTAATATTTATTTTTCGTATATAAAAATAATATCAATTCATATTGCGGATACCTCGTCACTTTCGATCGTGCGATTGACGAACCACTGACCACGCCCACTAGCCTCCGACAGAATTTTCGTCTAAAATATTAAACTAAGTTATTCTTTAAGCTTATGATCAGTAATATAAATGATTAGCGATCTAAGCGCCATTACTACAGCTTTGATAAGCTGTAGTTACGGCGTTTAAGACGTCAAAACCAATAAACGTTGGAAACAAAATTCACTTCAGATCTAAATGAATGATTTGATTGGTCAATCCGTTTTTTTTACTAATTGACGGCGGCAACTGGATAGGTTTTCGCACCGATAATTTAATGACAATCGATGTATCTCTATGCTTACAGGTAAAACAGAGAATATGTTTCGGTTGGAAATAGCTGTCGTATTTCTTTACCTGTCTATTGCCTTATGGTAAGCTTTGGTTTCTTTGAAATAATGATTATAATAATAAAAGATTATTGAAAAATATAGTTTTTCACCAACATTGTTCTCTACCAAATACCGTTTCACAGCTTCATCGTTGATCTAAATAGAAAGAAAAAATCCTTACAACTTAGATTAATTTCCTTGATTCTTTTATATTCGTATAACAAACTGCTAAATTCTTCCTCCAAAACGAACAGTGTGAAAAAAAAACCCGATACATATAAAAGACGTAGTTATCAATGGTCTAATCGATATCCTGTCATTACAATCTTCTGTACACACACATACAGGGAATGAAACGGCTTGCCTGAAAAAGATTGCAATAAACCAATCGTGACTGTCAATCAAGGAACATTTCGAAATATCAAATCATTAATAATAATACTAATCGCTTTATTTAGTGAAGGTAACTAATTAAGACATCATCAAAACAACAGCATAATTATTAACTTATTTACAATAAGGCCTTCAAACAATCAATCAATTAATTAATCACACTTGAACATCACACACGCGCACACACGAAGATATTACAAATTTACTACTTGTTTTGAAAGAATGGAATAAATAAGATATGTAAGCACAATGAAAATCTGGACTAACATATTCATTAAAAATATAAACAGAAAACATAGATAAAAAAGTTATGAAAAGTCATTTACAGACATGAGATATTCCTTTTTTTTCTTAAAATATTTGATATTTGTTATTTGTCTTAAATATAGTAGAAGTGAATTCCAATATCTCATACCCCTATAAGAGAACATCTTTTTCATATATTCAGTTTTTGATATACAATCGAGATAAATTTCATTGTGTGTTTCGGATCTTAGACTATAAAACTGATTTATACTTAGATTCAAAAGATTTGACATGTAAGAAGGAGTAAATCCCACTGCACTAAGACGGTAAAATATACGCATCGAGTTTTAAATATTAACAAGTTTAATTCAATTAAATTTTTCTTTTATGTTTGATACCCTTTGTTTTTTTAGAATGATACGTTCTGCCCTTTTTGATTTTTGGTAATACTTTTTTATAAATGCAGGCATGCATTGACTCAAAGCTATGCATTCAAAGTTAAAACATGGCTATTTATATAAACTCTAATAGATTTGTCCCATTTCAGGCGTTAGGAAGTAATTTATCTTTTTTAGCAAATATAATTTAGATGAAATTTTTGGGCACGCCTTATCAATATGGATTTTCCAAGAAAGAGTGTTATCAATATAAATGCCTAAAGGTTTCGTGGAGACACATTTTCTATATGATTATCAATAATTTTTATGTGATTATCAATAATTTTCAAACTAAGTTTCTGAGATTGTTTTAGTTTGCTTGTTGTTCCATTTAACGTACACGTAGTCATTTTAGAATTTAATTCCATATTATTATCTAGGCACCATCGCTCAACTTTAAATAGGTCTTCTTGCAGGGTTGTCATGAATTGTGATAGTGTGAAAGTGTGAAATGTTGCGTCATCAGCATACATGTCAATATTTCAGGAGATATTTAATGGAATATCATTTACATAAGCAAAATAGAATGGGTCCAAAAATAGAACCCTGAGGAACTCCGGATGCAACAGGTCTTATGTCGGAGACAATTGTTCCGTATTTGACCATTTGATATCTGTTATATAAATATGATTGAAAGAAATTACACGCGTCTTTTGAGAAATGGCAAAGTTTTAACTTATAAAAAGTATTTTATGATCAGCAAGCTCAAAAGCTTTCTTGAAATTAAGACAAACAGAACCAATAGCATTCCCTTCGTAAATATAAGCTAACCAAGAATCTATTAAATGCGTGAGTGCAAGAATGGTTCTCAATGAAGCCAGATTGGTGAATGTATAAGATGATATATTTAAGAAATCGTTGAGATAATTTGCTATGTGTTTTTCAAAAATGTTGTCTAACGTAGGTCAAATAGAAATTGATCTATAATTATTTGGGTCACTTTTATCGCAACCTTTTCAAATATGGGTTACATTTGTTTTCTTGACTACCTCTGAAAAATGCCTTTCGAAGTACAGTTATGAAAAATGCTTCGGATTGTTACTGAAATAAAGTCTTTGCCTAATTTCAAAGTATTGGCTCCAATATTATCTATTCCCGGCGACTTTTTATAGTCCAACCTTTCAATAATGCTTATAACATCTTATGAATTTGATATCAAAATATTTACCCTGTAATGTTTCACATTTTGAATCTTTCTTTATATAAATATCTGAAAAGTGTGTATCGAGTTCATTTATAACATGTTCAGTAACTTCTATTTCTCTATCATAATACATAATGTAGACGGTATTCGAGAAATAGTCACATTATAAGTTGAGATATTTCTCAGATTTTGTCATCAAATTTTTGGGCCAGATTTATTTTGAACTGCTTTATTGAAAAACTCATTTTTGACCTTTCATATTTTTGTCGTTACTATGTTGCTATGGATTTTTATACATTTGCCAATATCGAGAACGTTTAGACTAATTCCCCCTTGAAATAGCTGTTTTGATGTCTTCATTATACCAATCTGGTTGTTTCAGTCTTTTAACTCGTTTTTCTTTCATAGGCATATGTTTATCAAGAATACCATTCAAACAAAAGTAAAAAATTTTCAAAGCATTGTCTGGGTTTGATAAAGCTTCAATAACACCAAATTGTATATGATAAATCATCAACAAATTTTTCCAATATTACTTTGGAAAAGGATCTATATTTTATTGTTTTGGACGATCTTTGTAATGCTGTTGATATTTCGCAATTGTATGTAAGAACGATAGTATCTTATTCGACTGTCAGGGACTAAAGTTTCAATTAAACATTGAGGACATGCACGGTAAATATGGTCGATAATATAAGCAGAATTTGTTCGTGACTCTTGTAGGCGTTTCGATGTGCTGATGAAGCCCAAAGTCTTTGACTAATGTAGCCAAGTTTTCATTACGATAACGAATATATTGTAGTAAAGTCACCTATCAATACATAATTAATTCTATTATTTTCTTCGAAAGGTAACTGCTCTTAATAAATATCAATCCAGTCCTGGCTAATGTTAGGTGGTTTGTAACAGAAATTCAATAATAATGCTTTATGTCGAAAAGTTACCTCGAGGAATATTTTATAGGGATGCTTCATTTGCAGCTCCGTTGCCTCCTGCATGTACAATAACGATGCTGTATTGGTCGAAGTTTATTGTCATTAAATCGTTTGAAATATCCGATATTTTCTTCCCGCGACATGTCATGACCTGTATATTTCTGTTGAGTCCGCGTGTGTAGATTCCTTTCGATATTGAATCCCCTATTAGGAGAAACCCTTGTTTAGTTGTCGGATTGGGTCTACTTTTATGGGTTGGCGGTGTTGTCAATATTTCAGTGCTTGATTCAGACAGACTCACAGAACTTCAACTGACAAAGTATTCTGGATTACTTGTAATTCGTTACTTCTTTCAAAAACTAGTACGGGTTTCTCAGTCCCGTTTTGCGACTCACGACGAGAACTGTTTCCACTCGAAAAGTATTTTGTTACTGTTGAAGCCATCAAATCTTGTTATTATTTAGTTTATCACACACAATCGTGAACTGATATTTAAAACTAACCCTTTCCTTTACCAAAGCCGATTCCTTACAAGCATTTGTGTTTATTTTTCGTTTATCAAGAATCAATTTTATATCATCAGATAACTGTCGTAGCTTTTTATTTGTTCATGACACGTGATCTATGAAATCCTTTTGTTGAACTGGTATCATAAATATGCAAGTCTGCGACTAGATTGTTCAAGAAAATTACTACATTAATATAATCGGCGAGCTTAGTTTCTTCTTCGATTACCGATGTATTTACTGAGTAAACAGTTGGTCTTAAGTTTCGCTGATTTGAACTACTATTAGTTTCCTTTTTTGTCTATCCGTTTCACGTTTCCTATCATTAATAGCAATAACTATACCTATTCTAGAATCAAGCGGCGGCGTTCGAGACTTTCCGGCACCAGCAGTATTGGATTTTTTTTGTGTGACAAAGCGCAAAAATGGATGGCCTTTTTGATTTGACTCTTTAGATCATCGATTGATAAATGTTTATCTTGAAATGTGGATTCAGCCAAATTCAAAATCTTTTCAAATGGAATTGGATGAATAAGTATTTTTGTTCTCCGTTCACCACACAAGCACATTTATGATACCAGTTCAACGTATAAACACATTTTCTAGACGAATTAAGTTTATTTTTGGATTCTACAAGATTTCCTACATTGTTATAGACTAGGATTTTTTGCCATTCAAAGAGGCGTTAAACCCCATTCAATCGAGATGAACAAAAGCAGGGATATACCGACAGAAACAGTGAGTTTATCATTTTGATAACTTCACTTGTTTTTGTGAAATTATCAAGTAATAATCCACCGATAAATCCAATTAATCCATTGAGGATGACTGAACATATAATCATAATAATAATTACGCAAGCTAACGTTTCGCTGTCTTGTTTCTAATCATCTTCTTTTATTCAGTAAAGATCCCAGTTTTTCCAATGCGTCGACTGTTTTGCGACACCTGCGAAAGGACATCTCCACAATTTCATCAAATTATAATTAGGTTTAGTATGAAGACAAGTTCAATAAACGGTTATACTTATCATGGAAAATGTGCGTTAGAAAAAGGACATAAAAATGAGTAGAAATTACTAAACGAAAAAAAGCATATTCGTCGAGATTTGAATACTTCTTAAAAAAGAGGGCGTCGTTGTACAATTAAGAAACGTCATAGCTTACTGGCCTTACGTCGCGCCTGGCCCTGGTTGTCCTTACTTTCTTTGCTAATGCAGTAATGATATCATCTTTATATTATGTCTAATTTTCTTGGTAATTTTTCAATCAAATATTCCTACAACACATATGAATTTCACTTTGATCTTACTCTCAGCTAATCTTCAAATATTTAACAGAATATATATTTCAAAAATTCCCCAGTTTAGGCCAGATAGTAGACTATGCCAAACTCAGACAGATTTACATGGATATGGATAATGACATAGTCGGGGAGACCAACCGCTTTATTGACGATCTGACGCAGCCAGAAGTGATAGAGTTCTTCCGTAACATGAGCTCCGGCCCAGATGGTATTGTATGTTATAATTATAAAACAGACCAATAGAAGCTGAGAGATTTTCTTTGGGGCTAGCTCATGTTAACCGAATCGTCAATTACAAATAACCAATTGTGGTCTAATATTATGCATTTGATAACAAGTAATTTGTGAAATACCTAAGAGCAAACCATAAGGTTTCTAACAAATCGCGTAATAACCTAAACCACAACAACAACAAAAAAAAAACACAACAACAACATACACACAGAGTCTGCTTCGAACGTAAAAACGGGCCATGCGAGCTCACTTAATTTCTTGTATCAAATAATAACAATTAATTATCCTTTTGTATATACGAATATAGCAAATCTACAGAACCATTTTAAAAGTTTCGTCAACTTTTGACGAAAAAAAAAACGTGGATTAGTATTTCAAGCAATTTCTTCATTTTCCACAATGTGTCCCTCACCTTTTTTTCTTTAGGTGTGGTAAAAAGTGGAATAGTGTGGCAATAAGTTAACAGATCCAATGAGAGAAAGTTCTATTCCGAAAAAGAGACCAATTCGAAAGTACAAATTCATCGAGCATTATCACACTGTACAGTTTTCACTAGCTGTTTAGGAATCGAATGTATCTTCTGTCATTCTACGAAACTGTGTTTTAAGTTAAGAAATTCTGACACTTCAAAATAACCCAGATAATCACGTTTTGTTTCTAGAGAAAACAAAAGCCCCCCCACCCCGTATGTAAAGTTTTCCTCAAAACCCGCAAGCGCAAAACACCCCCCAATAAGCTGTATTCAAGAAACAAAACCTTCCCATTAAATGTTGATTTTTTTAAGCAAAAGTATGTGTTGTATTGATGATGCTTATTAGATTCGAGCCATTTATATATGCTGAGGATGGGTAAAACCAAAAACAAGGAAATGTTTGGAGAGAGAGGGAAAGTGTGTGTATGTGTTTGTGTACACACACACACAAATCGAATTATTCATTTAAACCAGAAGTGAAATTTGATATCAGACATTAACTAGATATTGAGACCATCTTTTTTTTCTCTAATATATTAGATGGGTAGGAGAGGGTTGTCCGAGATGGCCTTTGTCCGTGATGGCTAGATGTGTTTTGTCTGGGAGGAATATATCCCGGAAAAAGTACGCCCGGAAAGTTTATTTTCGTGAAGGTTGATGCCCAGGAGGAATTATGTGTGGGTAAGAGGGGAGGGGTTATGTCCGAGATGAGTTTTTACCGGGAGGGGTTGTGTTGGAGATTAATTTTGTCCCGGAGGAGTTATGTCCGAGATGAATTTTGTCCGGAAGGGGTTATGTCCGAGAGGAAATTTGTCCTGGAGGGGTTATGTCCGATATGAAATAAAATTGGGGGGAATAATGCGCGGGGGGGGATTGTTCCGGGGGCGGGGCTTTTGTCAAGAGGATTTTGTCAGGGAGATGTTATGTCCATCACTCGTTTCTATGAAAGGGCGCGGTATACTCAATTAAAACACAGAAATAAGTGTCTTTAGCAAAGCGTCAGCTTTGATAGCTTAAGTAAACAGACCAAATTTTGAGGTCGACTCAAAGTTCAATTAGTGTTAAATGCCTCTGGAGGCTTCACCACAAAATCCGTTAAATACCTACGCCATAAAAAAATAGTTCTTATGTATTTAAGGCATATTGCAAACTCTGCCTGCATCTCTTAGGTATTATTTGTTCACTAGACCACATCGTATTAAAATGACTCTGCTCAGAGTTTTCAGAGAAGTTGGAGACAACAATTTCAAATTGTTGAAAATTCTAAAGTGTTTATCTCTCTAGGAAGAAAACAATATTGAAAAGAAGAAATTGCTTGTTACAAGCAATTTCTTAATTTTCCACATTGTTTTCCACAAATATTTTCTTATGAGGCGTAAAAAGGAGGGATTTTGTTGGAAAGGGTTAACTCCTTGGTTATTTAACCCTCGTTTCTTTATTAGGATGACGATTGATAAAGATCATTACTGAACAAATCAATGCTTTGCTAGCTTACAGTGCTTTTCAGTACACGGATTTAATAGAGTTACATCTAAGAAACCCTTGAAAATGAAAATGACTAGGTGGACGATTTAGATATTGAACGGAATAAGTGGAATACCCGGCTGTGTTCTGGATAAGTAATAGCGTAGTCGGTATCGCGTCAGACTCCTAATCTTCAATCATGGGATGTCACGGGTTCGATCCCCAGCGGCGGCACATATCCTCTCAATCTTCGGTCTCTTGAAAAATTTAATTTTTCGCAACAAGAATACTGTATCGCTGTTGTAACATAATGTTCCCGAAATAAACCTGTCACTATCTATATGTAATCTGAGATCTACGTCGCTATCAAACCTGGTTTTTGAATTTTGAATTTTTGGCGAATTTCGAAATATCGAAAGTGGATCTTGTCTGATCAACAGGGATTTAGACCTGTGTCGCAAAGGAGTAAGTTTGCTCAACGTCGCAATCTCCATACAAAGTTGTCGTTCGTCACTCTCTCCACACATCTCTGAAATCATCGTCGGTTACCCACGGTATTGTGATTACGCTACGTCGTTCTGTTCAGGGACTTAAATGTAGCCGAGGGCCGACGGTGTTCGAGACTATCCGTTGGGGCCGACAATGCTTAGCAATGGGCTAGACATCAAGATTCTTTTCAATCAACTCGCGGGATATACAAAGTTAGGAACATAATAAATATGATTCAAGATACATTATATGGCATCGTAATTTAATAATATACCTTTCAACCAGCAAACTACTCTTACTATTAAACCGTTTGAACTGCTAGCGGAAAAACCTATCATTTTCATGCACCAGTTTTAAATCAATACCAGTTGCAGTATACTACGTCATATGACGTAATAACTACGTATGGTCGGACTATTCATTAAGCCAATTACAGAGGTGAATGGGGGATAAATGCAAGAGAATGGCCGCGAAAATACACCGATGCACTTAGCTCACCAAGTCCTTAAAGGGTAAACACCTTTTAAAACATAGAGTAGGTGGCCCCAAGGGCCCCCTCCCAAAGATCTACCCTCCGCGCAAAAGAGGGATGCAGAATTTATCTTCTATTCTTGACCAATACGATATCAACAAATATTTTTGGCGATACTAATGAATTTGGGTTGGGGGACGATTATAAATATAATGTGGAATTGGCATGTTTTGAATGGAGTTGAATGGGAAAGCGTCAATTGACCGAATGTGGCTGTCAACCAAAATAATCAATCGATCATTCAAATCATTTAATTAGGCCGGAGGTGAACTTGAACTCCAACATTGATCGACATTTGTATGAAGCATTGTTGTTGGTTTGGCGACTTAAACATCGTAGCTGCAGCTTATTCAAGTTGTAGCTACGATGTTTAGGCCACCGAACAACAATTCTACTTTTAGTGATTTGTCTGTGGCTAAAAATATCGCCTATCAAGACCGTTAAATATCTAAGGGGAATATCTGATCGGAGCTCAGTGGGTAAGGCCAAAAATCTATCATTTGTACGATATTCAAAATTTCTTACTGAAGGAGAAGGCATACTTTATCGTAGCTTCGACTACTGGTGGGGTACGGCCTATGCAGACAGTCCAAGTGTTACTCAGTTTTTCTTTGTAACATGGGATCACAACAAAAACAGCGTGCTGGACCTCATAGATCTTGACGTAATGTATGAAGCCATCGACCAACTCAAAACTGAACCCGGTAAGTGTTTTTAACCATTTTCCGTAAAACCAGTTGGTTTCAAAGTGATAACATTTCACATAAAGGAATGGACGGTGAGAAAAGAACTTTAAAATATCTAATCTTATATTCCATTTTTTCTCTGTTTACAAGAGTTTGGTTTATCGTTTGCAAGCTCTTGAAAAAGTCTGATTTGTAGTAACAACCCGTAACCTTGTCTGTTATTCGAGCTGCCCGTAATCTATAATAGGAGTATCTGCTAATGGAACACTATGTGTTTTAACTTTCCCATGTATCATTTACTATGTTGTTAAAGAATGTATTACCAATCCACGGATCGTTTGCCCCGTTTAGCCAGTTAGATGTATCAAAAAGTATAATTGTTGGTTTGCAACCTGAGATGTTTAAAGTCGCCAAACCATCAAAAGTGCTTCACACAAATGGCGGCAAATCTCGAGATAAAAATTCTATTCCAGTGTAAATGGATGATTTGATTGGACGATTACTTCTTTATTAACAGTCACGATCTACCAATTGACGGATGGCGACAGTCAATAAAAATGATGAGCAGACAAATCATTTATTAGGTCGGAAGTGAATTTGGAACTCGGACACTAACCCTTAGCATTTTTTTAATTAAACTTAGTAGCTACACTGCTACATTAACGTCTGTCTCTTGAAATATCAAATTTCTCTTCGCAGTTCAAAGCAAATACAAGATGTTGTATCGCTATCGTAATTAAATATTCCTTTTTGTTTTAGGTTTTATAATCTGAGACCAGTACTGGTATCAAATCTAAACTCTAAAATCTGAACTGAATTTCATCGAAAAACTTGTCAGGAGGCCAGTTAGATATTCAAAATATCGCACGATCTATGTAATGCTATATACATTTAACCAATCAAATATTATGTAATAACCCATTCCCACACAGTTACGCTTTATGACGCCCAACGAGAAAGGTAATTTGGAAACGCCGTAACTGCAGTTTATTCAAGCTGTAGTTACGACATTGAGCTCCTCAACTAACGATACTACTTTTTTGTTACATGCTACTGGTTTTTTTTTCTTTGAAAAATAGCGCCATTTAAAATAGAAATTGAACTTCCTGTCCAAGTTAATGGAAGTGTCAAATAGAATAAGTGGGTTAACGACTGGTCAGTAATTTAACGGCGTGATTGTATGGCGTAAGTACGTGATGTATTGAAGGAAAAATATTGTATCATTCTAGCACATAGAAATCTACGGTAATGTAATGCATATCTATGTTCAATTTTATTGTAAAGTACAACGTCCTCCGTACTGAGAACATTCAATATTTATCCTGATGAGTATTGTATTGCAGCGAAATAAACGGATCGCTCGCCTCGCCCACTGACTCCGCTGGTCACGCCAACAGGAAGTTCCAATTCCTTATTAAACAGCGTAATTTTTAAAACTTGTGGCCAGCATTATGTAGCAAAAAAAAAAAAATAAATAAATAAATAATAATAATAATGATAAAATAAAATAGTTGGTTGGCGACCTAAACGTCAATCCTATAATTACGACGTTTAAGTTTCCAAACTAACAAAAACTCTTCTTATAAATACCGACTAATGTCGAAGTTCAAAGTCACTTCCGGTCTAAACGAATGATTTGATAGGATGGTCGATTCTTTGTTTTACAGTGCGATTGATCAATTGAATGCCCATTGTTCAAATAGTTCAAGTGGCATTAGTAAAATATAATAACGCATCGTGTTAATGGACTAATTGTATATTCTTTCGTCGATAAATTACCTATCAGCGTGTTGAAGAGACCATTCTCCTTATAATTATTCCTATTATTATAATATTTTCATCACAGCTAATTCTTTGAGCCAGATCGATTTCAACAGAGAGTTCTACCCATATTTTGAAACGGTACGTGTGTTTATATTTCTATCTCATCGACCTACAGTTAACCCTTGTCATGCTAGATGAAATCCTCTACAGAACTGCATTGAAATCAAATTTCTGACAGTAATGGATGCAAACATTGTAGGTTAATGATTAGTTTGAAAATTTATCTTATACACAACTCTGGAGTGACAGGCAGGGGGTGTAGACTAAGATCAGACTGCAAATAAGTGTAGGCTGATCTTTGTCGATGCTTCCCGCTAAAACAGGAAAATTTCGGATTCAGCATTACAAGGGTTAAGAAATCTATATTTATAATATTATATTTCTTTACAAATCGTTTTTAACCACATTACTCATTGCTGTTTAGCTAGCAAAGCGTCAAAGCGTCAGCTTTGATAACTTAAGTTAACAGACAATATTTCGAGGTCTTCCAAGAGTTCAACAAATGCAAACTGCCACTGGAGGCTTAACCACTTAATCCATTGAATGCCTACGACATAAAAAGTAATTCTTGTGTATTTCAGGAATATTACCAACTATACCTGCAATCTCCTAAGTATCTTTCAAAAGCATGGTATTTAACCCATTCCCACTAAATCCCGCTTTTTACCGCATCTCAAGAAAACAAATTTTGGAAATTATTGTGGACAATGAAAAATTTTCTTGTGACCAGCAATTTCTTCAATGACCATAGCATTTTACCCTATTTTTCAAACTTGAATCTATATAAAAATAATGGTAGCTATGAACAACAGCTTAGCTGTGTACAGCAGTCTGTTCCACAATTTTCCTTCATTGGCTGTTATTTACAGCCTTGCAGACTATTATAAGGTCATATTCATGTTTTATGACCTTATCTGATCAACTTCCAAAGCTGAAATTTTACTAAGTTAACCATAGTTTCCTCTGGAAAGAAATAAATAGAAATAAAACTGAATTTCCTTACCGTATATTTTGCACACTCAATTGGTTTGATATTTTATATAATTTAATTTTTATTTCGCCTTTCAAAAACGAGCGTTCTGATTGGTCGAAAAAAATATTCATAACTCCATGAACAAAATTTTGAGCACAAAGCGATATTGTATGCTTCCGCACAAAATAGTCCCATACAAAAAATATCAAAAAATGTTAAGTTTTTTCTTTTTTCGCTCGATGCTATTAAATTATAAGAAATGAAGAGAATATTTTTGTTTTCATGGCGGTATGAACCGAAAAACCTAATTACACAATGTATGTATCCGCTTCGCGTATTCATACAGTGTGATTAGGTTTTTCGGTTCATACCTCCATGAAAACAAAAAATATTCTCTTCATCTCTTAAATAATCTTCTTTGTCGGATGTCAGAGCGCATGACTACCGATTTGTCAATTGTACACAATTTCCATGTATTTCTTTGCTTTTTTTCAGCTCTATATAGATGCTTGGACCAATGGTACTAAAAGGAAATAGAGTATTCACCTTGAAATTCTTGACATGACTTGCACTTTATACAATATATAATTACTTATGAATAAATTTGTCGTATATCTCCGATTAATTTTGCCAATTTCCGTAGAAATATATGATGTTCTAAGAGACAGATGGCCAAGAAGACCATCAGTACATATCGCTGGTTAGAAACTGACAAGATACCTGAACGATTTGTTTTCTCATCTTTTTCTTAATTCTAATGTATTTGACTAAATAGAGCAATCCCTTTTTCTGCATTAATAAATTAAGTTCAGAAAATATACTTGTAGGAAGATTTTGCGGACAGGACCTACTGAAGTAATTTTTGGATAGAAGGTAAATACCAGTATACATATAAAGATCATTTTGAAGGTTGGAATCATGTTTACCAACCAAACGATAAAAACTGATTTTTAACCAATTACAAGACGACAAAACTTGAGACTGATCCAAATTAAAAGCAGTCGCAGACGACAATTAAAAGTTCGTAATTTCTTTTTTTTTTTTATTTTTTTTTGGGGGGGGGGGCTAGAAAACATTGTAGATAATGAAGAAATAGCTTATAATAAGCACTTCTTTAATTTTCCGCAGTGTTTTCAAATCTTTTTTCTAGAGGAGCGTCTAAAGGCGTCATTGTGTGGAAATGTGTTTAGTTGTCATTCCTGAAATGATCATGTAATACTAAATGGCTACGTGGCCTTCATTGATTTGTAACCGTCAGTGTTCAGTGTTGCCATTTCAAAGTAAAATAATTCATTTTCTTATTTTTAAGCTGCTCTATCTTCCCTCCCCGTTTACTGGGCAGCAAATATTAGTTAGTCAGGTCTGTCATCGATTTTAGTTAGTCAGCTCTGTCACCAGGAGGTCCTGGGCTCGTTTTGCGGGAAATGCCATCGATTTTTGTTAATTCTTTGGACAAAATGTTCGCCACGAATACCGTTGAAATTTAAATGAAGCGCTTTCGGAAGGGATAGGTATAAGTATCAATAAATTGTTTCCAAGTGAATTTAAATGAATAGTATTAAATCTATACCTGACTTAATCCTTTTTATAGATCAACCGTTGTCATACTGAATAAAACCCTCTTTCAAAACAGCATGAAAATCAAAGTGCTGAAAGAACTGAAAGTGCTATTTCTAGGTCTATATCTATTTTCATAAATTACATTTCTTGATCAACACTGACTTAAAAGGGACAAGCAGGTGGTGTAGACAAAGATTAGACTGCACTTAAGTACAGGCTGAACTTTTTCTTTACCTCCTGCAAAATCAGGATATTCTGGATTCAGCATGACATGGGTCGATAGCATATTTTGAAGATGCCAATTAAAAATATTTTTAGAAAAATGTCGCTCGTAAAAGTAGCATGGGTGAATACGTATAGCACAAAGTTATTTCTTTTTCAATTTTTCTAATTTGTTTTTCTTTCCTAACACGGGTTCAGCCCGCTGCCATTAATTCTACAATCGCCCCTGCACTTCTTCAAATAACAAATGGTTGTATTGCCGATACATTACATTTGATAATCCTCTCCACATATGATTGCAGCGATTGAAATGGTATTTCGTAAACGTTAAGTCGTCTAAAATTAAATACCACGCATCTGGTTTTACTACTGCTTTAAGCTTCTTTGAGTTTATATTTGTAAAAAGGTCGTCGAAATTTCAATGCAATACAATGGCTTACTTTTTGCTTATATTATAATTGCGATTCTACATTACTCGCAATATCACACAAATTTGCTAAGATTTTTCATTTTTTGTTTTCATTGGTTTAAAGAACGAATAATTACTCTTTTTTAGAATCCGCTTATCGACTTCAAACTATGTGATTAAATCTTTAGTTTTATACCTCCATTAAAAACAAATATCTTTTCGTCTCTGAATTGAAGAATCGATTGACACGTCCTATGAGCACCAAAAGAAAGTCCAACTGTGTTATTGCGAAAAATTTATAGCCGGTAACATGTGATAAGAATGTGAAATGGCTTCTTTACGACCTTAACGCCATGCTTTAAAGATTGCATGTAGTTACGACGTTAAGTCGCCAAACCACAAAAGTAGCTTCACATAATTGTCGGTCAATGTTGGAGTTCATAGTTCACTTCTGGTCAAAGTGAACCATTTTCAATTGTCGATAGATTTTTTGCCATCCCGCGATCGGTTAATAGTCACAAAACTTGTCATTTATACAGTAAACTTATGTAACAGAGTCATGCTTATAGACAGATACAAAAGCCAATGGCAATACTTTGATTGCGCGATTTGCACAGTTTGTTGCGCATAGAGACTTTCCGTCTTAGCAGGCTCTGTGATAGTACGTTTAGAATGCAAAAGAACGTCAAACATGTTTACTTGTTTACTCGTCTGATTACTTTGTTTTTTACCAAAGTAATTTTACATTAGGCATAACGCAGGCTGATCAAGACTGAAAGCTTTCGCTTTTATCCATTTGTCATTTTACTTACGACCGAAAAAGAACATCAAATTAAGTATACCAACTGGTATCCATTTTGTATTATCTCCCTTCAGTAATGTCAACATATTTGAAATCATTTGTTAATTTGTATTTATAGTATCTGTGTAAGAATCACATTCGCAAGAACCATATATGTAGGCTCAGGCAACGAAATGTTCCAATCCTCTCGAGCAACCGCTTCAGGCATATTTCACTAATGTTTTAGAGAAAATTTCAACGTGCTTCAGTTGTGTTTGTAAGGATCTTTGTAATTGTTCGACAATTTTAATTTCTTCGTGCTTCGGTAACATAAACCACTTCCCGGTGACTACCTAATGGCCTCTGTCGAGTAGCATCAAGAAAGTGCATCTACCACAGGGTAACGTGTTTAAGCCTATGCAAGAAAAAGCTATATAGGGAGATTTAAGTAGTAAGATTGTGACCAAAATGTCGTAAACACAGCTTGAATAAATGAATGATTTGACTGGTCAATCGATATATTATTTACAGTAGCGATACGACTCGTTACTACTGAATGGATTCGGTATTTATGGCGGGGTTAGACCTTATGACTTACAAAGGGCCAGCATTAAACCATTTCCACACAATCCCGCTAATTAACGCCCATCAAGGAAACAAAACTTCGCAAAATATATCAAGGAAAAGGAAATATTTGTTTCTTACAAGCAATTTATTTTTTATCCAAAGTGTTTTAACTCAAAATGCAAATATTTTGTAACATTTCATCAGGTAAAAATAACGACTGAAACATCTTTGAATTTTGACCATGCGTACACTTTTCTTGAATCCAGGTGCCTTAAAAATAACTAAATGGTAATATACCAGGAGTCTGTATAATACTAGTTAACACATGTTATGCTGAGCCCGGAATATCCCGGATTTGGCAGGAGATATAGACAAAGATCAGCCTGCACATAAGTACAGTCTGTTCTAAGTCTTCACCTCCTGTTTGTATTTTTCCTGCCAGAGTTGTTTATGAAGTTAATTTTGATATTAATGGTTGAACAACGAGTGCTACGAGTGCTTTCAGCACTTAGGTTTTTATGTAATTCTGAAATGGATTTTGTTAAGCACGACAAGGCTTAAACGGGTTGCAAGGAATATGTTTAGATTCGAGACTAACAGGTAGAAAACAACATTTTCACTGCATTACTTAAGTCTCAAAACTACGGACAATTCTTACTTTGAGTTTTTGTTAACATTATTGCTAAAATAGAGAGCGGAGCGACAAAAAACGAACACCTTTTTATCATACTCACATCCTGTCACAATCCCCTCTCCTTTATGGTGATGTATATATTTTTAGGGTGATCCCGAAATAATATTTGTTATTAAATGTGTAATGTAAAGTTATAATCTCAAAAACTCATAAAATTTAGTATTAAAGTAACGAACGACGTAAATTAAAGGCTTCAAAAATACTGTCGTAAAGCTTGTTTGATACTCAAAGCTTGTCAACCTACCTGTGTTCTTGGAATCAGGTTGACGGGTACGTCTAAGACCAAGATATTTCTGCGCGGTAAACCTACAATTCGTGAAAGAAGTTTTGATACCTACCACATTACATAAAACTATGACGTCGATAAGTACGTTTAACTTACAGTATAATTTTCAATTTTGCTATAATAACCTTTATCTTTTTACACTAGTTACTCAGTACTCAAACTCTTGACAAGGATCACTTTGTGAACATAATGTTGTTTTTTTCTCCTAGAAGTTTACAGGATGATCCAGTAGTTGAAACACATGAAATAGACTCATTCACTAATTAGCTTTTGTTTATCATTTCGGCCAATGTTAATCTATTCAAGTTAGCACACGTCGAAAAGAACTCTGACGATATGCAGGCTTTAAATTTTCGAAACAAATTGTAAAAATGATAAAAACAAGATGTGTTTGTGAAACACCATGCCTCCGAAACAGGAATTCTTTAGAAACAGGTGATTTTTATTGGGGTTTTTTTTGTGTTTGCTTTAGGGAAAAAGGTTCAATTTTGACCTAGACCTTGATTAAATAACCTTCCTCAGTTGCGCCTTGTTGAGACCTATTTACATACCAAATATTAGCATTGTAATTTAATTAGGGATGAAGCTATAGGAAAATGTTTAGTTGGCAGGTTAAGTTTTTGAGTAAAGTTTCAGGGAAAAGGGTTAAAATTTTGACCTTGACCTTGATGAAATGACCTTCCCCAGTTACGCCTTGTTGAGACCTATCTACATACCAAATATTAGTAGTGTAACTTAATTAGGGATGAAGTTATAAGAAAATGTTGAGTTGGCAGGTTAAGTTTCGCAGACAGACAGACAGACGGACAGACGGACAGACAGACAGACGGACACCGGTAAAACAATATTCCCCCGATCTATCGATGCGGGGGCATAAAAATAAGGTGTTTATGTCCGAGGAAACGAGATACCTCCTTAGCATACTCTTAATCAGGGTTTAGTACTGGATTTTTGTGGCATTGGGCTCCATCTAGCAACTATAAGATTATTGATATCCTTTAGAGTTCTGGGTTGCACATGTCTGGTGGAAATTGTATGCCGAAGTATATCCGATCTCTACTTGACGTGTTTCACTTCGACATTGGCCGCCATTTTGTTTAACTTTATTGTTGGTTTGGTGACTTAAAAGTCGTAACTACAGCTTATTCAAGCTATAGTTACGACGTTTAGGTCACCAACCAGCAAATTAACTTTTTTGTTACATGCTACTGGCCATAAATTTTGTAAAATAACGCTGTTAAACATCGAAGCGGGACTTCCTGTCGGAGTTAATAGGCAAGGCCTAGGTAGTCAGTAGACGGGGCCAGCGATTGGTCAATTAAGCAGACAAGCCAATACGTACACTGACATACGACGTAGGCAACGTTTGCACGATGTGAACTGGCATAGCCGTGTGAAAGAATTAAGTTCCTTCCTGTATTAATGGAATTTTGACCCTGAAACTGATCCAGAATGTCATTGCAATTGACCAATCGAGTCTACCAATCAAGAAATCGACTGACCAATCAAATCGTTTATTCAGCCTTGACCTGAGCCGACATTGGTGGCCATTTTTGTTAAGTTTTTTTTGTGTTGTTGTTGTTGGTTTGGCGACTTAAACTTCGAAACTACATTTTATTCTAGCTGTAGTTACGACGTTTAGGTCATCAATCGACCATTTAACGTTTTTGTTACATTCTACTGCCATAAATTTTGCTATATAACGCCATTAAAATTCGAAGCGTAACTTCCTGTTGGAGTTAAAGGGTGGGGCTAAGTGACTAAGTGGGCGGGGCCAGCGATTTGTCTATTAACTGACGCTGCTAGCTCTTCGTTTTCAATCAAGTAAAAGTCAGCGTATCCGATGAGATTAACGCCTTGGCAATACGTAATTGTACTTTTTTCCAACGTACTAATATTAATTTAAGAGATGAAGAGTATTTTTTCATGGAAGTATGAAACCAAAAAACTAATCACACTGTATGAATACGCAAAGCGGATTCATGCAAAAGTTTATATATATTTTCGTTTTCCTACAGGCAAGGGATGAACAAACCAAAAATCGTCTTGTTAAACACAAAGGACTTAATTTAAATCTTTATATGGGCTTAGGAAAATTTAACCCCCTTTAAACAGTGATTGTCCATTCGACATAATTCCTTGAAAAGTCTATACTGACTTTGACGTACTGCAACCTCAAAGAAACACGCATTGGTAGTCTGCTCCAGAAGTCTGTTTCTAATATTTGTGAAAAAAGCAAATTTGAACTCCTTTTTCTTAGCTCGGTATTCTGTGACATATCATTTCTTTACTGACGTTCACAAAAAATCGTGACATGCAGTGGTAGCCTTGTTTTACCTCCACAATGTCTGTGTGACGGATGAGATGGCGATAACACTATCGTGATTCTACATTCCAAGATACACCGAGAATATTTGCAGTACGACGTAAATAGACGCTAGATTACAAACTTTCAACGCTATGACTATTTTTTTTTTGGGGGGGGGGGTGTAAACAATTTTAGCCACATTTAAGGTTTGCGAACCAAATCAGACCACATATAAGCTTGAAGGCCAAAATTGATAAGTTTAATGTTAAAGTTAGTAACATGTTGACAGTTTGCACTGATATTGCAAGTTCCATTAAAATGAATTGATCGACAAGACGACATTTAATATAAGGAATGCATAATCGGTTTTGATTCTGAATATTTTGAATAAGATTTTTTTATGTATATAAAATGATCCCTACTCCATTTTGAGCAGTGCAGTTCTTGCAGAATGAATATAACGTGTTTAACCCTTTTAGTAACCCATAAATCTTGCCTGGAATTTAACAAAAGGAAGCAGTACACACATTAATATGAATACATCATTTAACATAGGAAATAATTTGATGTTTCTTAACTCACTATTTGTCACAGTGTTATGAAGTTCGTTTACAGATAATGAAACCAATAGACGGCTTGAAGAATGCTCCTGATTAAGACATTCGAGACATCAGAAAGTATCACGTAGTTCATCGTTTGAAATAACACTAGCTTAAATACTTTCTTACTCTGAATTTACTGCTCGAGAAAGTATGCTTAGTATTATATTTTACGTGAAACTTTGAATATTTAAGGCCTTTTCAAGGTGTCAAAAACTTTCTCACAATCGATTAAAGCCATGTACAAGGGTATTTTATTTTCTAAATATTAATAAACAATTAATGTTAAAGCGATTACGTTATCAACTGTCCAATAACCTGGTTTAAATGTCATACACAAAGCATATCAAATGCATCTACGTTTAAAAGGGGATAACTCAGGAAGCTTTGTGAAAACGGTCATAAAATCAAAAATATACTATGTAATCATTTGTACATTGATTGATTGATTGAATTGGGTTTAGTGCCACTTTTAACAGTATTTCAGTCATATCGCGGCAGCTTGAGCACCTAACAATGGATTCCTGGTATTTCTGACATCAGTACTACCACTACATCCTTCACTAGCCTCCGGCTGCTATCCCACTTAGGTTTACGATTATCCATCCATTGGTGAGAGACAAATGTCGGAAAGGATATTTGCCGCTGCCGGGGGATTGAACCCATGACATCCCTGATTGAAGATTAGAAGTCTGACGCGCTACCGACTGCGCTAGAACGGCGACTAATCATTTGTACAACTGAAGTACATAATTTAGTAGATAACGACTGGGCATCCAGAGTATGATGTTCTTTCTTAAGAGAACCCAGATGCATATTCATACCTTAAAGAAGCCATATTTGTAATAAGCATCGAACCCACGTTCATTTGTCTACTTGATCATTTGATGCTGAGTAGAACTAACATAATATGAAACGCGAGGGGTTATTATCTTTTACTTTATATATATTTTTTTCTGTTGAACCTAGAATTTGTATACAGTAAATTCTGTATCAAGCGATCAATCGTGTGAAGACCAAAAAGCGGTCGCTATAGAGTATTCGCTTAAAACACATTTTTGTGAAATATTCTCAGTTAAAGAAAAAACTTGGTACTCTAGCCAAGGTTCTAATCTAGAGCAGGCATAACAACACCAATCAAGCCAAATCCAACCTATTAAAGTAAATAAGTGCTTGTTAGCCGTCTAAGAAAGCGAGTCAGTAGAACTGCCTTTATAATTTACGCATGATTGAATTGAAATTGAGGCTCCTTCCTTCGTCTTTTTTCCAAAATACTTAATTTGTGTGCCATTTTGTGTTATTTCGAATTATAGTCCCTACCAAGTTTCAACAACTGTTCTGTCTCTCAGCAGGTTTTGAACTCATTTGTTTTTTTTGTTTTTTTCCCAAATACTTAATTTGTGTGCCATTTTGTGTTATTTAGAATTATAGTCCCTACCAAGTTTCAACAACTGTTCTGTCTCTCAGCAGGTTTTGAACTCATTTGTTTTGTGTGTGTGTGTTTTTTTTCTCAAATCTATCGTTAAATGAACATATTTTCATAATTACAGCAAATTTCAAACGATTAAATCTTAGATTTGACATAATAGCGGTCCTTATTGAATTTGGGGAGTATATGAAATTCTTGATAGTTCAAACATATTTAAAATTCGTGTCATTTTAATGGAATTATTAATAGTTTAATACTGTTGCTACTGGTGTTGTTTCCAGTAAAATATATTTCTAAATATTTACATTTATAGGTTGACAGAACTACAAATATTTTGATATGATTATTTATAAACAAGATCCTATTTCCTCCTCTAATTTCACACAGTATTTATTAATGCAAAACCTAGATACCTCCAACCAAATTAATGGTTAGTCTTTGTTTATGACAAATGGTTGACATCGCGGACGAGTCTAAGTCGAAAAAATGCTTATGGCAGTTTTAACCCTTACCCTCACTGGTATACATTTAACGCTCCAACTTTCAAGGTCTTATTTATGTCGAGATACAAAAAGCAGATAAATATGCATGTTGACTTTTTTCATTTTTTGTTGTTGATGCTAACCTAATTCGATCAAAGTAATTGCTTTTGTTTTGATAGATGGATAGTTTATAGATTGTTGTAGGAAAAAAGTAAATTCGCGGATTAAACAGATTGTAAAATAAGTAAGTTTCGAAATCTAGTGTGGGGTTTACATATGAGACTGAAGGACGTTTAAAACGACGAACTTTCGCACAAAATGGCGGATATAATTTGCCACTTATAAGCTTGCTTTCGTATAAAAGACAATTTCTATGTATTTATTGCGGACTTGATTTGAGCGTTTCATATGTATTTGGTGAGTAAGACTTTTTTATCAACACTAAGAGTTTCATGCTTTTTTCCTTACATCTTTATCCAGTTATGCATTCGTTTTATCTATATATAGCTAGAATAGTATTCAAAGAAAATAATATAAAAAAAGGTCCGCAGATCACTATTCAATGTCAACGTCTTGTTTCAATGAACAATCAAAAACTCTCACAAATCAACGTATAATTATGCGTGTATATGATGGATCCGATAAATCTCTTTACATAATAATACCGTAACTGAACAACGTTTCATGAAGCATATACAATTTTATAGCAGACACGATCAGATAGATTGACATTTATGTTTTTACAGCTGTATTTTTTGTTCAGTTAACATTATCCCTGTCAGCATAAGCTCCATTGTTGCATATACAAATGCAACGACATTGAATTTGGACATCATGAGTTACTCGATAGCGTTCCGTCATTTTATCTTCAAAAATAAATGTTTTGCGAAAGTATAATTGAACTTGTGAGTCTTTTGTCACGTGTACCTATTTGATAACTATGGGGAAAGTGGAATTGACGAGCGATTGATTCATTATCTGACAATTAACAATTAGCCCTAGGCGAATGAATATTCAAATCATAAATAATTAATATCTGTTCTCATGTACATTGGTTCTCAAAGTTTATTTACATAAATCACGTGACCATTTGACAGGCCATGGCGTCTTAGCTCTGCGTCTTAGCTCTTAGTGCAATGGTTTCTTGCTAACAGTTGTAAGCCAGATAGTGAAAAAGACACCCTTCGAGGTGCGTAAAATATAGGACCTGATCAGACCGAGCGTGACTGAGACCTTATCCCTTGTTAGACTATGTGAAACAAGAATGGTCAGTCTACCTTACATTGTATTTACTTTCGAAATATGAGCGCTAGTTGACCTTTATTGTAAGGGATTTCTCTATGGCTCCTATTAGGCTGACGATTACATTCTATCTAATTAATTAATACATTGCCAGACGACAGACTCTTAGACTGGTCCAAATAGAAGGAGTAGCAGATGATATTTCAAATTGTGCTAAAATTCGAAAATAAGTGCCTATCATGCTAGAAAATAGTATGGGAAAAGGTGAAATTGCTTGTTACAAGCAATTCATCCTTTTCCCACAAAGTTTTCCACGATGTAGTTAGGGCTTCAGAAAGTGTCTTTGTATAGTAATATGTTAAAAGACTTTCCCCCTTCAAGTTAATTTGCCCTTGAAACTTGAGCACATTACGCACTATTTTCAAAAAGGCTCTATGGCTCTGGTAGGGACATCATTTTTCAACTAAAGAAATCCTGAAATCTATCTTAAAGGTGTTTACAGACCCTTCTATGAATAATTTTAGATCACAAACCCAAAAAGAACATCTCTGCCTAAGAGAAAACGAAAATAAACTTAAAAAAATAATAAGTTGCCAAAATAGAATAATTTTTAAATAATCTGTTCGACAGCGCTTTTCTTGAGGGCCTGAAAGCAATGGAAGCACTAAGTAATGGTCATTTTTTAATTTGAATTTTAAACATATCTTTGTTGAAAGAGTCAATCCGGGGTTGTGGACTAAGATCATAGTACACTTACGTGCAGTCTGATCTTTGTCTATACCTCCTGCCAAAGCAGGAATATTACGGGTTCAGCGTGACAACCTTAACATTCTGGAAAGGTAAAAAAGGCATTTTGTAGCCTTAGTGTATATCGTCTTCGAGCCTTGAAAAATTCGTAGATACTGCTTTTTTGCTACTTTTTGATAGCTCAAAAACAGTATGGGAAATGGGTCTGCACCATTTAAAAAAAATACAGTTAAGTCCCGGTCCCAAACAAAGGGGCGAGTTGAGATGCGGCATCATTTTCGCGAATCCCAATTTTTCAGTCGCTGAGAACTTGCTTGTATTTTTTTCTTAGAGAACGCAGGTACATGGAGAACTTATAGCTTATTCGTGGATCAATCTTACTTTAAAGCGTCTAGCAAAAGCCCACCGTCTTTGAATAGAATCTTGATCTGACGACACGGAATCACAGGCTGACAAGAATTCAGCATTTCACCATTGAGGGCTTTTATCTTATGTTTTACATTTGCAATTATTTATACATAGGCATTTAGTGAACACATTTGCTTATGACAACTCCACATAAAATCTATTCTGAAGTATCGGTTCTAATTTTCACTTACTTAAATACCATTAGATGGTTCATAAAAAGGTCTTTTGCAAGGAAAAGCACGATAACAAAAACTTACATTTTTCTTATACAATAACCAATAAATAGCCTGGAAACATCCAGTGCGAAATGTTCGAAAACCTACCCTGCAACCATGATTAGCTAACCCGTAAATTAATATGATTTGTTTTCGCACATGACTTAATACAAAATAGATCACCGATCAAATAAAGGAAAATTCATAATAAACAAATCGTTATCAATCACACTGATTTAACAAGGACCTTTTTTTTCATCCCCCCACGATCTCCCTTTTTGGCTTCCCTAATGAAAAAGACGTTAGAAAATATTGCTTAAGATTTCAAAATTGAAATCTGCCACTTCTTTGAATTTGGACCAGTCTAAAAATTTTGCGTTTGGTAATGGGTTAAACATTCTTGGAATTTTCCAGCTAGTGACTCGCAGGCTACATACAAGTAAATTAATTTTGATCCGCTTCTAAACGATTATATGGACACAGGAAATTTTAAACTAAGACACTTTAGTGCTGATATACTCAATCTTTCAAGCATTGTCCGTCAACTTTAAAGTCTAGATTTCGATTACCGAACAAACTAACATTATCTCCGACATTTGACAAAATGACTCTAAGTCACTAGTGAAGTGGTGTCCGTGGTCGAGAGGTAGAGCTTCAGCTTCTCTATTGAGAGGTACCGAGAGCGGTGCCCGGAAGCGGTTTATTGAACTTGGTTCTGCCATTGGCCCACATTATCGGCGCGAATACTGGTGTATTCCCAAGGAAGCAGAATAAAGAGAGATTAATATAAGTGGGAAGAATTTGTTTTCCATTCTATGTAAAATAGATAGGTTTAACCATTAATATCTAATGGAAAGAACAATTGATGGCTCGGATTGAGTGTTTTGCTAATCCCGGAGTGAAAAGGGAATAGGTTACAAATACATAAGCGGTTTAACTATCTCAAACATTATACAGCCCATTACCAAACGACAAAATTAAAGAATGGTCCAGTTGCAGATGATAATTTATAGATTCTAAAGATTGAAAAATCTTTATCTTGTTCGCAGGGCTCAACTTAGAAATGATTTGCAATGATGGAGGATCGCATTAATTAACTCAACTTTGGTTATGTTGAAAAACCGCCGAACTTCATTACAGCAAATGAAATAACTTTCAGAAAAACCACATAGACATTTTAACATTTAGTTACGTCTATTAAAAACGAGCGTTCTGATTGGTCGAAAAAAAATATTCATAACTCCATGAACAAAATTTGAGCACGCAGCTATTTTGTATGCATCCGCACAAATAGTCCCTTACGAAAAAGGTATCAAAACATGTAAAGCTTTTATAAGAAATGAAGGGAATATGTTTTGTTTTCATGGAGGTATGAACCGAAAAACCTATTCACACTATGTATGAATCCGCTTCGCGTATTCATACAGTGTGATTAGGTTTTTCGGTTCATACCTCCATGAAAACAAAACATATTCTCTTCATCTCTTAATTGACGAATATAAAGTAGGTAGCCGCAATAAAACATTTTACCCAAACATATATTAAATAATGTTAGGTTTACTGAAAAAGTAAACAAATTTAAACTTTAAAAAAGTTATGTGGTGCGTAGTATATTAGATATGGATGTACAGGTTATAGTGAGTGATCAAAGGTTAATTTTGTCCATATAGTTTTAGAATTGACCTTTGATCTCTCGACAAAACTTGTAAATCTATAACATTTATAATCCGACAGCGATAAGGTATCACCTGAGCAAGGCCGATTCGCGTCTACACTCATATAATTGACTGATCGCGGTTGTCAATCATGGAATAAACTGACCATTATTCAGCCCGGATCTGAGCTTATCAACTTGGACATTTGCCGCAATTTTTGTTAACCTTTATTGTTGGTTTGGCGACTTTAACGTCGTAACTACAACTTATTCAAGCATTTTATCTTTTAATTACATGCTACTTGCCATAAATTTTCAAACTAACGCTGTCAAAAATCGAAGCGGAACTTCCTGTAGGAGTTAATGGGCTGGTCTAGGTAGTCAGAGGGCGGGGCCAGCGATTGGTCAATTGACCAATCGCGAAATGAGTTTTGATCACCGACATGGACTGCAATTTCCATTAACCATTTTGTTGGTTCGGTGACTTAAACGCCTTTACTACAGCTATACTTACTACTTTTAGATCGCCAACAAACTCCTCTGCTTGATTGCTACATGCTTCTGGCCCAAAATTTCTCAAAATAACGCCGTTTAAAATCGAATCGGGACTACCTGGTGGAGTCAATGGGCGGGGCTAACGAAACAGGTGGGCGGGGTCAGCGTTTGGTCAATTTAAGTTAAAATTATATATCTGTAGTCTGTAAAACGTGTACACTTAATGAGTGACTGATTTACATTAATTGGTTAACAAAGTCCCCAATATTATAATTCAAAGGGGTTTATTTGTAAATAAGTAACATTTTATCCCCGGTGAAGTATATGTGACGCGTAGAGTAAGATTTCGGAAAAAATCACAGGTAGCTCCCTTTTCCATGGGTTTGCCCTCCGTATCATGTATGTGAATCGTTTCGTGAAAAACGCGCCTAAGGCAAAGCGAAACGTCGTCTATCATGTTTGCATAGTTCCCCGGGCACATGACATCTACATATCTACATGTATATTTCAACGCAACCCTTTTTATGAGTTGACTAACAGTTATATACTGAGCAAAAAATGATAATTTGACACTTTTCAAGTTTCCCGCCTGTTTGCTCTTCTACGTAAAAGAAATTTGCTAGCCTATGATAGGAATCATGCGACTGCATAATATCTACCAAATTAGCTATGTCAAGAAGCTATTTGAAGGCTTTTGGTTGGTCAGTCTGTTGTCGCTGTTGCCGGTGCGATGAATTGTTCTCGGAAAACAATGATTAATTTGAAAACTCGTGAACACCAATCCGGGTCGGCCGGGGCTACAGCGCAGTGTTAGATTCTCAATCATGAAATCCAGGGTTCGATCCTCGGTCGCGGCAAATATTCTTCCGACATATATCTCCCACCAATGGGTGAATTATTGTAAACCTTAGTGGGTTTAGCGACTGGAGTCTCGAAAAGGATGTAGCTGTAGTACTGGTGTGAGAATTACCAGGAATTTATGGTTAAGTGCTCCATCCGCCGCGATATGACTAAAATACTGGTAAAAGTGGTTTTGAACCCCATTCAAACAAACAAATCAAACTGGGTCAGTTGCTTCTTAAAGCTATTCTGCTTTGCTCTTAAGAGACGAACAGAATATATTTGTTTTGTTTTTATTGAGGTATTGAAATAAACCTCAAATCAAACAATAAACCCATAAAGAGGTTTCACATAGGAGTATGATTATGTTTTCAGCTTCATAAATCACTGAAAACAACGAAATATTATTTCTATTTATCATATATGTCAAAAACACAAAACTACCCGGTTGAAGCAATTTGTTACGAAAGTATTCTCAGAGAAAACATAAAATATAGTCAAGTTGTAGATAAGAAACGAATTTTTTCAGGCAATCATAATGCAGATTCTCCCCTTGCCAGGTTTTCCCTTTGTAATTTATACTCAATTTTGATTTTGCGAATGTAACTTCTGTGGTTTAATATTAATTTAATGTTACCGCAAACCTCCGTGTAACATTCATTCACTCAAAAATGATATTGACGGAAATATAGCCATACCCACTGACCTTCGACATTGCGGTTTAACTAAGGTAATAAATAGGGAATATTACAAAAGTGTTTTTCCATTTGTTGTTATCGTGTTCGAGAATCATGTATATGTATTTTTTATTGGATGTGACCGAAATCGTGTGTAGGTTTTTTTTATTGGATGAGACTTCGGTCTCATCAAATAAAAAATACCTACACACGATTCTCGAACACGATAACAACAAATAGAAAAACACACTCGTTTTAATTTTCCTTTTATTATATACCTTTTAGGACATGACATTAAGAAAATCTCTTAAATATTGATTAATAACCAACTTTCCGGAAAAAACAAAAACAAAACAAAAAAAAAAAAAAACAACAACAACAACAACAACAAAAAAAAAAGGAACGTCAATACACAAAAAAGTAGTCCATGTTTAACGGTACTCGACGTATGCAGTTTTTTGGTACACGCCGAATACGGATCTTCTGTCGAGTTGTATTAGATAGCCAGATTTTAATCCAAATCTTTTATAGGTATATAATAAAGGAAATATATGTGGCCAGGGAAATTGAATAAAGTCAAACCGTTCGATGGGGACCTAAGCGTCGTACAACTTGGATGAGCGGTGTTTACGACGTTTTAGTTGCCAGACTAAAACATCCTTAACATGTCGGATTTCAAATTTTACTTCTGGTCTAAATGAATGCTATGGTAAATCGATCGTTTGACTCACAACAGTGGTCAATCACGGCCGTTAGATTTATTACTGACAAAACTCAAAAGACAGAGGAAAATGTTTTACGAGAGCAATGTTTAAAAAATTTAACTGAAGTTTTGACACCAAATACCAGCCTCAATATTTTCCGTGTTAATGGTATTTCAAGTTTTCACTTACAAGTACCTTTAAACTATCAAAGGCTCTATGGTTCTCGCTTGGACAAAATTTCTCTCAAAAAGGAATCCTAAAGTATTTGCTAGAATTGTTTACATTCCCCTCTTAAATACATTCCCACACAGTGAAATCTTAGACCGGTCCAATTTGAAAGAAGACGACAATTTGAAGGAAGTTTATTTCATTATTTTTTTTTCATCTTGGGAGATGGAAACGTCGGTGATAATGAATAAATTGCTTTATACAAACAATTTATTCGTTTTCCAAATTGATTTCCGAATACTTTTTCTTTAGGGGCGTAAAAAGGAGGGATTGTATTGGAATGGGTAAAATGAATTAGGAATAGGACACAAGCCCGGTATGAAAAGCTATGAAAACGAAAATAATTTTCATACTTATTTTATTTTGCCAACCTAATATTATATTGCGATATGAAAATACACGGACGTAAAAAACAGTGGTTTGCCAGTCATAGACCGTTTTCTTCGGAACTATTTTACGCAAGGATTATACATAGTTCTATTCTTCATAAAATGTTACAACGGAGGTATGAAAACAATTTTAAACTATCAGAATTCACATTTTTTCAAAGACATTACTACTGTTAGATCATTTTGGTTAGAACAGTTGACCTTCTATAGTAAAGACAGGTCGCTCCATGGTTTGAATATACCTAGCATCTTTGGGGAAAACTCCCTGTTTATGATTTCAACTAAATTCTATAACTTCTTATGAACCTCCATGTGATAAAGAAATCTTACACAGGCCAAGACTGAATGGTATGCAAAACAAAGGGAAAGGAACGCTTGGTGAGTATTGTCTAAAAAGTTCATTTGATGATAGATATTCTGAAGTCATCAAATGTAGTTTTCAGACAATACTCACCAAGGGTTTCTTTCTCTTTATTTTGCAAACCATTCAGGACCGCGTCCATAGCCCATTGTAGCGCGTAGGACCCCTAGTCATGGGGATCAAGGTTCGATCCCCGGCTGAGGCGAATATCCTTTCAGACATTAGTCTCCCACCAATGGGTGGATAATCGTAAAACCTAAGTGGGATGAGCAGCTGGAGGCTCGGAAAGGATAGAGTGGTAGTACTAGTGTGAGAAATACCAGGAGTCCACAGTTTGATGCTGCAGCCGCCGCGGTATGACTGAAATACTGTTAAAAGTGGCGTTTAATCCCATTCAAACAAACAAAACAAACCATACATGTAAAAACATGGACAAAAAGTAGAAAGCCAAACCATTCATACCTGTTTCGTTATCAATATTTTCTCGTGAAATCTACTTACAATTATGAATTCTAAACGATGTAATTAAGAGCCACTTTTGGAAGAGTAAAAATAACATGATGGAACAAAAAAAGTAATTCTCAACCATATATAATTTATGTTTGCCTGCTACGAAAATTGCAGTTATAAATCCATTCCCACACAGACCGGCTTTTGGACAGCCCCATAAGAAAAACGCTTTGGAAAACATTGTAAATAATGAAGGAAATGCTTTTTACCGGCAATTTTGTCATTGATCTTTAAGTTTCGTACCCCGGTATATAAAAAGTATGAAAAATATCGTCGTCTGAAAATTTTCGTCTGCAAATTCTTTGTATTTTAAGAAAGCTAAAATATTGTTTTATTGAAATGAGCCAAGGTAGTAGACTAGTGAAAAGGTTAAAAGTGCAAACCATCAAAGATGCAAAATTTACGTCATATGGCTACGAAATAAAGGAATTTTGATTTAAACGATCGAAAATTAAAACTCCGACATTCATCGATATCTATGTAAAACGTTTTGTTGGTTTGGCGTCTTAAACGTTGTAACTACAGCTTATTCAAGCTGTAGTTAAGACGTTTACGTCGCAAACTAACACTTTACTGTTCTGCTAAATGATGCTTGCAATTCAATATAACCGTGTTTAATATTGAACTGGAGCTTTCTGTTGGAGTCAGTGGGCGTTTCAGGTGGAGTCGGTTGGTTGGGCCAGCCGATCCGTCAATTGGTGAAAGTGGTGTATCCAAAAATCCCGACATTTTTTGACAAGTTAAAACAAACGACTTATTTTATACCATTATCTACATTTATCTCTTCTCTTTTCTACTTCTGGCTCCCTTATTTGCGTACATTTTTTGCTCAAATGCTGGGACTCACTTCTGAAGAGGTCACGTTTGTATCTCCCCCGTTTAGACATTTCTATTGTTGATGATATCTAGAAACTCCATGAATAAAAGAACCTTGCTGCGATGTTATAAAAAAAACTATCGAAGGCGCCCTCGTCAGAATCTGTTTCTATGCCTTTTTCTTACCCTTCCCAGCTCATCTGCTCATACTTTAATTCGCTCTATCATTCTCTTTCTCCCTCCTTGTCTGTGTCGCTTCTTTCTTTCTCCGTGTCTCTTTCTTTTTCTCTCTGTCCCTTCCCCCCTCTCTCTTTCTCTCTCGCTCTATGTCTATCTCTCTGTTTATCTCTTCCTTTGCCTCTCCCTTTTTCTGTTTCTGCATCTATCTCTCAGTGTCTCTATCTCTGTTTATTTTAGCATCTTCAAATGTTTTCTCTCTGTATGTTCCCTGTCCATCTCTATCTCTCCCTCCAGGTTTTTTTTGTCTTTTTCTGCATTCTTTCTCTCTATAAATTTCCCATGTAGAATATGCCAATGTTTTCAAGGTCCAGTTTCATGACATTAACGACTTAATTGTGTTGTAATCTTCGACTACCTGTCATATTGACCGTGAAATAATGACCTTGTGTTGACAGAAAAATCATCAATAATCGATCACCCGAGTTGTCGATCAGATAAAACAAGTTGTTGGTGAAGTTTTAAACATCGTTACGTTACTGGTGTCATCTTCCGGCGCCACAATTGTTTTTGAAATACTGCCTATTCGTCAGTATTAATGTGGCCTTGTGTGGGAGACCCCTTTTTGTTGACCTTTCTAGCTTTATTCCCTCGATTTAACGTAACCCCAGCTTATTTGATATATTTATTTGTTTGAATAGGATAAAATACTACCTTGTTTTTTTTTTTTTTTGATTTTTTTTTTTGGGGGGGGGGGTGTGCAAATAATCACGTTCAACCGTGATAACATCATTAAACGACGACGTCTTCGAACTGTAGGAAGAATAGTTAGGTTGTACTCAGATGAAATTATCCTTTCCGTGCCAACAACTGTATATTCCTTGTAATAAGCCCATTTTGAGTCTCAAATTAAAGGATAGAGAGACTGAAAGGGAGGATATGCAGACAGACAGACAGACTCAAATAGAGAAATAGAGACAGACAGGGAGAGAGATATTAAGACAGAGAAAGAGAGAAAGCTAGAGAGAAAGACAAAGAGAGAGAAAGACAGTAAGAGGGAAAAAGAGAGTGAGTGAGAAGGACAAAGAGAGAGAGAGAGTAAGAGAGAATTGGATAGATAGATAGATAGATAGATAGATAGAAAGATAGATAGATAGATAGATAGATAGATAGATAGATAGATAGATAGATTGATAGATAGATAGATAGATAGATAGATAGATAGATGGATGGATGGTTGGTGGGATGGGTGGATTGGTGGATGGTTTTGTGGATGGATTGATGGATAGATAGATAGATAGATGGATGGTTGGATGAATTTATGGATGGGGGGTTCGTTGGATGATTTGGTGGATAGATGGATGGTTGGTTGGATGGTGGATGGATGGACTTGTTAAAGGATGGATGAATAGATAGATGGATGGTCGGATGAATTGATGGATGGATGGGTAGTTGGATAAGTAGATCGATAGATTGGTGGATTGATGGATAGATGGTTGGATGGATGGATAGATAGATCGATGGATGGCTTGATGAATTGATGGATGGATGGTTGGATGAATTGATGGATGGTTGGTTGGATGGGTGGATTTGTGGATGGATAGATATATTAGATAGATAGATAGATAGATGAATGGTTGGATAAATTTATGGATGAAGGGTTCGTTGGATGATTTGATGGATGGATGGATGATTGGTTGGATGGTGGATGGATGGACTTGTTGATGGATGGATGGATAGATAGATGGATGGTTGGATGAATTGATGGATGGATGGTCGGTTGGATAAGTGGATGGATATATTGGTGGATGGATAGATGGTTGGATGGATGGATAGATAGATCGATTGATGGTTTGATGAATTGATAGATGGATTCTTGGTTGGATTGGTGGATGGATGGATTGGTGTATGGATGGATGGATGGATTGGTGGATGGAAAGAAAAATAGATACTTAGCCCGCTAGAGAGAGAGACGAAGACAGATAGAGAGACACAGAGAGAGAGAGACAGACAGACAGACAGACATAGAGTGAAAGAGAGTGTAGGGTATAGAACGTGTTGTGGAAAATTCTTCCACAATATTTTCTCTGGTACAAATTCACTGGGACGTAAAAACCAGGGATTGAACTGAAAAGAGTCGTGTAAAATTATCCTTTTCACAAATACCTTATTTATTGAAGCAGGTAATATAATGAAACTTCAAATTCTAATTATCTTTCGGTAGGCGATGCAAAAAGTATAATCCGGCGGCGATAACATTTCACCTGAATAAAACCGACTTGCGCATTTTCTCACGTAATTCAGGTTGAAAACTTTGAATTACTTTATAACTGACCGGTAGGCGCTAATTGGTTCTAATGAGTGATTGAATGGGGTTTAACGTCACTTTTAGTAGTATTTCAGTCATATCGCGGCGGCTGGAGCACCTAACGATAGATTCCTGGTATTTCTCACACCAGCACTACAAGTACATCCTTTCCTAGCATCCAGCTGCTTTAAGATTATCCACCCATTGGTGAGAGACAAATGTCGGGAAAGGTTATGTGCCGCCGACGGGAAGCTAACTAGCTAGAATAACACAGAACATACAAAGTACACAAGACGCACACTTATAAGTGAACTTGAAATGAATTATAGATTGTTAAAAACGGCGTTAAACTTCATTCAGTTAAACTTCTCTAAAGTTCAAAATAATTTGGTAGCACAGGCCTACCAGGGTCGAGAAGAGAGTTCGCGTGAAGTCCTTTTTTCGCTTGACATACCAAGTCGTCCTATTTTGAAACACACACACACACAGACACACAAACTACGATGTTTCAGTATGAGAAAACAAAATAAAAATTGCTAAAATTAGCCGAAATATCTCTTGATATGTTTGCAAAAATAACTCATTCTAACGGATGCATTGTTTATTTATCATTGAAAGTTCATTGCGAAATTATAGCCCTGTCCAAATTGAAAGGATCTACACCTGGCCATTTAAATTTGGTGTTAGCAGAGTAGACCATATTGTGGAAAGAGAACAATCGCTTATTACTTTCTTCAAGATTTCTTCCTCAAGTATAAAAACACCGGGACGTAATGACTAGGGGAAGAAAAAGAAAGTGTTTTTTAAACGGAAATACCATTTCTACTTTTACATCAAATCTAGAATCTATTCCTTTTGGCTATATACTTTATGCATTTAATCCATTACTAAAAGAGAGAAAAAACACAAACAACACACACAAGAAACAAAGTTTATTTATCGAATAGTTACTTAAATCATCTTTCTTTTTTCGAAGTACCAAATCTTAACAATACTAGTTGATAATAGATTGAAAACATTGATATCAGTCCAAGTCTAGATAATATCTAGATGTTCATCTTGATTGTAAAGACCTGACTTTTTCACATAAATTTACGGTTTTAACAGCTTAAAGTCAATTAATTATCTAATCATTAGCCACAAGTAAGATCTGATGTAGATTAAGATAAGTTGGCTAATATGCATAAAATGGCAATGAAAACCACCACATTGTACAGTAACAGTTTCAAATCTGGACTAGAAATATAGGTGTAATTCAAGTAAAAATTGGAATATACTTGTTTCTAAGGTAAATGTTTTACTTTTAAAACAGATGATTTGATTTACCGAAAATATTTCACTTGCAATTAACATGTGCATATACATAAAATATACAATACAGTTCTAAGCAAAACGCTTTGTCTCCCATCAAATGCGTTGATATTCGTAAGCTTCAGTGAGATGAGCAACTGGTGGCTGGGACAGTTTGTAGTATAACAAGTCTCCAGCCGCCGCGATATGACTGAAATACCTTTTAAAGTGCGTTAAACTCCATTCAAACAAACAAGCGAACAACCTAAGCAAAACGTAATGGAACGAAAGCCTCATACAGTTACCCTCCAATTGATTGATTGACATTAGCAAATCACATTTTAGTATCGTTAACGAAGAATTTGAGAGAAAAAGAGAGAGAAGAGACAGAAAGATACAGAAATACAAATATAGCCAAAGAAAGGCAGAGGCGATAAGGACAGAGACAGGGAGAAAAATAGGGACAGGGGATGTTAGTTAGGGGTAGTTTATGAGGTTTCTAGCGTTTAACATTTTATTTCTCATTTCTGTGTTTGTTTGTTTGTTTGCCTTTTCCGAAATAGCATTTGTGTTGAGATATTTTTTTTTTTTTTTTTGAAAATGTACTCTTTATGTATATATTGACGGGGAAAACAGAGCAAATCCCTTACTTTCTATAGGAAGCATTCGAACATCTAAAACGATTTCTGAATTCCCTTACTATCTGCAGGAAGCATTTTTACATAAAAAACAATTTCAAAATTCCCTTACAATTTGTCAACTAAAAACAAATTCAAAATTCCTTTAGTATCTGCAGGAAGCATTTGAACATCTAAAACAATTTCTGAATTCCCTTACTATCTACAGGGGGCATCTTAACATATAAAAACAATTTCCGAATTTCTAAGAACAAAACCAATTTTGGGCTACATAAGTAGGATAGTAGTATCATGACAATTTAAAAGCTATCGCTATCAATTAAAGTTTATCAAAAATTATTTCTCGTTGAAAAAAAAAAATCATATTAATAATAATTTTGAAATGTTGCGATTTTTCTAATAGGTTTAACGCCTGTTCCAATAACCTTTTCCTGTTCAATCCCTTGTTTTTTTCGTCCCCGTGATTGTGTAATTGAGAAAACATTATGGAAAAGTAGAAATACCTGTAAACAAGCAATTTCTCCTTTCCCACAATATCTTCTATCTCATTGGGTGGTTTCATATCAAATTGCTCCCGATTCTCGTTGTCGTCTGCATCCTCTTTCAATGTGGATCGGTTTAAGATTTAAAAAAAAAAAAAAAAAAAACGGGAATGGGTTTATCATCAAACGGTGGTATTTTATAAGTATTATGGCAAGTAACATGTAAATGTGTTTAGTTTACGATTCGGATTGACGGATCGTTACTGTCGATCTAAAAAATAAATTAGCCTTTGCGTTACATTTCCATTTCGCATGTGCGTGACTTGCACACATTGAGCACCCTGGATGGCCATTCGGGGGAATTAGAAAATTTGCTGATTGTTTAAAGAAGCTTTTGGCTAGTATCTATCTACAGAGCGAAGAGTGATGCACAGGCTGATCTGAGTCTTTACTTGGCGCACGTGTGTAATGGTTGGAATGTCAGGCATGCGCTCAAATTCAATTGACTAATAACACCGGCCAACAAACTTGGAAGCATAATAATGAAATTGGCGACGTAATCCTCCTAGCTAAAGCTTATTCAAGCTATAGTTACGACGTTTAGGTCGTCCACAAATTTTTGCTCTTTGTTTTCTGTTCTTCTCATCCGGCTTCCAAACTATCTTCGTTTGATGTCCCGGTCGAACGGCAATGTCGAAGATCGGGGGCGTGGCCAAACATACGTCAGATACAATACAGTATACGTTAAATTCATTTTCAGACCATAAAAAATTTAGGCAGTGTTATATTGAAAGAATCATTTCATAATTTCTTCAAATTAATAAAATGAGCAAGTGATAGGATATAACGCATGCTAATATGGAGGAATGACATGTTTCATGCTCTCTTTTACCTTTACCATAATCAACTCGACTTTCTTTTTTCAAGAACGACAGATTAAGGCATTTCTAGAACGTCTTTCTTAGTATTACACGAATTATTATTTCGATGTTTGCCACATTTTCAAAAAGGTTATATGTCATATTCTTCGTTCTGTACAATGTAGAATGTTGTTTCTCGTTATTAAGTTCTTTGACTTATACCGTAAAATATGCTAAGTATATCAATAACATTATCTTTGATAATGTCGTCACCTTACTCTTTCAATTTTACCAGCCATTTCGTTTTTTATGGGTAAAGTTTTGTTTTCTTCGTGTAGAATATTAACCTATTTTCTCTTTCACTTTTCCAGGTCGCTGACGTGTTCTGTGTGGAAAGACGGTTGATTTTGATTTATTTATGCATGCATACTTCTATTACTTGTATCTGCTTTGGGCAAGTAAATGGGCCTAAATAGGAGGGTATAAAAAAGCATGCAGATGTGTGTAGGGTTAAGGTCTGTGTAGATTAATGCATGAAATCCGTAACCTTTGTCTTCAAGCTCGATATAGAAGTGAGGTATCAATATTTTGTACGGAAATGATTCCCTTTATGGATATGACGTCATTTGTTTAACGACTATTTCGAGATTTACGTTTGACGAATTCACTTCGCGCAGCAGAGAAAATTCTTTAATTAAGCCGAAAAAACATATCGTCGTTGGGCGAGCAAATGTTTGAATAAAGCTCTAGTTACGACATTTTGCTCGCCCAATGACGAGATGCGATTCTTTTCAAATTTTCACACAAGGATGAAAACAACAAAGTTTTCAGACCATTTATGAATTGATATTAACAGATTTTTAAAGTTTTGCAAATTTATACCAATTTAACATCTCAAACTGCGTAACTGAACATTATGCAATTTTCTGAAAAATAACACGGTAGCGCCCTATTTTCTGACTATTTCTAATGAACATATCTTCAACTTAATAATACGAAAAAAAATCTCATAGAAGAGATTTTTAGAAAATTTCGAAAAAATACTTATTTGTGAAAAGAATTTTGTTGATTTAATTTCATTCTAATGGCGTTTATCCCTCGATTTCACATTTTAAAAGCTCTTAGAAACATCATAGTCAGACATATTTGATCTGTATGGGTGTATAAGAATCAGACCGAAAGAAAAGCTGATAGATAAATAACATTAGTTAAATTGTATCATGAAATCGAACTTCGCACTATTTCATAACGTCATTAAAGCGTAAATAATAATAATAAAAAAAACCCTAACACTTAAGACCTCTATGATATTCGGCGTCGTTTGATACAAAATCCGGTTAGGTGATACACTCCACACCCCACACCCCTGTATTTGCATATTTGGATTTAGCATACTTTAATCTACAAAATATTGAAAATGAGAATTTTTGTATAATAGCCTTAAACTATAAAACGTCACGTCAAAATAACTAAAAATGCCGACAATTTCCTTACAACTTAATTATTTCGGTTGAAGTATGTTATACTTATGCATTATTTACAGACATAAATGAGGGGCACAACAATGGTTACTGTCTGTTGTATTGATTTTTTAATCCTTAAAAAATAAATAAAAGTAAACATACATAAGAAAATCATGCCTGTAAAACGTTCCATAGTCGTTTATTATTCTATTAAAATTCTATGTCCACTTTCCAATACATATAAGAATTTACTTCAACATTTGAATTTGATGGTCAAGCATCGCAATAAAAATCAAACTTGTGACGATTATCCATCACAATAAATGGTGACGGTCAGCGATCAGATATCAGACTGATAACTCTGCCACAGAATTTGGACAGTTGATATACTGGTTACTGTGAAATATTAACCCTTGTCACGATTAATTAAAATCCTGTACAGATTTGCTTTAAAATCAAATGACTCACAGCACTGGAAAGTCTTAATGACGGTCAATATTTCTTTGAAAATTGATTATTAAACAACTCTGGCTTATAGGGGACAAACAGGGGGTCTAGACCAAGATCAGACTGCACTTAAATGCAGGCTTATCTTTATCTATACATGCTGCCAAAACAGGAATATCCCGGGTCCAACATGACAAATTTTAATACCTCGGTTTTAAAGATATTGATACCTCGCGTATTGCAATATTCATACCTCACTTACAACCTTTAGATACATACATCTCATCTCTCTCTACTTCTGTGCAATTCTAACCACAACCAAATTTTGGGTATGATTTCTCCTTTTTTAAAGGTTTTATTCGTAACAGAAAATGTACTCTTTCAACATTCTGTATATGGACTTTTGTCTGTCTTCCTCTGTGGATTGCATGATAACATATAAATTTGGTATTATAACTTTGCTAGTCTTACTTCAACACAAACGACTTTCTTTCCAGGATCTTCAAAGAATGCCATGTAATTAATGAAACTAGTGAAACTATTAAAGCCATTTTTAAGATATTTCATGGTGCTCGTATATAGGATTTATACGATTTATTCTTATTAAGTGGCGTTCAAGGAAAGAGGGAGATAATTTTGGTCAGCTCCGGACCAATGGCAATCTAGCTATTTCAATCATCTCCTGTTCAATTCTTGTTTTTTACCCTCCAGTGATTCTAAAATTAGGAAGCATTGTAGAAAAGGAAGAAATTGCTTGTATCAAGCAATTTCTTCTCTTTTTTTCAAAATATTTTCTACCTTACCAAATGGCTATTTTCCGAATTAAATCCACTTTAAATTTTCGTTGACAAAACGTTTGCATTCGGGCTGGTAAAAAAATTAAATAAAAACAGGAGAGGGTTAAATGGTTTATGTCACATTTAGACCAATGTCCTGTGATACCACGGATGTTCCTGGAAACTTACACAGAAGTAGGGACGCTACACGATTGACCTCTCGAAGTTGACTCGGTCTGTGAGAGTTATAAAATCATCTCGGGACATTGTCAATTTCGCTGGGTTGTCTAACATTTGACAACAAACATCATGCTAGCCGTAGGATCCAGTTGCTTTGCTTTTTTGGTTGAGGAAAGTGTTATTTCTTATCCAGAATCGTTTGTCTCCCTTTTTGGATTAGTTGTCTTTTTGTTTGTTTCCCCATAGATATTGAGAACAGAGATGACAACACAGAATTTCGTCTTTTAATTAATATGAACTTCTTTCTTAATAATTTTCCATCATCTTTAGAATTATCGTGCCTTAACCCTTTTCGACTCAATGACAAGTTTGGATCAAGAAAAAAAAGTTGTGAAAGCATTGTGAAATAAAGAAATGAAAAATCCTAAAATTTCATAGACTTTGAAGTGTCGTCTGTAACCCCTCTCAACTTGGACCAGTCTAAAATTTTGCGGTCTGGTAATGGGTTAATTGTAAAAAAATATAATTTTAAAGGTTATGTTATTCTCTAGGTAGATTTTTTTAACAAATTAAAATGTCAAGTATTTTGGCATACATTCCTTCTATAAATTTAGAACTCAAGCATACACCAAGGGGTTGTGGACTTTTTATTACAATACTGACACCAAACGTTTAGTCTTAAAACTTCAGGTTCGCATACATTAACGTGTATGAATATGTAATAAAGATTTGAAACGGAAAACGGTTTGCTATAGGGCAATTACTCACTGACTATCAAATTTATGCATTATTCATTTTCTTAAAACTTGTTCTGCAGCCTTTTCCCTGTTCTAAATAGGTTATTTGATTGCGATGCATTTGTGTTACACTTTCTATATAATTATAATACCTCTGGGCCCGATATTATAAAACTTTTTTCATACTCTGTTAAGAATTTACCCAAACTCCAAGTGACAACAAATATCTTGTTTTAATTTTTATTGTATATTACGTAATTAGTGAAAACCTACAAATATTGTCATTTGTTTTCATTGAATTATTATAGGATCTCAGAAAAAAATATCTCTAACCCCTACTCGAAGTTTGAATAAATTCTCCACTGAGAACGAAAAAAGATTGTTAAGCTCGGGCGAGGATTGATTTATACTTTTTTCAAAAGTTTTACTTTTGGATAAGTTAAACAAAACTGTCTCTTACTAATATATTGTTGACGGATTTCTGGTCCAGCCCTCTGAACTCTAACAGGAAGTTCCATTTTGATACTAAACGGCATTATTTTGCAGATTTCATGGTCAGTAATTTGCATTAAACAAGTAAAATGGTTGATTGGCGACTTTATAGTAGTCGTAACTACAGCTTCAATAAGCTGTAGTTACGACGTTTAAGTCGTCAAACCAACAAAAACGCTTAACATAAATATCGGCCAATGTCAAATTTCAAAGTTGACTTCCAATCTAAATGAAAGATTTGATTAGTCGATTGATTCCTTAATTGAGAGTCGCGATAGGGCAGTTCTAATAGCACACACTAAAGGGACGGGTGCGTAAGACGGGTATGTAAATTCAGCAGTATTGTATCGTAAAATCAAGTTTAAAAATGGTAATATACGATTATCACGACATGGGATGTTTCAGGAAACAGGGAGGTCATCTCTGCATCGCAGTATGCGAACAACAGGCGACGATCACCACAGAACTTTTACGGTATGCAAAAGATGCTGCAAGTTTTGACACAGAAGGAGCTTTTCGGGGTCCCGTAGGTTTTGGTATCATTTGAAGAGTAAGTTGATGGGGTCCCAGGTTGTTTCGGTTCCCGGGACTACGTCAACTACTTGCTCACGTGATACGTGTTTCGTCACATGACGAGAAGAGCGTTTGACAGAATCAGAGGCGCCGCTTTGGATTAGATGAGCGATTAGAATTTATTGGGTTCATTAACTACTTTGCATGATATGTTGTTTTACAATGCATGAAGCCAGAAAGTATCATAAATAACATCAAATAATTATTCACTATTTAATCAGCCTTGAATAACCTTAATATCCTTAGACTATCCTTTATCAGTACCAATCAACAAACACGTCTTAAGTTGTTATCTCTTTTGCTTGAATAATGTATCAAAAATGATCAATGTATGCATAATGAATAGATTGGCCTCCCTTAGATTTCTGTACGATCCTGCCAGATGGCCGGCAAGGCTTGTGGTTAGGGCAGTGGACTCGTTATCCCAGAGACGCCATGTGTTGCGGGTTCGAATCCAGGACGAAGGACTGGTCTCGCGAGTTCTCCTCTTCGTATGTCATTCAAAATTTCAGCTCAGTACAGATGATAGCAAGTAAGCGTAGTAATGAGTGGACTTAGCCGTAACATAACAAGAAAAATTGTACAAAACGGCGTAAAACACATAAAAAAATTATAACCATACTGTATAATTTTAAAATATTCTTAGAATAGCTAATATGTTCGAAGGATGAAACAGCTGGAAGTTTAACAACCTAGGTGTCAATCCAAGAAATAATCGACCAATCAATTCATTCATTTAGACCGGAAGTGATCCGGTATAGGCCGGTATATATGTGAAGCAATTTCGTTGGTCTAGAGACTTGGCAACGAACCATTTCGGTTCGTGTTACTGGCCTTATATTTTGCAAAATAGTGCTGTTAAACCCTTTCCTGATTTTTTTGAAATTTTAGACTGGTCCAAATTTAAAGGCTTTTCAGACTACAATTTAAACTCAAACTTATTTGAAATATAGTCATTCAGTAGGGTAGAAAATATTGTGGAAAAAGAAGAAATTGCTTGTGACAAGCAATTTCTTCTTTTTCCACAATGTTTCTCAATCATAAAATCACAGAGACGTAAAAAAACAGGGATTAACCAGGAGAGGGTTAATATCGACTTGGATGTCCCTTTCGGAGGTGAATGTTCGCGATCAGTCTGATATCATGTGTCTTTGTTTATATTTTCTAATATATTAAATATGAAAAAATACCATCACCTAACCCTTTCTCACACAACCTCACAAGAATTAAAGCTTTGAAAAAACATTGTAGAAAATACAAAAATTGCTCGTTACAAGCAATTTCATCATTATATATTTAGTTTTCTACCTTAAAAGATAAAGTTTTTTTTAAAAATTAAATCAACAATTAATTGTCTGTCTTAACTTGTTTGATTTTCCACCAGAGTTATCGTAGATACATTTCAAGTATATTCATTATTTCATAAATCTTGTAATGATTTTCAAACCGAAGTGGGGCTAACTGATTACTGTACATATTGACGCTGCCACATCACACATAGTCTTCCGAACAGCTGAGCTGTCCCTTTTAGCATCGCTTGTCCAAATAAGGTCATAAAACATTTTTAAAAAATGCTATAACTGTCTATCACCATTTTTATTGGCAACAGTTCTTGAAGCTTGACTGTCTCTGATCGACATTGATATATAGTTTGACATAATATGAAAACAACACTGATGTAACGACACTAACTTGACATCTGTAATTAATACGTTATTGTTACAAAACCGATCATAAAGGATAATTATTCAAATTCACCTGTCTTCATTTTTGTCCTGCCAATGGTTCGATACCGCCAAAAAGACCTTAAAAACGGGTTGAATAGCTTTTTTAGGATCATTAGTTGTTTTACCGTTTGATACTTCGGACATGACAAAATCTGGACTTAGGAATGATAGCAAACATGTTTGGTAAATGTTCTTTATTTATTTTGTGTGTGTGTATGTGTTCTATCTTTGTAACATATTTTACAAGTATACATTATACTTCTACATTTTAGATAGTTTTTATGCTTATGAAGTTATTTCATAAAGCTGTTTTTCTGAGTTTTGAATAATTGCTATTTCTAAGAAGTCCAAAAAATATTTAAAGTTATTTAGAGTTGGACTGTATATACATTTATACAATATATAATATTTGGGTCTTGACTTTCCATTTTGAATGATTCCAAAGTACATTAGCTCACTACTGTTTAAATTGATAGCCTTGAAAAGTTTAAACAATCATTTGGGTTAAAATCTTATTAGAACTCCTACATTTTTTTCACTTTCCATGTATTATCCATTCTGCGAATTGTGAATGGCCGGCTATACATCTTAAAGCTGTAAGGCGTGTGAAGCAAAGAAAATCTACTATATATACTAGGTTTTTGTTTCGATGTTAATGACAATAAAATTAAGCCAGTCATGAATGTTTTATTTCACCAAGCCTCATATATCAAGACAAGATGTCATGTTTTTTTCTAAACCACCCTTTCTTAGCTCTTTCTTATTTAGAAACCTTGCTGTTGAATTGTCATTTTTTTGCGTGACTTTTTCACTAAATTTCATAAAATTTGTCATAATTTGCACATACACCTTTTGGCACGAATAATTACCATTCATCTCTCCTAAAGAAGAACAAGAATTTGAAATGCATTTTGATGATTGCTTGTATGCTTAACTGTTAAGAGTTATATTTTGCCTTGAGACATATATTGTTATTGCCCCTGGCAAGTTTGCAATGACAATACGTTAAAAACATAGCCCCGTTTGAAACGAGAGTTTTTCGATTTGGAAGCGAGGCTCTCGCTAGAGGGAGTGGCGGAAATGCTTGTCTGCATTTTGAAGGAGTTGTGAAAGTCGAACGAGCATATGGGACAATGCGTTTTTGTCAGTAAACATGTGCTCTATTGCACTGATTAATTACATTTTGTGCAAACATTTAGAATTCTTGATTAACTGTCTTTTTCTTTTTTCCTCTTAATTTACAGAAATGAATGAAATATCGAAGAATTTGGAGCGACCATGTTCAGACTTCTTCAAAGGTTAAAAGCAAATAATGGAATAGTGTTGCCGGTATCAATTTATCAAACATTTTTGGGAAGTCAAACAATCTAAACTATTTTGGACATATGTGAAGAAAGAAACATAAATGACATAAACTTGTGAATTTCTGGCGGAAGGATTGGATTGAATAATGGACATGACAAGATCGAAAACTGTTTCATTTATCAAGAGATGACATCTACGTCAGAAGGGGCAACTAGAATTACACGATGACCCTAGACACGTGGGTTGTGACCGCCGGGGCACGTGGGCAATGGTCGCGGATCGTGGGGAAGGCACTGTGATAATGCTAGAGGTGGATTTCCCAAGATCCGTGATTATCGTCCATTTCTGACACCTTGGAAATTCTCAACGATGTGGACCTAGAGGGAACATTGTACTGACGTTTTACATTACAGCCGAAGTTTTGATATGACCTGTCCCATACACCCCGCTTCTAATACCTTCTTGGTTTTCGACGGTAACCTTCTAGGCCATACCATTCTTTTCATATTTATTCTTTTTTCTTTTGCTACTGTTTCTTTATAATGTCCCTCATTCTTAGTCACTATTTTTCTTTGTTAAGTGTGTTTTGGACGAACATTGTTGCAAGCATCTTTTGTCATGGCAATTTTCAATTAACTGTTTTCTAATTTCTCAACCGTTCTTAACACATTCCACACAATCCCTATTTTGACGCCCCTAAAAGCCTAAGAGAGCATTGAGGACAATTAAGAAATTAATTGCTTGTCACAAGCAAATTCTTTATTGTCCTCATTATTTTCTACCCAATAAGACAAAGTTTGTTTTTTCTTAAATTTCCTTAACCTAAAATTATCGTCTGCAACTTCTTTGAATTTGGATCAGCCTAAAGTTTTCTCGTATGGGAATGGGTAGTAATAACAATGAAAACATAATTTTATGGACATGCAAAGGGTCCATTAGTCATGTTTGTTCATTTCGATTTCATTTGGGTTTTTTTTTTGGGGGGGGGAGGGTATTTATGTTACCTATTTGTTAAAACATTCTTGGTTGGTAAGTACATATTAGTACGGTTTTGTTCCTAATTCTGTTACCTTTATCATTATTATTAAAATCATCTGTTATTTATTTAAGAAAAAAATCTAAATGAGGCCAATTTTGTTCAGTCATTTTTTTTTCTTTCTAATACGTTTCCTTTTTCGATATACATTTTTTTTATTTTGCCTGTTTTGTGCATTATTAAGTAACAATAACCCTCTTCTAAAGACTAAAATAAGAATCTAGTTTACACGAACCTAAACAATTCGTACCCACTATAAAAACGTAAAATTCGATTGAATCTGAAATGTTTTCAGTTAAATTAAAAGTTATTAGACCATGCCTCAATACCTCAATAAAACCATTTTGATTATTGTTGTTTTTGTTGTTGTAGATGTAGAAGTAGTATTTCGTGTTGTTGTTGTTGTTGTTTTTATTGTTAATGATTCCTTGCTTAAAAATAAAGGTAAGCCTCCTATTTATTTACATCTCATAAAAATCTTACATTGTTACATTGTTATATATATATATAGTGGCAAAAAATATAATAAAATAAAGTAAAAACTTGACTAGACTATTGTGTTTTTTCTTGTGTATGCGAGATGACTATTCCTCGTCATCTATACGAGTACATTCTTGGAAACACGCCCATCTAAGAGTTGATGGACCGCTGACCCTGCCCACTGACCCTGCCCACTGACCCTGCCCACTGACCCTGCCCACTGACTCTGCCCACTGACCCTGCCCACTGACCCTGCCCGCTGACCCTACCCACTGACTCTGACAAGATGTTCTACGTCTATATTAAACGGCGTTAATTTACAAAATTCATAGCGATTAATATGAAGTATAAAAAGGAAAATGGTTGTTTGGCGACCTAAACGCCGTATGTACAGTTCGAATAAACCATAGTTACGACGTTTATGTCGCCAAACCAACAAACATATTTCACATAAATATCGCCCGAGGTCAAAGTTAACTTCGAGTCTACATAAATAAAATGATTGGTCATTATTTCATTGATATCCGCGTTAGTCAATTCTGATCTCAACAGTTTGTCAAGGATCTAGTAGTTCGATTTTTTTTCTGTGGTCATTCTACCTTATCATAAGTCCAGCGTTTGACATCAATCATTATTACTAGATGGAAACATTTTAGACTAGTCCAAATTCAAAGAGGTTGCAGAAAACCCTTTACCCAATTCCCACACGAAACGTAATTAGACTGGTCAAATTGAAATAATTTGTAGACGGCAATTTTAAATTTATGAAATCTGAAAATATTCGTCTTTTTCGATAGGAAAAAATATATGAAAAATGAATGTAACAAGCAGTTTCTTCATTTTACACATCGTTTTCCTGAACTATTTTCTTGAAGGCTGTGGCTTAAATTGGTCCAGTTTTAAATAATTCTAGCTTTCTTGGTATGAAACTTTCTTCTTTTTCTACAATATTTTCTCAAGTATAAAATCATGGGAACGTAAAAACCTGGAATGAAACAGGATAGAGTTAAAATAGTTTCTGTAAAATTCTTATCCATATTGATTATTTTCTTTATCAACCTATTTCAGGTTTAAATTGACAACAAATTTTTGTCGGGTAGCCCTTGTACATTTCGTTTGGAAGCAGGCTTATATACGAACTGTATTGTAAAGACCATTGAGGAACTTAACCCATTACCACATGGGACATTTTTACGAAGGTCCAAATTGCAAGAACTAGCAGACCCATTTTAGGTGCGATAAAATTTTAGCCCTGTGTCGAAAAGGGTTGAAAAGGATGGTGAAAGGAAAAAATTGCTGGTTTACAGTATTTATTCTTTTTTTCTTAATGCATTATTTTCTTTGTTATCGCGTAAAAATGTCGGACCGGTTGTTATGGTTAAATCGAAACAATACTGCCTAATCTTTTTTCTTTCTTTTTTTTTTCAATAAATTTACTGAAAACGTTTCGTTAACTAATAATTCTTTAGCTAACATTTTCTCAATTTATCTTCTATACTGTACATTTTTTTTTTTTTGATCTTTTAATGTCGTCTTCATTGAAAAGGGTATTAATTTAATCATCTGGTAATGCGTTTGGTTATATTTGATACGTCACATAAATTGAGTTTTACTGTATTCGAATTATTTCTTTAGAGAGAAAAGTGTTCGATGCAATTTTACCCCATATCCGTGCAATTCAGCGTTCTGTTTTGAAAAACAAAAATAGCTATATAAAAATGTAGATCTGAAAGGAAGAAATTTCTTCTGACAGTCATTTTCTAATTATGCCACAATCTTTACTACGCTTACACATAATTTTACTTAAGCCCACACCATGTAATTGCGACGGGCATATGTAGTTACCTCTGTCCCAATGTAAGTGCGTGCGTGTGTGCGTGGGTTGGTGATAGGGTCTTTTTGTGTGGGTGTTTTTGTGGGTGCCCAGTTCTTCTCGTAGTAAATCTTCTACATTAAATGATGGATTTCAAAGTCACTTGACACAATTGTTCCCCTTGGAGATTACTAATATCATGCGTAAACTCCAAAGTTGAAGGTCACAATTGAAGGTAATGTGACAAGTGAGGCGGTATCACTGTATATGAAACATTTTAGTTTAAACTAAACTCAGTTTGAAATGTCGTTTTGGACTATTTGGTTGGGAGTACAATAATATGATAAGTACCACATTCCAGAAATTAGATAGATAGATAGATAGATAAATGGATCAATATATCAATTTTAAAAAAGAAGAAATTGCTTTAATAGACTAAGTAAAGTTGGCCTTTCAAGCAAAAGTGGACCCACATTACACATGTACCAAAGTTCTGACACTTGATAGATTACCGAAAGTAACCAAATGGTTAGGACAAAATGGCGGTACGCCGTTGTCAATAAAAATCGATTGATCAATCTAATAATTCTTTTCGACCGAAATTTTGGTAGGCAGGTTTTGATGGTTTGGCGAGTTAAACTTTGTAACTACAGCTTATTCAAAATAGATATCTAGACAACGATTGACCAATCAAATCATTCATATAGACACGTAGTGAAATTTGAACTCCAACATATGTCTAAGTAAAATTATTTGTTTGGCGATTTAATCGTCGTAAATGCAGCTTATTAGAGCTAAAGCTACGAAATTTAGCTCGTCAACCAACGATTTTCCCCAACAATATATTATACAGAATTATAACGTTTCTGATCTCATTCAAACTGCTATGTTGGAAGTTAGTGGGCAAGGCATCAGTTGACTACCATTTTTAGCTAGCAAAGCGTCAGCTTTGATAGCTCAAGTTAACAGACAAAATTTTGCGGTCGTCTCGAAGTTCAACAAGTACAAACTGCCACTGGAGGCTTAACCACTAAATACATTGAACGCCTACGCCATAAAAAGTAGTCCTTATGTTATTATGGAGAATTGCAAACTCTATTCAAAATGCAGAGAACTCTTTTAAAAGCATGCTATTTAATACATTACCAATCAATTCCGCTTTTTAAGCATCTCAAGAAAAAAGCTTTGGAAAACATTGTTGACAATGAAGAAATTGCTTGTAACAAGTACTTTCTTCAATGTTCACAATGTTTTCTATCCAACAAGGGAAATATTTTCTAAATCAAACCATGCTTTGCTAGCTTACAGTACTTTCAGTACTTTGATTGATTCAGTAAAACTGCCGTACACGAAAGGTTTCGACACCATGGTCGATCTGCTAAGTACAAGCAGTCCGACCTAGGTTTGTTTAAACTTTTAACAGCATCCAAATTATCGTTTTCTGTGTGAAAGGTAATATGTACACAAAGCATCTCATCGTTGAGCAACCAAACATCGTAACTAAAGCTTGATTAACATAAAGTTACGAAATTGCGGTCGCCCTATTATTATAGGTCGATGAAATTCTAAACATTTTTTTTTTTCTTTTTTTAGTAGTAGTTCTTCCATTTCCACAATGTTTTCATAAACTTTTTAAAAGGGAGGGTTTGTATGGGAATGGGAAGTTCTCGTGGGCTTTTGTTTTTAGTGTAACGGGTTATTTAAACATATGACCTATCAGTCAGAAAAAGGACCTACTTTGAGGCTGCGAAAAGAATAACTAATTGTACAAAAGGGATCTTTTTTACCGATCAAATGAATGAATGAATGAAAGTTTAAAGAAAACAATCTGTAAAATGCAAACCGTTTTGATAATTTGCGGTTTTCATTGTATGTGTTTTTGACCAGGTTCGATACGTTTTCCTGTATGTATAATAATATAAGTCAGATCTGTATAGCGGTAAATACCGATGTCAGATCGGGAAGGGTTATATCACAGACACCGTAGAAGGGGAGCGCAAAATGTTTGTTTGAATGTGGTTTAAAGCCACTTTTAACAGTATTCCAGTCATATTGCGTCGGATGGAGCAGCTAACAATGGATTCATGGTATTTCTCATACTAGTGCTATCAAAACATCCTTTCCGAGTCTCCAACTGCCCATCCGACATAAGTTTCCGGTTATCCACCTATTGTCGGAAAAGATTGATGTGGGGCGCATAATGTAAGAGCCTGGTTACTCTTCTTTGGAAAAATCCTTTTAAGTTCTAAATGTTTACACGAACCCATTACCAGACGAATGTTTTGTACTGATCCGAATTGAAAGGGGGTGCAGACGACAATTCAAGGTTGATGCAATTGGTGATTTTCAACTTTCTTGGAAGAAAATGTTATGAAAAATAACGAAATTGCTTGTTGTTAGCGCAGTCGGTAGCGCATCAGACGCCTAATCTTCAATTATGGGACTTCATGGGTTCGATCCCCGGCGGCGGCACATATCCTTTCCGACATTTGTCTCTCACCAATGGGTGGATAATCGTATACCTAAGAGGGATAGCAGCCGGAGGCTAGGAAAGGATGTAGTGGTATTACTGGTGTGAAAAATGCCAGGAATCCATTGTTAGGTGCTCCAGCCACCGCGATATGACAGAAATTATGTTAAAAGTGGCGTTGAATCCCATTCAATCAATCAAATTGCTTTTCCGGGGGGTGTCGCTGGTAACAATTTATAAGTTTTCTTACTGTTCATTTGCACTCAAGTCGTTCGTAACGTATTTCAACTAGCCAGAAAAAGGTTAAGAATCAGATAATTGAGCAAATGAAAAACTGATGACGGACTGAAAGACACAATATAATGACCAAGTAATAGAAATTATATGGAAAATTGGGAAAAATATGTAAAAATAGATTGCATATCAGGACAAAACACAAACATATGTATATTCAAGATTTAAATGCTTGGGCACCTTCCCTACAATACTTATGGTGACCAAATGAAACTATAAGTGCACCAAACTGTGTGCAAAAATTCAAAACTAGACTATAAAAGTTTTTTAAAATACTTACTTGAATAAAGGTTAAATTCTCATTAAGGCCGAAAAGTGCCTTTGTGAATTCTCTGTGGTCCAGTATTTTGTATGTAAATATTTTGCATGCTTGCACGCAATGTAGATTTTTTGAAACCTAGTAAAATAATTGCTTTTTTCGCTAGATGGCATTGCATTTTGATATATTTATTAATTTGAAGAAACGGTCTTGACTGTTTGTATGTCTACAAAAAATAAAAACACTGATCAAATCTTTTATTACAAATTTCAAACACCAATTCCTTGTGACAAGACTTATATTTGAATATTATGTCCAAGATAACCAGTCAATGTTCTGTTTCAAGGCATTCAAGAATTCAATACGATGTACCTTTCTTTTCAAAATTAACCCATCACTAGACAGCAAAATTTTAGATTGGTCCAAATTGAAAGCGGTTGCAGACGACATTTCAAAGTACATAAAATTTTTAATTTGTTCAATTCTCTTGATAGAAACATTGTGTAAAATGAAGAAATTGCTTGTTACAAGCAATTTCTTCATTTTCCACAATGTTTTCCAAATTGTTTTCTTGAGAGGCTGGACGCCCCTCAAAGCGTCATTGTGTGGGAATGTGTGAAAGGCTCTGTAGCTCACTTAAGGTCAAAAATGTCTGCCAATGGGGAATCCTGAAATCTTAGTAAAAATTTTTTACAGACCCCCTCCTTCGATAAATTGAGAAATTTCAATTTCTGAATTTGTATATTTTGTCCATACTCATGTATGTTAGTTATTATGCATGTATGTTCGACGATGAAACCTTATGTGTTCAAGTCGATTCCCTGAATAAAGCTATGTTATGTTAAGCTATGTTATGATGATTTCAGAAAAGGTAATAAGAAGCTTTCCCGAACTGAAAACGAAAATAGATTTCTAATTCATTTAATGTCGGCAACATAAAATTATTTTGAAATTTGTTTTGTTTTTTAGTTCGTCAAATGGCAGGATTGTTGCCTATGTTGAAATTATTGCTAGAGAGTTCGGTACACAACTTTGTCAAATATTTTAGAATTTTTTTCGTTGGGAAACTTTGTCTCCACCAGAGCCATAGAGTCTTCAACCCTTTCCTGTTAAACCCCTTGTTTTTACGTTCCTGTGATTATACAATTGAGAAATCATTGTCGAAAAGGAATAACTTGCTTGTAATAAACAATTTCTTCTTTTTCAACAATATTTTCTACCAAACAAAATGGTAATTTTTTCAATTAAATTCACTTTAAATTTTCGTTTGCAAAACCTTTGAATTGGGACAGGTCTAAAATTTTGAAAAACAGGAAAGGTTAAATGAAAACTGATGTAAGAAAGAAAATCACTAAATGCATTCAATAACGCCCACTCGGTACGTTCGGTTGCTTGATCTGGGATGGCTAAATGCTTTTTAGGGGGTATTTTATGAAGGCGCGGCTATATAACGGAAACGTCAATCTCCAACGTTATTATACGTACTCGCATATCTTGACGTTGAACGTTAACATTATTCATGTACACTAAATTAGTGTGCGCATGAATTGACTCGACCCTTTCGTTGGATTTTCAAGCGAACTGTCCCGAGTCCCTTTACCGACAGCTGTGAAGTTAGATAATTAAAATCGCTTGACCAATCATTCATTTAAATCGGAAGTGAACTTTGATTTTCGATTTGTCGTTTGTGCGCGAGCAAAATGTCGTAACCACAGCTTTAATAAAGCTGTGGTTACGACATTTTGCTCTTGCTCTGACGATTTATGATAATCATGTTGGTTGGTCCCGCGACCTTAACCTCGCACCATCTGCGGTTTTGTTTGTTTGTTTGAATGGGGTTTTACGCCGCTTTCAACAATCTTTCAGTTATATCGCGGCGGCTGGAGCACCTATCAATGGATTCCTGCATGGTATTTCTCACACCAGTACTACCATTACACCCCTTCCTAGCCCCCAGCTGCTATCCCACATAGATCTACGATTATCGACCCATTGTCGGGAGACAAATAGTCGGAAATGATGAGAGCCGCCGCCGGGGATCGAACCCGGGACCTCTAGATTGACAGTCCGACGCGCTACCAACTGCGCTATGACGGTGGCTACCTACTGCTGTGAAATTAGATGATTAACGGATCACTGCTAAAAAAATAGATTGACCAATCAAATCATTTACCTAGAGCAAATGAAGCATTTTCGTTGATTTCGCGATTTATCAAGCCGTCGCAAACCAACGACCTGCTTTTATTTCATTTCCCTGACCACACATTTCACAAAATAATGATTAATCTATTAACTTAGTCGAATTGCCATGTCGAAGGTCAGTGGGTGGATCCAGCGACTCGTCAGTGGGCGGATCCAGCAATCCGTCAGTGGGCGGATCCAGCAACCCGTCAGTTTAATGACTGAAAGTCGAAACGACAGCTTGTTTAAGCAAAAGTTACTTTTTGATGGACTCCGTATCTGTCCGTCAGTAATACCCAGAGTGGAAAATCCAATAAGATGTTACTATGTTAGAAGAGAAGTAGAGCCCAGTTAGGTTCGATTTATTATTTTTCAAAACCTGGCTCCCCAAAACAAGTGTACATTTTGAAAATGGCGTAATACGAGGATTCTATAGAATTCGTAGAACGCGTAAATACTCCTCTTAAATACGAAAACACCTACCTGATAACTAAGGCCCAGATAGGATAGAAAACATTGTGATGCAATTTCTCTTTTTCTCACAATATTTTCTTTCATGCAATTCTCCAGGGGTGTAAAGAAGCGTGATTATTTGGGAATGGGTTTAGCTTCATTGGATCACGATACCCGTTACCACACAATCCCGCATTTTTACGTTTTGGAAAACATTGTGAAAAAAGGAGAAATTGCTCGTAAAAAACATTTTTTTTCTTATCTCAAAGTATTTTCTACCTCATACGGCCCTTATTTCTTCACTTTAGGCCCGTTTACACATTCACGAATTACTCTACGATTCACCACGATTTCTCATGGTCAGAAAAAAATCGGGATGGGTCAGGATGAATCGTGGTGCAAAGTGTCTGTAACGTATCGCTACGAATCAACGACGATTCATGACGGCAACGCTGTGGTTAATGAGGATTATCGACGGTAGCACAACGAATGCTCACGGTGCTTGTACGGTACCAATCACGGCGGTAGCGACACGAGCCTATAGTGGAGCTCCGTAGCGAAACCGTGAATGATTCGTAGGATAACCGTACACAATTCGTGGTGAATCGTGCGAATTCGTGGTGTCAAAGATTCCACGACTGGCTACGATCTCTGACGAATAGCCGCTACGGTGTCAGTACGAATAAGCAATATTCTTCTACGATTGTGCTTTGAATTAGGCCCCGCCGAATAACCACCACGATTCTTTACGTACGATTCTAACAGTTTAAACTCTCGTATCGCTACCGTGGAATTTCCCGAATCATCACGATTAATCAAGATTCATCTCGATTCACCACTGTTCTACTACGAATCACCACGGTACCCGACGATATTACAAATCGTTGCGAATCGTAGCGGCACCGGAGCTCAAAACCGTGAATGTGTAAGCAGGCCTTTGAACAAACTTTGTTTGTCGTCTGCAACCTCTTTCAATTTGGACCAGTCTAAAGTTTTTTCGTTTAGGCATGGCTTAAATCATATCTGAATTATTTGTGGAATGTTTTCTGAAAAAGATAAAACTGGAAATCAAAAAAAAAGTATTGATTTTGAAAGCTAGTTAAACTTCGACCAAGTGAATTTGGTTTAACGTTACTTTCAGTAGTATTTCCGTAAAACCGCGGTAGGTAGGTGCATCCAACCATGGTTTCATTTTTCACACCAGTAACATACTGCAATAATAAATTTTGGTAATTAGATGTGTAGCTGCTCAGCCAACTTTACGGTCAAATTACTTATAATATTTCCATCGGTAAAATACAAATGACGCGTGTGAAAATGGCATTTTTTCCGAACTTGTTGTCGTGCTCGAGACACTAGAATAGAAACATGTACCTATTAAACAAACCAGGCTGGGCGAGAGGCTATGCTTAAAAAAGATTATCTATATGAAAATTTTCAGATTGTAGACCAAAACGGGTATATCACTCTACTATGCCAACATGGACGTCCATCATCAGTACTTTCAGTGCTTTGATTGTCACATGTTAATGGCCATAAATCTTGCAACATAAGGCAATTTTATATCTACACCGAACTTCCTGTCGGAGTTCATTTGGCGTTGTCAGCGATCCGCAAGTTGCTGTTTGATGAAGTTGAAACCTCAAATATTACTTTATGCATACCTTCAAAATTCCAAAACAGCTAAACTCATTTTTCTTACGATGAGAGACCTTATTTTGTGAAGTGTTAATGTCGGTAAACCACGTCCTACCGTGTATTGCCGTCGGCGACGTTAACTATAAAACAGCGCATACCTTTTGTTTTAAGATGAGGTACATCGCGGGGTAAACGGAAAAATTGTTGAGGTAGAGAAATCATATAGGGGGAGAGGGGGAATTAATTTTTACTAAATGAATAATATCATAAATTAACAGGAACGTTAACGGTTGAATTGCACGTAGACATTTTCATGTCAAATAAAGAATGAGTTTGCCATAACGAAAACAGTATTTGAGTTTGAACTGCATTTCAAACGTTTTTTGTCTTTTCTGTGTGCTGAATGTAAATTATATATAAACTTCGCAAATATCGTTAAAAAAGGAAGAAGAAAAAAAAAGGAAAGAAAAAGAGATGAAAATGGGTAAAGGACCATCTATAAAAAAGGAGACGCATGTAGAATACCCGCTGACAGTGTCTATCAGTATCTACAGATCTCACAGTGATGAATCTGATCAGATTTTTAAAGCCGATCTAAACCTTTACTTGGCGTAAATGAAACAAATTTTTAGACTAGTCCAATTTAAAGAAGTTGCAGTCAAATTGCACTAAAATTGGAAAATAACTGCCAAATAGGGTAGAAAACAATATGAGAAAAGATGAATTGTTTCTTACAAGCAATTTCTCCTTTTCTCACAAAGTTTTCTACGATCATATCGTCAAAATCGCCGTTGTGTAGTAATGGTGGACTGGACATACTCGTTTTTGTTTGGTTCTTCGATATTTAACTTTTTCCCATTGCATGTTTCTTAATCCAAGTGTAGGTTTATGCACTGGAGACAAGGGGCTTAATTGACATCCTTGTCAAACCTTGGAAATATTTAATTCCCTTTAAGAAGAATATGGTATCCAGACTAGGTAATGGGTTAAGATTGACACTCAACGTTCAGAAGATCTGCAAAAAAGCAAACAGCTACGCATATATAAGTAAAGTGCGCGAAACCGTCGCTTATTGATCAGGGTCAATGGTTTAAGATCCTCAGGGATAGTTTCTTTTCGCATGATGAGTAATCCTTATAAGTTACCGGATCTATTACTGACCAATCGACAAATCGCTTGCAAGGTCCACTGCCCTCCAGCAGGATATTCCACCAAAATAAAAAAGATATGGTCAGTAACAGGTATCAAAAAAGTGAATTAGTTGGTTGGCATCTTACAATATCCATATTATATTACAATAAATGCTTCACAGAAATATTGGACAAAGTTGGATTTCAAAGTTCACTTCCGGTCTAAATGAATGAAATGATTGGTGAATTGATTCTGTTGGAGTTCAGTGGTGCTAGTCAGCGATCCGTCAAATGAAACCGATATTGTTTTTATAAATGTATAAATGTTTTCACTAAATCTGTTAAATACAAATATTTTGACCTAATAAGCTTGTATTTTCTGCATAGTTTGACCTGGATTTTTATCCCTCTAATTTTTTCACATAGTATAATTTTCGCCAGTGAAGTCATATTTTTTTAAAGAGATAAAGCATTTGTTTTAGGTACAACAAGGGAGGTGACTGAGATTGGAGGAAAAAAGAAACCCAGTAATTTTTTGTCGAAAAGAATTACATATCGTCGTTGGGAGTGATGAATGTCGTAACTACAGTTTGAATAAAGCTGTAGTTACGACATTTTACAATCCCAACGACGACATTACGTAGTATTTCTTCTACCCCCTTTTCCCCTGTATACGAACGGTAAAAATGATAGTAAAAAGTTTTCTCGAAACTCAACTAAAGTTGTTGATCTATAGCAATATAAGCATAGGAAATGTCGCCATTGTTTACATTAAAAAAGCTAGAGTCTGATAAGTCCTGTTTTAGATGTTGTTTTGGCGAGAGGTGTAAATATTGATCTTAATCTACTTAATCTACTTGATATCTTTCATGAGGAGAAAGATGGGAATGAAAGAGAGGGTAGGAGAGGAAAAAGAGAGAGATGGCACTAGAGGGAAAGATGAGGAGAGCTGGGAGAACAAGAAAGAGAGGACGGATAGATAGATAGAAATGTAGGTAGATAGATAGAGGGAGAAAATTGGGAAAGAGAGAGAAAAGAAGAAAGACAGAGAGAGGGGAGAGAGAAAGAAAGGGAGAGAGAGAAAGAGAGAGATACGTGATGCCATTCATATATGTTGAGTACAACAAAAAGCATACTGTCTATTTCAAACTAGTATTTTTAAGCACTTTAACGCGATACTGACCGCACATTGGTTACCAAATTTGAAATTGAAATAGATATTTTGCTCATTGCAGTTGTGGTTTATGAAAATCTTGACGGAATTTCACATTTCGCTTGTACCATGTAATAGATATTTGGATCATTTCAATTGTGGTCTATGAACATCTTGTTAGAATTCAACAGTTCGCTTGACCCAGGTCAGTCAGACAAAAGGCAAATTCGGTCTCGATTTGAACACAGATGAACTCGGACTTAAACAAACTCGGCCTACGAGTAAACTCGAACGAGGATCAGAATACATTAGCATTGGGATATTCAGGATTAGAAAATGTTGAAAGCGGGAAATTGTTGTTTTTCGGTTTTGAAACTTTTAATGAATAAGGAATAGAAATCAGAACAAATCTGAAGCCATTCCCACAAAATGACGCTTTTGGACGCCCCCAAGGAAACAACTGGGAAAACATTGTGTTAAATGAAGAAATTGCTTGTAACAAGCAATTTCTTCATTTTACACTATGTTTTGCACTAGAAAGTCGAAAAATCTAAAATTTCATACACTTTAGACTTTTGTCTTCATTTCTTTTCAATTTGGACCAGTCCCAAATTTTGCCGCCTGGTAATGGATTAATTCGAGTTATTGACCCCATACATACTGTTGCTGAACTTATGACCACATCTTAACACTCTTTGACACCCCGAAGAATTATAGTTGTGGAGAATATAGTGAGAAAAGAAGAAATTTGCTGGTAAGAAACAATTTCTCCTTTCTCATAATATTTTGTACATTATTTTGCGACTATCTTCCGGTAAGTGCCCTTTGAAATGTCGTCGGTATTTCCTTTCAAATCTAACCTGTCTAAAATTTTGTCATATGGCAATGGGTTAACACGAATATTTCAGGTAGATTTGGCAGTCAGTTTTACTTTTTCACAAGGATCATACGAATTGTTATTCATACCCTTTTCTAGAAAACCCATCTCTTTTTATTGATGAGAAATTATATCTTAAATATCATAATTTAAACCATACAATTAATCTTTTTATCCCAATTGTGTCTCGAAATTTACGAGAAGTTTATTTATTTATTTTTTTTTAAATCAAACCTTATTTTAAACCTCTTTTAGGAATTACCGGATCGCTTGTACTCCCAATTCGACTAAGATACGGAACGGCGCTTTTGTGGACAATTTGTGGTCAGTAGTATGTAACATAAAAAATTGTGACCTGCACGTCAGCTTTGATAAGCTGTAGTTGTAACGTATAAGTCGAAAAACCAACACGCTCGTCACAAATGTCTGAGTTCAAAGTTAACTTCCGATCAAAATGATCAATTGATTTTTAATTGACGGCGGCGATCTGCCAGATTCTATAAGGCTTTGTCAAAAGAGTATATAGATTGAAACTCAAACAACCGAATAATCTTCAAGATAATTCTAAATCTGAAATCGGATACATTTAAGAGATGAAGAGACTATTTTTTTTTTCATGGAGGTATGAAACGAAAAAATAATCACACTCTATGAATACGCGAAGCGGATTCATACATAAGTGTGATTAGGTTTTTGTTTCATACCTCCATGAAATCAAAAGGAAACAGTCTCTCCATTTTTAAAATTTAATGATATCAATCGAAAAAAAAAATAATATTTTGATACATTTTTCATCGAACTAATTCGTGCGCAACATACAAAATAGCTGCGTGCTCAAAATTTTGTTCGTGGGGGTATCAATATCTTTTTTCAACCAATCAGAACGCTCGTTTTTGATAGACGTAACTTAAACTTAAATAATAAACTCCTCTCAATACCAATTGAAGGATGTATCAAAGGGTTTAATTTGATTGAATTCTGATTTACGAAGAGGTTTGACTCCAGGAAAATACTACGGCGGTGTTATCCTAAAACCTCGTAACTACAGCTTTGATCAAGCTGTAGTTACGAGGATTTAGAATAACTCCCACGACTAGTTTTGTTGCCAACACTCACCTAAAACTTAGGTGTACACACGACTTGCATTTCTCGGACAAAATTGAACAGTTCAATGTCTTGGCTGTCCATTAGAGTGCGTTAACCTATTCCCACATGACTAAATTTTAGACTGGTCCAAATTGAAAGAAGATGCAGACGACAATTTCAAGTTGATGGAATTTTAATTTTTTTTCACCTATTTTGAAAGAAAACATTGTGGATAATGAAGAAATTGCTTGATACAAGCAATTTCTTCATTTTCCACAATGTTTTCCAAAACTTTTTTCTTAAGGTGCGTAAAAAGGAGGGATTGAGTTGGAATGGGTTAGGAACCAAAGTGCATCATAACAAGATTCATGTCGGTCGACAGGATACCATAAATTGGACATGTCATGATTAAAAGGTAAGAAAAACTGTCACCTGTCAGGCAAAACGATACAATCTGGAGCATAAGAAAATCCCTCCAAACAACCAAGTCCTAGTAACCCATAGCAACAGAGTGGCGCTTTTGGACGCCCCTCAAGAAAAACAATTGGGAAAAAATTGTGTAAAATTAAGAAAGTGCTTGGAACAAGCAACTTCTTTATTTCACACAATGTTTTCTACCCAGAAAGTCGAAAAAATCACCAGTTTTTAATTGTCGTCTGAAACTCCTTTGAATTTGGACCAATCTAAATGTTTGTTTTTGACATCTGGTAATGGGTTAAAGGATGTATGGGTAACACGTTCCCCTTTTTTATATACCCAGGAGCAGATAGCACCCGTTTGATAACATTAAATGATTTAACAAATCGATTCTCGCGTTTACAATGACGTCGTTGTTTTATGAAATGAAGAGAATTCTTTTTTCATTGGCGTATGATCTTCAAACTTAACTACACTGAATAAATGTGTTGTTTTCTTCTTTTTTCCCCACTGAGGTATGTACCTTAAAATTTCGAAAATTCATACAGTGCAATTATGTTTTTAGGTTCATACCTCAAAGAAACAATGCAAAAAAAAAATCTTCATTTCTTATAAATTATTGTTATGAAGCAAATATTTTACTAGATTTGAGTAATATTTCATGTGTTTACTTTGTGTCTAAGAATACAAAATAAGTGAATGCTCAAAATTTTCTTCCTGAAAGTAATAAAAATAAGTAAATAAATAAAAATGAAAAAAAAAAAAAAAAAAAAACAGCCAATAAAAAAGCTTGAATCGTGATAGCCAAAAGAAGAAATATATCAAATGTAAAAGAAGAGTAAATTGCATCCCTTTTCCCCGCATTCCTTAGGCTCAGTTACATTATTTTTGTGTGTCTACGAGGAAAACTTCATCTAAAGGCAATTTGATAAAAAAAAAAAAGAATCGCTCATGTGTTCATTTTATTGCTTATATCAAACTGGTTTTGTCCAAAACGGAGGTTAACTTTTTAGACAACTGAAGCTGTAAGTACCCGCTTACAAAGGCAGACCCTTTATATTGAGTCTTTTAAAAGAAAGACAACCATATTTGTTTGTTTTGTATTTTATTTTCATTTTGTTTGTGGTTTTTTGTGTGATTTCCTTTTTTTTTTTGTTATTGTTGTTGTTGCTTTTCATCCATCTTTCTTTAATATTGCTATATTGCTTTATTTCATAGGTGTGTCACTTTAAGAATTAGAAAGTGCTTTCGAAAAAGAGTTCATCAATATTGATAGACTATTTAGCCAATTCTATTACAAAGAAACATGCAGAAAAAGATAATTAATATATGTGTGTGTATATATATGTGTGTGTATGTATATATTTGTAAACACCTGATTTTAGATTTCTGTTCTTTTAAAAGAATAATATCTTAAAATTCTCTTTTGAATAGTCATGTACTTTTATGTTGTTTAAACCTTTCCTGTTTTAGACTGGTCCAATTTGAAAGAAGTTGCAGACGACAACTAAAAGTGAGAGCTATTTGAAAAGTAACCAAAAACAAGGGTAGAAAATATTGTGAGAAGAAGAAATTGCTTGTTATAAGCAATTTCTTCTTTTCCAACAATGATTTCTCAAGTATAAAATCACAGGGACGTAAAAACCAGGGATTGAACAGGAAAGGGTTAAATTGTTTAAAATGTTTTGTGATGCTGTATGGTACATGAATGAGACTGAAATAAAGAATAAACCTTTGAAGCTGAACAACTTCCACAAATTTTGAACAGAATTGGTTAGCAAGCGTGCAAAATTGATGCTGACAAAGAATGGTTCTTAAATTTCTCCCTTTATTACCCCTGAAGCAGGCCTTATATTTGAGTCTGTGTATGACATTTCTAATAAGTCCATATAAGTGATCCAGATCAATCTTTGCTGATCAGCACAAATTGTTCAAAGTATTCACTATGCTCTCTGTAGGTGTAGAGTCAAAGTTCGTTTAGATGATCCGTGAATAATCTACATTCACTGTTAGGCTGTCCGGTTGCTCAGTGTATGCTATTTGAGTTCATGTGAAATAGTTTGAAATGCTACCAACAGTTTTTTGTCAACCCATTACCTGACAGCAAAATTTTGGACTGGTCCGTATTGAAAGGAGTTACAGACGACAATATAAAATTTATGAAATCTAAGAGCAATTTCTTCATATTACACAATGTTTTTCCATTTTTTTTTCTTGAGGGGCGTCACTCTGTGGGAATGGGCTAAAGACTGGGGCCAAAGATGATAGGTATTCCAACAACGTGACTGTTATTTAGGTATGGTCGACATATACGGTGATTCTTGTCGTCATTTTAGGACTAAAACCAGACTGGCCATTTTAGAGATATTTATACTTGTTTTATATTTCCAGGTTCTATTGTTTACTTGTTTGCTTTAGTTCGACTTCGAGGCTACTGGTCCGAAATTAAAAGAAATAATGTAAAGCAGAAAGATCTCTTTTTTGTTGGAAGGGTCGAGAAACGGAAGAAATGCAACTCTTGTATATAAGGGTGATGTATGATACTAGTTATATCCCTTGTCAAAAATCAATATAAGAAATTGCAATGTAATTGTTCATTGTGTAAAACCTCAATATTCTTTATTTTTAAGAAATGGGGAGGATATTTTTTATTTACATTGAGGTAATTAAACTGTATGTGAATACGCGTTTGTGTGATGTCTTCAGATTCATATCTCAATGAAAACAAGAAAAATTCTCTTCATTCTTAAAAAAATTATACCACCAAGAAAAACAAAGTAAATATTTTACCAGTTTAAATAAAATTTTATGTGTCCCCTATGTGCAAAGGCAAACAAAAGAGTTGCTTACTAGAATTTTTACTCGTGGAAGTATGAAAATAAAACAAAGAAAGCTAACCGAAACGATTGAATCTTGAAAGACAAAACTAAGCTTGAATCATAAATCTTTGCAATCTTTAAAAGTTTTTACTATTGATCACATATTGGAAATGGACGTTTATGTTATTATACATTCAATATACACGACAAAACAGCGGCAGACATAGATCTATGTGTGCCCGCTTTTTCAATCGTGACAAACCTTCATTGTGTAGATTTCAGCTAACATTTATTCATTTGCATATTCTCCGTACAATTTGCTGGAAAATATATTTAAAAAACGCATAGAGCAAACGAGTATATCAGAAGTTTGCTTATGCATTATGCCCTAGATCTTATGTATATACAAGTATTTTCCACATCTAACGTGATTAAGGACAAGATACATGAGGTAGTGGCAGTCAAGTCAACGAACCGTTATCTGCTTTTGTATAATTTTATTTCTCTGTCTGCCTCTGTCTTTCTCTCAGTCTGTTTCGCTGTCTGTCCCTATGTTTGTCCATACAAAAAGGCATGTACGCTAAGCCTATTTGAATAAAGGCTTTACTTTAAAAAAACGGTGTACTAGATAAGATGGATATAATTGTCTAGGATATGTAACTGCGGTCAAACACTATAAGTATAAATACGATTTAACTCCCTTTAACATCACTCCTCAGAGACTCCGAAATGTTATGGCTAAAAAGGCATTTTCGGCAGAATAATTTTCTGATATAAACGGTTCCCACCATCTGAAAATGTACTTTAACTAACGGTTGTGGAAAAGAATCCGTGGAGTTTTCTTCGTCTAATGTATAAAGGATGAACTAATTCCCTCAATAAGCTTTTTGGCCCCCCTGAAGAAAAGAACGTTTGAAAAACATTATGGGAAATTAAGAAATTACTTGCTTATTACAAGCAATTTCCTCATTTTCTACAATGTTTCCTACCCAAAAAGAAAAAGACGAAAAAAAAAAAAAAAAAAAAAAAAATTTGACTAAATCTTCACCACCTTTGAATTGTCGTCATTGATCCCTTTAAATGAGGACAAGTTTTAAACGTTGTCTTCTGATACCGGATTAAGTTATAGGTCATCAATTTTCTTCCTTTTTATCAAGAGCTTTACTAAAAACATAACTATTTGGAATGATATGTCGCTGAATATGCTCTTCTCTTAGACGATAATTGTACTAAACATAAGTGTATGAAAAAATCAACTTGGAATAATCTTAGTTCCCACCAATGGGTGGATAATCGTAGACCTAAAAAGGATGAGCAACTTGGGGCTCAGAAATGTTGTTGTGGAGGAATGGTATGAGAAATGCCATTTAAGGGGCTCCAGTCTCGGCCATATGACTGAAATACTCTTACGGACGATTTCGAGAATTAGAATCCTTCCTTAGAAATCTCCTATTTCGTATAATCATTTTTCTAGATAAACTTTTGTCGAATCCAATTAAATATGCCAAGAAAGGAGGCAGCCAACGAACCAGATTTTGTAAAAAACGTCGCTATCTAGCATACGGAATCTAGCGGGTTTATTTCTTATATTTTTATGACGTCATCCAAAAAGTAAGATACGTGTATTCGATTGTTAAACCATTTACAAAGCATTGTTTCCTTTGAAACTTATTCCTATACATCCACAGAGATGAAATATGTCTTACTTATATTTAAAATGTATTTTGGGGGGGGGGGGAATAAACGCTTTATGATTGAAATTAAATGAACTAAATTGAATTCACATATGAGTACTATTTCGTAATTTTCTAGAAAAAAAAAAAAAAAAAAAAAAACAGTTGCGTTATTTCCATCACGAAGTTTGCGATGGTCTAAGAAAGGGCCGGAAATATGCTCTGTTAATCTCGATTGAGGAATGTACTGAAAACTTTATTTTGTAATGTACCTAGGTTAAGAATAACCAAATAAGACAGTCGACATCGTACAAGTCTTAATAATTTACTTTGAACATTGAAAAAGGGGTAATAAAAGCGACGCGCTGATTGATGTTCTGAGTCGATAAATAACGTTATGATTAAACGACGTCATGTCATGATATCCTCCGAGTTTGGTGACGACCTTTGCTAAAATACTCATAGAAAACACAGTTTCTGATCGATTTGTTTGGGACTTAACATGTACACCTACTGAATATATGTCTTTCTAGTGGCAAAGTTTGGGGAGAATTGTATCTGTGCTTTCCATTTTATTCAAGATTTTCAATGGATGCGCAAAGTGAATCCGCGAAACGTAAATCCCGAAATCGACCTTCGCGTGACGTAAAACCCTATTCGACCAATCAATGGAATAGACTTGTAACTACAATTTAGATACATTCGAGTTTATTGCACAATATATCTCTTCAACAAAAGACTTCAGAAAAATTATGTTATTTCGATACTCCTATCATATTCTGCCCACGGTCTAAAACGCTATCTAACTAAATAAAATTGACGGATCGCTGAACCTACCGACTGATTCGGCTGGTCACGCCCACTGAACCCCATAGGTAGTTCCACTTCGCTACTCAAGGCGTTATTTTGCAAAATTTATATCAAGAACCATGTGGCAAAAAAAGGTAAAATGGTTGGTTAGCGGCCTTAATGTCGTAAATACAGCTTGATAAGCTGTAACGTTTATGTCGCCCAACCAACAAAAATACTTCACTTAACCCATTCCAACACAGCAAAATTTTAGACTGGTCCAAATTGAAAGAAGCTGCTGACGACAATTTCAAGTTGATGGAATTTTGAATTTTTTCGTCTTTTTGGATAGAAAACATTGTTGATAATGAAGAAATTGCTTTATACAAGCAATTTCTTTATTACCCACAATGTTTTCCAAAGTTTTTTCTTGAGGGGTGTAAAATCTACAATCTAGTTGAATGATTTCATTGGTCGTCTGGTTCATGATTTGATTGACAGCCGCAATTGGTTAATTAGACTTATTCATTAACATTTATTAACCCATTCCCACACGGTCTTTCCTTTCTACGCCCCGAAAGGAAATAGCTTTGTAAAAAATTGTGGAAAATAAAGGAATTGCTTTAAACAAGCAATTTCTTCATTTTCCACAATATTTCCTGTCCAAAAAGAGGGAAAGAAATCCACCAATTTGAAATAGTCGCCAGCTTCTTTTAACTTGGACCAGTCTAGAATTTTGTAGTGTGGGAATGGATTGAAAGGCGTTACTTTGCTAAAGCTATGGTCAGTTACAAATAACAAGAAATGAAATGGTTGATTGTCGACCTAAACGTCGTTACTGTAGATTGAATAAGCTGACTAACGACATTTAGCAAAGATGCTGCGGTAATTAACAACACTATATTGTAACTGAATATATGCCATCCGGGACATAGAGTAAAAGCCAATCGTTGGTTTGGGATCTTCTCTTCACGGTAACAAGCTCTAGCTACGACGTTTAATCCATTCCTACACAACACAATTTTAGACTGGTCAAATTGAAAGAAGGTGCCGACGACAGTTTCAAGTTAATGAAAAATTATTATTATTTTTTTTTATCATCATTATTATCATTATTATTATCATCGTCTTTTGGGGTAGAAAACATTGTGGATAACGAAGAAATTTCTTGATAGCCTATATGCAATTTCTTCATTTTCCACAATGTTTTCCAAAGCTCTTTTCTTGTAGGGCGTAAAAAGAAGGGATTGTGTGGGAATAGGTTAAGTCGATATGTTAAGGTCACTTCTCGTGTAGATGAATGGTTGGATTGACCGATCTATTTTTGATTGACAGATGCGGTCCGTCAATTGTTTTTGTCACGGTCAATTAACGATTGGGTTGCGATTTGTAGAAAAAGACATTCTTCGCAAATGTATAAACTATCTAGTTTGATTAAATCGGTTTTCATACGTTTGGTTCCCAAGGTTTTATCCAATGTAACTTTACCCTAAAACATAATCAAAGTGCTGAAAGCACTGTAAGCTAGCAAAGCATGGTTGAATGTAGAAAACTTTCCCTTGTTGGGTAGAAAACATTGTGGACATTGAAGAAATTGCTTGTACAAGCAATTTCTTCATTGTCCACAATGTTTTCTAAAGCTTTTTTCAAAATGCTTAAAAAGCGGAATTGACTGGGAATGGGTTACAATTTGAATAGAGTTTGCAAGATTCCTGAAATACACTAAGAACTACTTTTAATGGCGTAGGCATTTAACGGATTTAGTGGTTAAGCCTCCAGTGGTAGTTTGCACTCGTTGAACCTTATTACGACCTCAAATTTTGTCTGTTATCTTAAGCTATCAAAGCTGACGCTTTGCTAGCTAAAAATAGACAAAGAGAGGAATTATTGGAATTATTCTTAATGATAACGTTACATGTAGATCTACCAAGGGTTAAAGTTATTTTGATCTCTATTTCACGGACGTTTCTTTTTAAATTTAAGTTTACAGATCGATAAATAGAAATGGAAACCCGTTTAAGTCACCATACTTGAGCAAAACATACACTATTTTGATATCGAGAATCCCTGTACAATCCCCGTGGGGCGCCCCCTAAATGACTTTACACTGAATATTCTATTCAACTTGTAGCAGCCACAATATAGCATTGGGTTTTTTAAACGCGTGTGTATAACATACGGTGTATAACTCCCCTCTCGTTGTTTTCGTGTAGAATATAAATCTCCCGTGTTTGTTTGTTTATTCTGTGTGTGTTTCACTGGAAATATCGTAACAAAATGGCAATGGGTAGCTGTTACACATGTATTCGATACCTCATGTTCGCCTTCAACTTTCTTTTCTGGGTGAGTACTGTAAGATTGTTACACTAAACGCTATATTTTTCTAGTTGGAGTGGATAGTTACGATGTTTTTGGACGCCCACCGACGTTTTGTTTGAGCTTTTACACAATTGTTGAAGTCAGCTTGGATTACCCTTAGCTGCGATATCGTAGCCCTCTTTCTGATAATCTGCTGCCTCGCCAGCAGGTTATCAGAAAGATGGCTACGATATCGCAGCTAGGATTACCCTCTACTCGGAGTTTGGCTTCGATATTATTTTTCGACTGGTCTTCGCCAAGACCAGTCGAAAATAACATCAGAGCCAAACCTCGGGTAAACTTGTGCCTACCATCAGTTCAAGCTGTAGAGACTGTTGAAACCATAGGGGTCCGTAATTCGATTTCCCTCCACTCCATAGACCAATATTATTTTTGGTCTATGGGGTGGAGGGAACTCGAATAACGGTTATGGGTGAAACGAGAGTGGTATCAAGGTATACTTCTGAGTTCGAGATATCCATACTTCGACATAATAGGTTTGCATAATAATGTACCGTTAGAGTACGATTGTCTTGTACAAGATATCTAAATCATACGATGATTATACAGTCTCCTCATTTCGGGGTTTGGCTCCGATGCTAATTTGACTTGTCTCCGATTGTAGATAATACCACACATGCAACAGTAGTACTAATGCAGTAGCAGACAAAGAATAGAAAATTACTGCCAAGATAACGATAGCCAGACTGCTGTACAAGGGCATTTCGATTTTCACTTTCTTATTTGTTTACCCTCAGGGTTCGGCTCAGGTGATTTTGGAGTACTTTGTACCCCGACTTTGAACGACATTTATGTGGATGTTTTTGGTTGTTTTAACGACTCAAATGTCGTAAGTACAGCCTAGTCCAGCTGTGGTTACGACATTTTAAGTCGCTAACCAACCATTTTTCTCTTGTTACAAGCTGACCATAAATCTAGCAAATTCATGCAGTTTAATATTGAAATAGAACTCCTGTTGGGTCTCAGTGGGCAGGGCCAGCAATCCATTAATTGTCTGAACTTTCTCATAGTTCCCAAATTGTCCCTTTCGCTTGACGGGTCATATGTCTAAAACGGGCGAAACATCTTAGCTACAGATTTTAAAAGCTATGGTTTCGTCTTCGAACGACGTTATGAATATCTTCCGCCAGTCTCTGTCAAAATGTGCGGATGTCTTTCTGAAGTCGTTGATCATGTTATAGATTTTAACGGTCCCTCTGTGACACAGGCATATTTGGCAAGGTGGACCCCTTGAAGGGATCCTACCTGGAGTCTTGGCCGTCAGAGTGTCTAGATTCAAACATTCTTATCGGTTGATCTTATCTATAAAGAGGATACTTTGTTATGTCTGAATCAATATTTACAAATCGATCTTATCTGAGTGTGTGAGAAAAACGCATGTAAAGGGGTTTATTTATACATCTCAATAGTCGCATAATATATCGCCGATTCACAATTCTCATTCTTAAGTCCAATTTTGATGAAAACAAGCTATATACCAAGTAATAAATACATGTAAATCTTTGCCATTAGTCTGATCGGCTGACCCCGCCTCCTGGGTTCACTGGCCACACCTACTGACTCCAACAGTTCTAATTCGATATCAAGTCACATGTTACAAAAACAAGTAGAAGGGTTGGTTGGCGATCTAAATGTCATAACTACAGCTTGAATAAGCAGTTGTTACGTCATTTAAGTCGCCAAACAAACAAAAATTCTTCACTAAAATGTCGGCAAATATTTAAGTTAAAAGATTACTTCTGGTAGAAACGAATAAATTGATTGGTCGATCGATTCTGTGATTGACAGCGGCTGATCAATTTATCGTTTGATACGCTTAAGTCTAGAACATACAAAATATGACTTCTTCGTGAAAAATAACCTATGATACTCGCATTGAATGGGGAAAAAAGCCACATGTTCAATAGTCTCAATTTTGAACGTTAGATATTGATGCGACCAGTCCAAAAATAGCACTGCATTCCAAGACCGATTTTCAAAAGGTACAAAGCAAAGCGGGGAATACATTCATATAAAAGTTTACGTTTTGTATCATTAGGCTACAAGGAAAAAAAATACATGCATAAATTCGATGTTGATCTAATGCCCCAGGATTCTTAGTGTTTAATGAAGAAGAAAGGGTTTATCTAAGATGAAAGAAGGTATGAAACATCGCTCAGTGTGTAGAAGATAAATAGAAACCCTTGACTGGGGTAAGGAAAGGCAAGATTATCAACTATAAGCGTTTAGATTGATGAAATTTTGGTATTACGAAGTAGTATTGAGAGGGTGATGTGATAGGGTAGGGTATAAGAGAAACTGTTTTTTGACAACTTCGCTCTTATGGTCGCTTAATTGTTTGTTAACACCCAGGAAAAAATCTGTTTATGGAAAAAGGTTAAAGAATCCAACTTGTTGAGAGCTTGAATAAACTCGATTGGTAGTCTTGATAATCCCTGGATTTGATCAAACGTTCGATAAATTCATTAATGTATTCGGTAAGTCCTTGGCAAGAAAAATATTCAGACATGAAATTAAAACAGATATAAGAAAAAACAAGCAAAAAGGTGGCTTATCTGTCATGAACCGTAACTAAATCGACAGGATTTCGATTCCGGGCCCTGTCATTCTGTATCTGTCAATCCATTCTCACACAGTGACGTTTTCTGAGAACCTTATAGAAATACAACTAGGAAAACATTGTGTAAAATTAAGACATTGTTTGTAGCAAGCAATTTCTTCATTTTAAACAATGTTTTCTACCTAGAAAGTTGAAAAAAATCTAAAATTCGATTAGCTTTAAACTGTCATCTGCAACTCCTTTCGATTTGGACCAGTCTAACATTTTGCCATCTGGTAATGGGTTAACTATGAAAATACAAAAACAAATGCAACAAAACACAAAACAAAGGGACTAAAAACACATACTGCTACGGACACATAATAGCTTTGGCTCATGTATGGGTTACACGAAACAGGGTGGTGTTTGAGTCGAAAAGTAATTATATAAGATAATTTTTTCTCTCCTCGAAAAGTTTTGCAGGTGAATAAGTGTACAAGTTTTTTCTTCTCCGAGATAAGAAGAAAGTGAATTTTATTCTCTACCTAGGTATTACATTTCTTTTGTCTGCTTCAATTTTTTAACAAGATATATCTTCTTTTCCTACAATGTTTTCTTAATTATAGAATTACAGGGATGTAGAAACTAGTGATTGGACACGAAAGGGTTTTAAATAATATGCCATCAGAGCTGTTAAGCCGTTTATAATATTTCGGACAGCATACTTATAATAATCTCAAATATATAAAGGATAACGGTGAAAAGAGGGAGGGGAAGAGAGAGACACGTCTACCACAACCTCGGTTAGTTTTCCAAACCTGAAAATCCATGTGGTAAGACCAGGAGTCAAACAAAGTAATGAATAATGGTACCCCACATGACCCTGTTTGATTTCACACATCAATCATAAATAACTCACACCTTAGTCTTAAGTCATTATCAGATAATTTGACCATTGTTAACAAGTACTACCTCCATTTGCTTGGGCGTCTTTGCAACAACAACAGTTTTTTCTACATTAAACTTAAAATATGTCCTACAGTTTTTTTTTAGTTTAAAGAAAGCATGCAAAGGCTAACGGAATCGTGTACAAAGTATATTTCCATGGTTCTCTAAAGTCATTTTATTAACGCACCTTTTTTTAAAAAAAAAAAATAACGACTTTTCTTTAAAATGTTATTACAGTTTCTCTAAACAACCATAGCCAATCAAAAGCCGTTGTGTAATAAAGTGTGAGTTGATTTAACTGCTACATGTTTCTATTTTCTGTTTCCACGCATCTATAATTTTGGTCCTCTCAGAGGGCCATAGACAGGGCTACGGAAGTAGTTTACACAGAAAGGTAATGAAATAAATGATACGCCAACAAGGCTGTTGTACACACCTTTATGTCGACGCATCTCAAGTGTGAAATTGACATTTTGAACAGCAGTTACCATTAGCAAATTAAATGTTGCGAGGGATTCCGGGAGATAGTAAAACGTTTTGGTAACCTTTACCGTTTGGGTTAAAACGGCTAATTAATATACACGTAGGAAAATCAATCGTACTGATGCTCACGTCAATGGATCGATTTATTGACATGATAATAGACTTACTGGGTGAAGTACTACGTACTCATACACTTAAAAATACATTTATTTATAAACGATAAAAGATAACTTCCCCCTACTAAACTGGAATAAAACATACATATTTTTTAAGTAAATGGAAGTATTTATGTATACAAATCATGAAAGATGGTGCAACATGAATAGCCATTAATGGACATCACCGCTTGCCACGTGAGGAGCGGACGTCACCCTTGTCTAAGGCAGATGTCAATGCTCGATTTTATATTGCCAATTTCAATTTCGCTCATTCAACACAAGTACGCGCGCGCGTGATATAAAATTACAAAGCATGTTTTCTTCAGAATTTGATTTTCCAGGTCTTTGCGGCACAGAAAAATTTTTGAAACAGTGTTTGACAATATTAGAATATGTTGTCGGTACAAATGCTTCAATTTTTTCCCTAAAATTCCGTTATTCAAATTGTACTTCTATAGTATCTATTATATTTTCTTTTATATCAAGGGTACTTCAGACCGTTGTATATTCGGTCAGCAGGTCAGCATTCAATAGGTGTACACTATAACAAATTTAAAGACATACAGGAGGTGAAGTTTGATATTGATTGTCAAAACTGTGTGGAAAGAAGATTTAAATGGAGAAAATAGAGATCTAGGTTAAAAACATTTTAGCGGTTTAGAAAACTTCACAAACTGTCGGTACCGCCATTCATGTGCTACTCGTCCTAGGTCATTTGTTTTATTCTTGACAACGCCGAAGAACTGACACGCTTTTTTCAGAACTAAAGTCTTAGGTAAAACGCAGGACTAACAATTCTAAGGGGCATGGTGCGGATCTTGAATGCGACATATTTTTTTTCTAAGACACATGTTGTCTCCCATATAATTACTGGTGGGAATCCCACAGGTAGTTTTAGCTTGCAAAGCGTGCGGTCTTCTCGGAGTTCAATGAGTGCAACTGGCAGAGGATTTAACTACTAAATCCATTAAACGCCTACGCCATTAAAAGTAGTTCATATGTATTTCAGAAAAATTGCAGAATCTGTCTGCAAGTTCATCTCTTATGTATTTTAGTTTACTTGGGCATATTTTGTTAAAATGAGTCTGATCGAAGTCTTCACTATGCGCCTGCTTTGTAAAACCTCATGATTTTCCTGTATTTAAATTGTAAAGAGTTCTTTCGAAAGCATGCTTCGGCCGTCATAGCGCAGTCGGTAGCACATCAGACTCCCAATCGTTAATCATGGGATGTCATGGTTACGATCCCCGACAGCGCCATATATCATTTCCGACATTTGTCTTTCACCAATTGGTGGATAATCGTTGACCTAATTGGGATAGCAGCTGGAAGCTAGTAAAGGATGTAGTGGTCGTACTGGTATGAGCAATACCAGGAATCCATTGTTAGGTGCTCCAGCCGCCGAGATATGACCGAAATACTGTTAAAAGTGGCGTTAAACCGTATTCAATCAATAAATCACTCTCACCAATGGGTGGATAATCGTAAACCTAAGCGGGATAGCAGATGTAAGAAATATCAGGAATCCTTTGTTAGGTGCTCAAGCCGCCGCGATATGACTGAAATATCGCGTTTAAGATGGCATTTAACCATATTCAATCAATCAATCAATCAATCAAAATCATGCTCTCTCACCAATGGTTGGATAATCGTAAACCTAAGTTGGATAGTAGCTAGAGGCTAGGAAAGGGTGTAGTGGTAGTACTGGTGTGAGAAATATCAGGAATCTATTGTTAGGTGCTCCATATGTCGCGATATGTCTGACATACTGTTAAAGTGACGTTAATCCCAATTCAATCAATTAATCAATTCAATAGCATGTTATCTACACCATTCCCACATTCTATGTGCTCAGACTGCCTTTTATGTAGAATAGTACTTGGACCAAGGAGACATTCACAAAAAGCCTCGGTTAGGTACTAAATACACATAAGTAGATGATTTCATGCAGCGTATAGTCAATAGTCAACAATTGGGGGTCCCAGGGACTCATCAGTCAAGAGCATACGGATCTTTGCTAGAGGTCTGGTTGTGTCTTGTATAGATATTGAAGTTAAACTTCAGTCAGTACCATCATAGATTCAAAGTTCTCTTGTTAAAGGTAAACAGAGTATTCGACAGCTTTGACTCTCCGGCGTAACTCCAGAAAAGGGTTGAAGATTGTCTTTAACAGTCTTTAATTCCTGATCTGAAGTTGAGCCACAGGGGATCCATTGGGGTCACATCAGACAGTTTTTAGAGTCCTTGCTACTTGTTTGCGAGTCTCTGACTGGCAAAACCTACACCCATTAAACCCCCAGCCCAAACGTCGTTTTACTTTATAACTGGAGCATTGTTTCAAACGACGTACCGCCCTTATAGCGCAGTTGGTAGCGCATCAGACTTTCAAACTTCAATCATGGGATGTCATTGGTTCGATCCCCGGCGACGGCACGTATCCCTTCCGACATTTGTCTCTCACGAATGGGTGGATAACGGTAAACTTAAGTGGGTTAGCAGCTGGAGGCTAGGAAAAGATAAAATGGTGGAACTGGTGCGAGATATACCAGGAATCCATTGTTAGGTGCTCGAGCCGCCGAAATGACTGAACAGTTTTTAAAAGCGGCGTTAAACCCCATTCAACAAAACAAACTAAAAATGACGTAAAAACCTACGCTTCAAAAGGTTTTCTGCATTGAACAAAATACAGTAAATTACTGAGGTTGCTTCAATCATTAGAAATAGGCGTTGCACGGTGCCACTATTTAGTTTATTTTAGGGCTACACATAGTAATTAGACTATCTGTAAGTGGTCATTTAAAACCAATTAGCCTTGTAAGATTATTGATAACAGCTGATTTTAGCCGGGTTATTCGAAACTGAACCAGTTTTGTGCTTGAATGATACGCGAAGGCATGTGTGTATTTCAGTTTATTTATCGCCACTTCCATACCACATGCCCATGTCAGCGACGCCTCGAAGACGACGGTTATATGTCACAGTGGATAGTGTAAGAATACAGACCGAAACTGTTGGTTTTGAACGTGCTTAAATGATAGTTAGCTCACACGGGGCCTCGGTCTAACATCTCATCATTTATTAGTCAGCAAGGTGATCGAACTGATGATATTAAGGTTTGAAGGCGAGTACTCTACGATCGGAGCTAATGGGGCTGACAAATTATATTTAATAATTTCTTAAAATAACATCTCTTTTATCAAGTAATTTGTTGGAAGATTATAGGAGTTATATTGTATAAAAGGACTAGAACTAAACTAAACGACCTTGGATGTGCTATATTAATATAAAACTTGATTCGACGGTTAAGATGCTCACATTCACGCACGATCACAAGCACGCGTATTCACACGCATGCACGCATACACATACTCACACACACATTCACTCCCACGCATAATAATACCTTTAATGGTTGTCATTAAATTCACGCTCGTAATGACTCGCTTTTATAGAGGTTACTCGGAAAAAAACTGTCTCTTTCTATGCATGAAAGAATTAAATATTCTTTTTCTGCGCGTGTGTGTAAGATTGGTTTATCTTTCATGTCGTAAACAACCTAAGCTATATTCTTAATTGTGACAGCGATCCTCTTTTGTTGGTAATATCCTTTCCGACATTTGTCTCCTATCGATGGGTGGACAATCGTAAGATTGAATCCTTAGTTAAATAAGCAGCTGGAGGCTCGGAAAGGATGCAGTGGTAGTATTGGCGTGAGAAATACTCGGCATAGTTAGTTAAATACACTGTTAAAAGTGGCGTTAAACCCCATTCAAACAACCAATCATCCACCCGTAAAAAATATAATTTTTTGTTGTCAATTCTATGAAAGATAAAACGTTCTCATATAGAAACGAACTATATTCCTTTTTTATGATTTATTGTATCATGCACATATGAGTACTTTGAAAACAATGAAGTGCTTGTACGTCAATGTAAACATTATCAGGATGTAGACCCTTTGTTTACAAACATTGAAGATAACTTCGCCGCTAGTCATATAAACGTATTGCTTGCCACGCCCACTGACTTCCTTCAGGAAGCTCCAATTTGATATTGCAGTAGCAGTGCGAGTGATCGTTTAAGAGATGTGAGTATCGCTCCCAAAACGGTTGAACAAAGATTGCTCTAGCATATGATTAGTATGGTAGATATGGAAGTTCTATTTAAACCCGATTGAAAAACGGAATGAACTCGCTTCTATTGATCATGCTCAAGCTTATGTCTTTTTAAGATCACGTTAATGTATTAACATGTGTATTGTTGGTCCTTCCTTTTGTGATTTGTTTACTTCTTTTTACGCTACAAGTATATTGCTTACATCATAGATTATCGCTACTATATTTGTGGTCAGTAACATGTAACGAAGGGGTAAATTGGTTATTTGATGACCTAAATATCGTAACTAAATAAGATTTAGATTATATTGAATTCCTGAAAACGGTATCTTTTAAATGGCCTGTGGAATGACACAGGCACTCAAACGCCTCTTTTAACCCTTTCCTGTTCAAACACGGGATTTAACGTTCCTGTGATTTTATACTTGAAAAAACATTGTGGAAACAGAAAAAATTGCTTGTAACAAGCAATTTCTCCTTTTTCCACAATATTTTCTACCACATAGGATGATTTCATTTGAAATTGCATTCAGTTTTCATTGTCGTCTGCAATCTCTTTCAATTTGGACTAATCTAAAATTTCCAAATACGGGAAAGGGTTAAATGGCTTGCGGAGAGAGACAGGCGCACAAGCGTATTTAGTTTTACCAAGTGAACGAACTCTTCATCTGTCTTTAATGGGGATGTTGACACAAGCATTGTATAAATTCGATAGTGAATTTATGAGAACAGTAAGGAACTTGGCAGAAAGCGTCAGTTCTGTTCAAAACCATCCTATGTGAAGCTTGAATAAGCTGTAGGAAGCATGTTTTTGAAAGTCAACCGACGGAGATTAGCGTATATACGGTCTCCGTGAAGAATATGATGCACACGGTTCTATTATCGTAGGCAGGAAATACCCAATTATGACTAGAAATCCTAACAAAGTCATTGATTTATTGACGCTTTTGCACCGGGCCATATAAAGAGTACTCTGGAGATCAAATCCGAACGGTAAGTACAGCACTCGATTTTGGATATTGAAGTGGCTGGTTCGATCCGTTGTCTGAACTAACTTCTGAATAAGCTTTTAGGATGGGACATTTAATCAACTCTTTACCGATTTTCAAAATTTATACTAGGTCAAAGAGGTAGTAGACGATATTGTGAAGTAAATGCAATTGAAAAAGAAAACGTCCTATGCGATTAGAAAAATTGTGAGAAAAGAAGAAAGTGCTTGTTTCTAGCAAATTCTTCTTTTCCGCAATCTTTTTTCAAGTACAATTTCATAAGGTAAAAGTCAGTGATAGTAGCTAGGGTTAAGGTCCTTTGTTTACGTGTTATACAACACTTTTGGGTTGATAATCGTAAACCTAAGTGGGATAGCAGCTGGAGGCTAGGAAAGGATGTAGTGGTAGTACTGGTGTGAGAAATCCATTGTTAGGTGCTCCAGCCACCGCGATATGACTGAAATACTGTTAAAAGCGGCGTTAAACCCCATTCAATCAATCAATCAATACAACACTTTAAAACGAACCAGAACCCTCTAAAAATTCGTCCCGTATCTTTGCATTTCCCCAAGTTATTAGCCTGTCTCTTAGGTTGTGAGAAAGTCACTAGGCTACATCTCTCTTGCTTTACTGTTCATTCCCTGAAAATACTGCTCTTACGCCCCCCCCCTCCCCCCCCCCCCCAAAAAAATGAACATCAAAACAGAGAGATAACAGTTTGAGAACGGAGCCCGGGGGCGTTCTATGTTGATACAAAGAAGGTTTATAGATGACATCTCCCAAACCATCGGGTCAATTCGATCCAAATTTGGCAGAAATGTCCCTAGGTACCGCCTTTACAAATAGCTAAAGGAGTAAAAATACGTTGGAAACTTCTCCTGATCCAGAAGGCCCAGAAGCTTGGTATTTTCAATGAAACACCAATATGTTGACCTCTTTAAAAAAGCTAAAATTATTACTTTAGGGTTCCCGGGGAGCCCCAAGGATGAGTGTTTCTATGTAGCTATCAAGAAGGATTTTTCTTGAGGGGCGTCAAAAAGCGTCATTGTGTGGGAATAGGTTAAAACCAGTAGTCACCAAAAGAAGGAACCGATCTGTTAGTCCTAAATGTTCCATCTAGTAGTGCTTGTGCTAGCCTTTGATGTCAGACCGTCATTGACTCATCGGCATGAAATTCTAGAGTTAAATTGACTTTGAAGGGATCAAAACAATAAAATATAACGCATCACTCGTACAGACAGCAAGTTAAAAGTGTTGAGAGACCTTGTTTGCTTACATTGATCGGGATTCAATTTATAAATCAAATACAAAAATATCGAGTTAGTAATTCATTTTAATAGCTGTCAATAGAACATAAAATGCATCACTGAAGTGTTTAAGGATCAAAATTAAATGTCTGTGGGTCAAAATAGGGCATTTTCAGCCCTTTTTTAGGGGGGGTGGTCTAAGGCATGGTATACGAGTCAAATACCAGCCCTGTCTTGATTTTGTAGTTCGTACTTTTAACCTCTTACAAAATTCAACTGGTCTTACAGGCCCGCAGAGAATACCGTCAGTTTCAAACCCAGATCGTAAAGCCTATTTCGCGCCCTCGAGCTATCTTATCACAGGAAGGAAAAAAAATCGACCATAAATATCTATGGCATTAATTTCCTTTTTACATACATCTTGTATCGAATACTTGAAAAATTGAAGACAGGAAAAATAAATTTCTTAATTGCGACTTTTATTCAATTAAGGAAGTCTTATGCATGTACTCAGTTACAAAAGAAAGTAGGCACTTTGAATACCTCATAACCGACGGAGATTAGCGTATATACGGATGAGTGTGTGGAACGAAATTCCCTTTTCAGTTAGAGATGCAACATCTTTATCCAGTTTTAAAAAAACAGTTTAAACAATATTTGCTATTAAAACAATTCTAAAGTCTCACCAGAAGATACCTAAGTAATTAACCTAAGGGTGTATCTGTCCGTAGATTTACTATCCTTTTGAGCATTTCCCTCCATGTTTTTGTTGTTGTTGTTAATCAAACTCTATACGCATGTTTGTATCTTTTCATCATATACAGTAATCATTTTCATCATAGCGAAGGCAACATTGTAAAAAAGACTATTCAGGTATTCTAATTTGAAATGTCTTAATGTTCTACCTTCATGAAATAAAGCTGTTATTATTATAATTATTATTATAACTGACAACATTCACGACCTATGGGTTGATGAAATTTTCGGGAATTATAGAAATTAAACAAAAAATTTCACATTTTTATGCCCCCCCCCGCAACGAAAGATCGGGACATATTGGTTTACCGTTGTCCGTCTGTCAGTCTGTCTGTCCGTCATTCAGTCTTTCCGTCTGTCTGTCTGCAAAACTTAACAAAAAAACTTATCATTGCCAACTACTACCAGCCTATTCAAGATAGAATGCTCACATTTGGAATGTTGATACATCTCTATAATTCGCATCTCCTCATGTCAGGGGTCAAGGTCCCATACCAAGGTCAAACGCAAAAAAAAAAAAAAAAAAAAAATAAAAAATAAAAAAATTAACATAGTTAAGTCCTGGGGCATTTGTGTTTCACAAACACATCTTGGTTTTGTTTGTGTGTTTTTAGCTCACCTGAGCACAACGTGCTCAAGGTGAGCTTTTGGTATCACCTTTTGTCCGTCGTGCGTCGTGCGTCGTGCGTCGGAAGTCGTCAACAATTCTTTAAACATCTTCTCCTCAGTAACCACTGGGCGGAATTCAACCAAACTTGGTAGGAATGTTCCTTGGATGACCCTTCTCAAAAGTTGTTCGCGGATTTTTGATTGACCCCCAAATATGGGCGTGGCAGGGCTTGGCAGTTTTTAACTTAGAAATCTTTAAACATCTTCTCCTCAGTAACCATTGGGCCAATTTCAACCAAATTTGGTATGAATGTTCCTTGGGTCACCCTTTTCGAAAGTTGTTCGCGGATTTTTGATTTATGCCCAAATATGGGCGTGGCAGGGCGTGGCAGTTTTTGACTTAGGAATCTTTAAACATCTTCTCCTCAGTAACCATTGGGCCAATTTCAACCAAATTTGGCATGAATGTTCCTTTGGTGACCCTTTTCAAAGTTGTTCGTGGAATTTTTGTTTTACGCCCAAATATGGGCGTGGCAGGGCGTGGCAGTTTTTGACTTAGAAATCTTTAAACATCTTCTCCTCAGTAACCATTGGGCCAATTTCATCCAAACTTGGCATGAATGTTCCTTGGATGACCCTTTTTAAAAGTTGTTAGCAGAATTTTGATTTATGCCCAAATATGGGCGTGGCAGGGCGTGGCAGTTTTTGACTTAGAAATCTTTAAACATCTTCTCCTCGGTAACCATTGGGCCAATTTCATCCAAACTTGGCATGAATGTTTCTTGGATGACCCTTTTTAAAAGTTGTTCGCAGAATTTTGATTTATGCCCAAATATGGGCGTTGCCGGGCGTGGCAGTTTTTGACTTTGAAATCTTTAAACATCTTCTCCTCAGTAACTATTGGGCCAATTACAACCAAATTTGGTATGAATGTTCCTTGGGTGACCCTTTTCAAAAGTTGTTCGCAGAATTTTGATTTATGCCCAAATATGGGCGTGGCAGTTTTTTTAACTTTGAAATCTTTAAACATCTTATCCTCAGTAACCATTGGGTCAATTTCAACCAAACTTTGCATGAATGTTCCTTTGGTGACCCTTTTCAAAAGTTGTTCCTGGAATTTTGATTTATGCCCAAATATGGGCGTGGCAGGGTCAGGCACTTTTTTGACTTTGAAATCTTTAAACATCTTCTCCTCAGTAACTATTGGACCAATTTCAACCGAATTTGGTATGAATGTTCCTTGAGTGACCCTTTTCAAAAGTTGTTCTAGAATTTTGATTGATTACCAAATAAGGGCTTGGAAGGGTAGGAAGTTTTTACTTTGAAATCTTTAAACATCTTCTCCTCAGTAACCATTGGGCCAATTTCAATTTTGAATCATCTAACATTAGTCAGGTGAGCGATTTTAGGGCCATTCTGGCCCTCTTGTTTTGTGTGTGTGTGTGTGTTTTTTTTTTTTTTTTTTTTTTTTTTTTTTTTTTAAACTACGTATCCGTTAAAAAAGGTAAGACAGACAATTTAGCAAGTCTTGTGTTGAAATAAAATCGCTTAAATCATAAGAAGAAAATGGTTCCCGTTTCAATTTTGTTTTATAAATATTTTTGGCTTGAGTTTCCATAACTCATATAATAATCATATGGTATGAAGGACATTAGTTTTTCCTGTCTTTTTGAAAAGCGAGGCGCGCACGCGCAAAGGTTGTTTCTAATATTAGTAACATCTCTTAAATTATCGCTGCTATTGAAAATTGGAGACTGTAATAATTCAAATTTATCGCCAATAATATTGACAACGCATAGACAGCACGTGAGAAGTCGAGGATTCCGGTTTTGAGTCGCGGTCACGCCAATGGTCACGTGGGCATATCCTTTGACAGGGCGTTCAGAACCCTAGCCCGCTGTTAATATCTAGGAAGGACTTGTATAACTGCATTATTAGCGAACTACGCCGTAAGATAAATGTGGTCAAAAACAATGGTTATCCCTTTATGATACAGTTTAATCGAGACTGGCAGTGGCGAAAGCTTGTGATTTCGTGTATTTACCAATCAAAACCTTGTATAAACATCATTTTAGCAATCTCAAAGCGGAGTTGTCGTTCGTTACTCTCACAAAACACCTCTACGATGGGTTAAATGACAGGATTCTTGTCAAACCAAGGAATGAAATATATATTACTCTTCTGTTGTTTGACTAGAAACAAAACGTTAAGGACATAATAATTATGGTTCGGGATACATTTTACGAGCATTGAAACTTAATAATTTACCTTTGAAACACCGAACTACTTTTGTTATAAAACCATTTAAAATGATAACGGAATTCATGCTCCAGGTTTTGAATTGAGACTATTTACAGAGCCAATTACAGAGGTGAATGGGGAATAGACCGAAGTGCAAGAGAGAGTCATTTTAGGTGTACAGCTTACGCACGTGACTTTCAGTCTTTAGTTGCTCTGTAGTAGCAAACTTTACGACGGTTATTTACTGCAAATATCTTAGATTGTATCAAACAAAGCAAGAGTAATTCATGTAATTTTAGATAATTATTTAGTCAGACAATATCTGAACATCTGAAACAAATCGTTGTTGGGGGATCAAAATGACGCAACTGCAGCTTGAATAAAGCTGTAGTTACGACATTTAGCTCTGACGACGACGAAGTAGTAATAAATGTTTTCTGAACCGCACTATGCCATTTGTGTAATGTGCATAATTTTAGGTGCTTTCAGCTTCTTTGAATGATCATTGTGTTCAAGCATAACTCGGTCAGACTGACCACAACATGTAAAAGGTCAACTGGTGTTATAGGAGACCGGTTAAAAACATCTTAATAAGAGATGGTAGTGATTTCTGTCAGGGGAGTCGCTCGCAGTTTAGCGACTTTCGTACGCAATCTGCTCAGATTTGAGCAACAGGAATGCTGAACAAATTAACTTGACAGCAGAAGACAGCTTGACCCTAATTATCACACTATTAAACAGGACATGTGCAATAAATTCTCCAGTGGAACTGATAAGCCTGTTACTGTCATTCCCTAGCAGAACAGCCTGTCTTTTTGGTAACTTGAATCCTAAATTGTTGTCCATGTAACATTATATTTATTAACTGTTTTCCATATAATTACTTGCTTTGAAAAAATTGAGATATATCCAAATATATATTTCGTGTTAAAAAGGTGAAGATTAGATCATTTTTTTTTTCAAAAATAAATGTCTTCTTCACCAACCCTGTTTCCAATGTTATTTTTCAAGTAACTTTCACTTTGAACTACTTGTTTTGACCCTTTCCCATTTTTTAGAAATTTTAGTCTGGTCCATATTAAATGAGGTTTCAAAGGACAATGTAAATTGGATTCAATTTGAAATTAAATCATCCTATGTGGTACAAAATATTGTGGGAAGAGAAGAAATTGTTAGTTACAAGCAATTTCTTCTTTTTCTACAATGTTTTGTCAAGTGTAAAATCACAGTGACTTAAATCCCGAGTTTGTACAAGAAAGGGTTATTTTTTCAAGATCATAAGAATTGTGTAATAACCTAGTTGATAATGATTAAAAAGAAACTCAGTCAGTTGCTTTGACAAATAATACATCGATATTTTTCGATTAGTTTCTTTCAACTTTAAATTCATCAACTCTCTAAACATTTGAAAGTCTCTATTTACAAATTACTGGTATTCTAAAGATCACCTTGCAATGTCAAACTTAAATATAAAATAAACAAGAGGCCCAGTGGGCCTTAACGGTCACCTGAGTAAAAGAGCATCAAGACAAGTGATTTAGGGTTTATTAGAAAAAGATTTTTTAAGAAGTACAAAAATTTACCCCTTTCTGCCCCTACCGGGGCCCCTTTTACCCAAAGCCCCCCAACCTCTTTTCACAAACTGGAATTGGCATCCCCAAATGATGCTTCCCACCAAGTTTTGTTGAAATCCCCTCAGTAGTTCTTGAAAAGAAGATGAAAATGTTTAAAAGTTACCAAAAATGACCCCCTTTTGGTCCCCATTTTAGGCCCCCCTGACCTCCAGCCTTTTAATTTTCACAAATCTGTATAATCAGTACCCAATGATGCTTTTCACCAAGTTAGTTTGAAATTGGCTTAGTACTTCATCAGAAGAAGATGAAAATGTGAATTTTTTAACATGATGAACTTTGACCTCTGGGTGTGGCCCCAAACATGACCCCAGGGGCATGAATTTCACAATTTATAATATACCTGTCCTAGTTGTCATGCACACAAAATATTTAAGCTCTGGCATTAACGGTTTATTAGAAGAAGATTTTTAAAGAAGTACCAAAAATTACCCCTTTTTGCCCCCTATTTGGGCCCCTTTAGCCCCCAGAACCCCTATTTTCACAAACTTGAATTGGCATCCCCCAATGATGCTTTCTACCAAGTTTGGTTGAAATCCCCCCAGTAGTTCTTGAGAAGAAGATGAAATATTTAAAAGTTACCAAAAATTACCCCCTTTTGGTCCCCATTTTAGGCCCCCTGACCCCCCAGCCTTTTAATTTTCACAAATCCAAATAACCATTTCAAAATGATGCTTTTCACCAAGTTTTTTTTGAAATTGGCTTTGTACTTCATCAGAAGAAGATGAAAATGTGAATTTTTTAACATGATGAACTTTGACCTCTGGATGTGGCCCCATACATGACCCCAGGGGCATGAATTTCACAATTTATAATATACCTGTCTTAGTTGTCATGCACACAGAATATTTAAGCTCTGGCATTAACGGTTTATTAGAAGAAGATTTTTAAAGAAGTACCAAAAATCCCCCCTTTTTGCCCCCTATTTGGGACCCTTTGACCCCCAGAACCCCTATTTTCACAAACTAGTATTGGCATCCCCCAATGATGCTTTCTACCAAGTTTGGTTGAAATCCGCCCGGTAGTTCTTGAGAGAAGATGAAATATTTAAAAGTTACCAAAAGTTACCCCCATTTGGTCCCCATTTTAGGGCCCCCTGACCCCCCAGCCTTTTAATTTTCACAAATCCAAATAACCATTACCAAATGATGCTTTTCACAAAGTTTTTTTGAAATTGGCTTAGTACTTCATCGGAAGAAGATGAAAATGTGAATTTTTTAACATGATGAACTTTGACCTCTGGGTGTGGCCCCAAACATGACCCCAGGGGCATGAATTTCACAATTTATAATATATCTGTCCTAGTTGTCATGCACACAAAATATTTAAGCTCTGGCATTAACGGTTTATTAGAAGAAGATTTTTAAAGAAGTACCAAAAGTCACCCCTTTTTGCCCCCTATTTGGGCCCCTATGATCCCCAGAACCCCTATTTTCACAAACTTGAATTGGCATCCCCCAATGATGCTTTCTGCCAAGTTTGGTTGAAATCCGCCCGGTAGTTCTTGAGAAGAAGATGAAAATGTTTAAAAGTTAACGGACGACGAACGACGCACGGCGCACGACGCACGACGACAGACAAACGATGATTGCAATAGGTCACCATGACCATTCGGTCAGGTGACCTAAAAACTAAATTCATATTCAAGACTTTTGAATGGTTAATAACTTTTGAATGGTAAGTGATGGGATATCTAACACAATCCTTTTAAGAAGGCTTTTTAGCTCACCTGTGCACAACGTGCTGGAGGTGAGCTAATTTGATCAGTAAAAGTCAGACGTCCGTCTATCCGTCCGTAAGCAATTATCAAAAAATCTTCTCCTCCTAAACCATAGGCCTAGAGCTTTGATATTTGGTACATATTATCACCTATTTACCCTTTACCAAAATACTTCAAAGATTTACTTAACTCAGAAAATTAGCGCCGCCGTCATAGTGCAGTCTGTAGCGTGTCAGACTCCTAATCTTCATGGGTCGATCCCCAGTGGCGGCACATATCCATTCCGACATTCGTCTCTCACCAATGGGTAGATAATCGTAAACCTAAGTGGGATAGCAGCTGGAGGCTAGGAAAGGATGTAGTGGTAGTACTGGTGTGAGAAATACCAGGAATCCATAGTTAGTTGCCCCAGCCGTTGCGATATGACTGAAATACTGTTAAAACGGCGTTAAACCCCATTCAAAAAAAATAATAATTAAAAAAATAGCCCTTCTCTGTGCCATCCCTGATTTTACAAAGGAATGAAGAAGGAACTCTTTGAAAAAACCATTAGGCCTAGAGCTTTGATATTTGGTAGGCATCATCACCTTATGACCCTCTGCCAAAATACTTCAAAAAATAACCATGCCATGAAAATTAGCCCTTTACAGTGTGATCCCTGATTTTACAAAGAATAAGGAATGAACTCTTTGAAATTCTTCTTCTCCCAAACCATAAGTCATGAAGATTTGATATTTGGTCGGTATGAATGTTCATTGACCTCCTACCAAAATCCTTCAAAGAATTGTTGTATTCTGAAAATTAGCCTTTTCTGTGCGATCCGATTTTACAAAGGATCAAAGAAGAAAATCTTTGAAAATCTACTTCTCACAAACCATAAGGCCTAGAGCTTTGATATTTTGTATGAGTCAATGTCTATTGACCCTCTACCATAAAAGTTCAATGAATTACTGCATTCTGAGAATTAACCCTTTTCTTGACAGACGCCGAACGATGACTGATCACAATAGCTCACACAGAGCACTTCGTGCTCAGGTGAGCTAAAAACAACTTTCAATGGATCGTAATTGGGCAAGTGCATTACATTTCAAATGATTTCAAATGTGCACCAAGTAAAGTCTTAGACCAGACCATACATGTGTACAGTCTGATCAGAGTTTCACCATGCTATCGATAGATAGATATAGACTCTTAGCTTCTTCAGCTGGTAAGTAAATATTCTTTTTCACTGTTACTGCCCATGCTTCTGATCACATACTTGTGAAATTGTTTATGAAATGTTGTGCACTGGTTCAATTATATATTAGGCTTTATTAATCTATCCCCATTCAATCCCTCTTTTTGATGCCCATCCGGAATAAAACATTGGAACACATTGTGGAAAATGAAGAAATTTCTTTTTATTGTCAATTTCTTCATTATCCATATTTTTTTGTAACCAAATTCTTAGAGGATATCTAAAATTTCATTAACTAGAAATTGGTGTTTGCAATGTCTTGGACTATAAACACGCCTTTTTTCATTTTTTCTGGTAATGGGTTAACACAAAAACACATTTTAAGCATATAAGCATTTTTTCTGCTACAAATAACTCTTATTAAAGTGCTTAACTAGTTGAAGAGAAATTGAATTCTGTCTACAGGGTAGGAAGCTGTCTTTCATATGAAATTTCAATTGTAAGATGAAACCATCTGTATTCTACACTGCTGACCAAATTCTGACCAGGCACCATAACTGAGTGATAATGGGCATTTTATGATCTCTGGGGGTAATTGATACTTCATGCATCATTTTGATAGGGTAGGCCCCATTTCTAGCCTGGCGTAAGTCACTAAAGTGTCGGTGTTGTGTTTGTTTATCCCTTCACCAAATATAAGGAACCCTTACTAAGGTACCAAGTCGCTTTGGCTACGTGTACCAAAACTTTATGACTACAGCTTCGTTACCAGAAGAGAATGCCTTTAACTGATCTAAATTAAAACATTTTGCAGGCAATAATTCAAAGTGTGTTATAATGGCAAAATAGTACAACGTAAGGGATGAAGGAAATAAGCACGGAAGGAAAAAGTTCGACTCTGTCAGTCTTCAGTTTTACTGGGATGATGTCTATAGAGGGTGGTCAAAATGTCGTAAATATAGTTTAATCCAAGCTGTTTTGTTCGCACACTGACAAAATAATTTTTTACTTCAACACTTGTCACTTTTTGAAAGACTTCTCACGTTTATTGCCATCAAACAAAGTCAAACAACCAGGAAAGGGTTTATTGGTCAAATATGGTCAAAGAATTACAATTAGGTTCCCTGGTCCCCAGGGGTATCAGTGAGTCATTCGATATTCAATAAGTTGTTTACAATTAGGCTCCATGGAATAAAGACTCTTAACTAGAGGGACTTCTCAACGTATTTTCTGTCATTCCAAAAGATGCGAAAATGTATTTTGAGTCATGCTAGCTAAATATTTGTTTATCACTTAACCCATTTCCACACAATCCCGCTTTCCGACGCCCTTCAAGAAGAAAAGCTTCGAAAAACATTGTTGAAAAAGAAGAAATAACTTGTCACAAGCATTTTTTTTTTCATTATCTACATGTTTACTAATCCAAAAGACACATATGTTTTAGATTTTATCAACTGAAAATTGTCGACTGCAATCTATTTTTAATTTGGACCAGTCCATAATTCTGTTGTCTGATAATGACCATGATAGGTTAAATAACTTCTTACTGGGATAGCTAAGTTGAATAACTTATTGTAAACAGTGGCTAACTAGTCCAAATATCGAATTCTATCTTATATTTGTGTGAAATTTGTTAGACGAAAACAAACTTAAACAATGATTTATCGCTCTAACGGGAGACATCATTGTAAATAGGCCAAGTAACGTCTCATTTTCACTCTTGATAAACCATTTTAACAGTCAACACCGAATTGTCATAATGGCTCGTTTATACAATGTATGAAAAAGTGATCACAGATCCTTATTTGTAGAATAATTGACCAATCGGGTCTGTCAATCAAGAAATCAGTCGACCAATCAAATCATTTATTTAGCCCGGACTTTAGCTTTCAACTCCGACATTGGCCGCCATATTTGTCAATCCTTTTTGTTGGTTTTGCGACTTGTTCAAGCTGTAGTTACGATGTTTAGGTCACCAACCAACCATTTCACTATTTTGGTACAGGCTACTGGCCATAAATTTGGCAAAATAAGACCGTTAAAAATCGAACCGGAACTTCCTGTTGGAGTTGAGTCAGTCGACGGGCCCAGCGATTGGTCAATTAAGGATTTCTTCACATAAATGGCGCACTGAAACCATGAGATATCGTTCATAAATGTGTAAGTAGTCAAACATTTTGTTTGAAGCAGAACAGCTAAGCATGTTCAAATCTGAGATCAAACATTGCAGTCAGGCTATTACAAAAACCAGAATTGACTGTCAGTGACTGTCCATTAATCATAGAATGAAAAGATTAAACATGATTATATTTGAACACACTTTAATCATCAAAATATATTGTAAAATGTTCTCATCCATGATAGGGGATCTTGTATCATTCAGCGGCTGTTATGGCTATTACGACAGACTCGTTAATTAAGTGAAATTGGTCAATCGCGGCTGTCATTCAAAGAATCAATCGACCAATCAAATTATTTATTCAGCATGGACTTGAGCTTTCAACTCCGACGTTTGCTGCCATTTTTGTTATCATTTTTGTTGGTTTGACGACTTAAAATGCGTAACTTCAGCTAATTCAATTACATGCTACTGACCATATATATAGTTTTTTGCAAAATAACGCCATTTAAAGACGAAGCGGCGTTTCCTGTTGAAAACAATGGGCTTGGCCAGAGGAGTAAGTGGGTTTGGCCAGCGATTGGTCACTCATGAAGAAGATCACCCATAGTCGAACACTGTACTTATTGCACCCAAAGAGGAATCGAATAAAGGGACATCCTAGTAACGTTACTGAAAATTTAGACATCCAGTCAAATTAGAAATCAATCTTTCAGTATATGTATCATCGAAAGGCGACCAAAATATCATAACTATATGTCTTTGAAAACTTGTAGGCACGAGGTTTTTGTCACCAAACGACAATGTCGTCGTTGTGTGGGCAAAATGTCGTAACTACAGTTTTATTCAAGCTGTAGTTACGATATTTTTACACGCCCACCGTTGATATGTCAATGAAAGCGAAAGGGTCAGTTAAAACAGATACGAAATGCAATTAAGTTTTATTACCCCATCCACTCTTCTTTGTAAGAAAACAATAAAATGGAGGTTATTGCTGTGTAAAAATCGTACGATGAAACTGATGAGACAGAAAAAAACTACTTTGATGCGTGACCAGTCATGGAAAAAGATGCAGACGTCTAGATAACTGGGGGAGGGGGTTGGTAACAAAATTCTAAAATCGTCATTTCACAACAAAACCCTATGTTGTGGATACTCATTTGAATCGTTTCGATGAAACCATGCATATGATTACAAACAACATAGGGTTTATGGCTTTTCGTTGAAAAATCTAAACTCCGAAATACACCCACTATCTCTAGTTTTGAAGATGCAATTCCATATTCCATAAAATTAATATTCGAAAACTGTAGATGTAATTTCATCGTAAGTCCGTCGGAGTAAATTTGCCGAAAATGAACATAAAGTTAAGATCGTGTTCGGGCCCGTTGGTACAACGGATCGGGGGAAGTTAAACCTATCTACCCCTCATAGAATTGGCATTAAGGTAATGGAACTATACTTTCGTACAGGCTTGTAGTGTGCTTTAAAATTACACAAAGAAAAACACCCAGTCCCAAACCATTTCCCCTTATTTCCCCAAGGGAGATCCCCCAAATTTCCCCAAGCTAGATCCTCCAATTTCACCAAAAAGAGCTGCCCTTACTTCCTCAAAGGAGATCCCATATTAATGTGATTTGGACGTGTCTGGGTATTGGTATTGAAGATTCAGAATATCCTTTTAAGCAATGATTATCTAAACTCTAATTATCCACAGAGTTATAGGTTAACAAGTTGGAATGAGCCATCAAAGATCAAATTAACATTGAAAATGATAGGCAATAATAGTTTATCTAGATTCAAACGTCCATGTGGATCTATACTGATAGATTGGGTTTTACGATTCGAGAATAAGATATTTCGAAATTCTACCACAAACCATGCTTCATATGTTGTTGGTACTCATTGAAATCGTCTCGTCGAGACGATTCCAACGGGTACCCATACCATAGGGTTTCTTTAAAAATTATTACTTTAGAATTACCTTACTCTCCCCCCCCCCTCACACACACACTCTTCAAATTGTTTTCTGTCGTCTACCAGCCAGCGCAATCTGACCAGGTTCGTAATTTTTCACACCTTCGAGATAATCAGCTTTTGCCAAAACGAGTCACCTTTTGCTACGGGGCTGTCCTCAATATTGTTACTTTATCATTTGGAATATCAATACTGTGTCAATAATAGATCCCTTTCTAGGTAACGATCGAGTAACGCAACAATTTTCCCATGTTGATCAAAGTGCAAGTAAACCAATTCGATACATTCTCCCCACTGTAATTACAGGGTTCGTATTCGATATAAAACGATTGATTGGTCATCTTTTGTACCTCGACCAATCAGAATTGTAAGAGGGTGGGGTAGGAGAAGAAAAATGATTTTGATAGGTTGGTGATTTAGGACCCCAGTCCAATTGTAACATTTATCGATCTTCTGACTTATCGAAATTGACTAATCGCGATATCAATCAAACAATCTATCGACCAATCAAATCATTCATTTGAAACCGGAAGTGAACTATGAAATACGACATTAGTTCTGAACTACAGTTTATAATGCTCCCCGAGAGAATTTTCGGGGGGAGCATATAGTCGCCGGCCTGTGCGTCCGTCCGTCCTTCCGTCCGGCAGTCCGTCCGTCCGAAGTCATATCTCAGCAACCCCTGGGCCTAATTGGACGAAACTTCACATATAATCTTTCTAGGAAATTTCCAAGACCCGATTTTTACTTATCTTATTTCAAGGCTGCGTCATGGAAAAGGGGGCCTTAATGTAAAAACTAGATTTTTGCCAATTTCTCCAAGACTAATTGTTAGAATTTCATGAAATTTCATATTTGAGTAGCAATTTAGATCCCCTTGACCTTAAACTAACGGGAATTTTCGTTTAAAAAATGCGTCATGGTAAAAGGGCAATAATGTTTTTACCTTTACGATAACTTTTCCCCCGCAAAAACTAAAATTGGCAATAACTTTTGATTTGTTACGGATTAAGTCTTCATATTTCACAAGTGCATTGCATGTGACAAACCCTTTCTGTTGGTACCAAGTTCAAGGTCATCATTCAAGATCAAGGTCATTTCTCAAGGTCAAAATTTAGGAAATTAAAACTTTAAAATTGGCCATAATATTGCAATGGTAACTGATATAGCCTTCATATTTCACATGTGCATTGCTTATGACATGACCTTTCTGTTGGAATTAAGTTCAAGGTTAACTGTCAAGATCAAGATCATCGCTCAAGGTCAAAATTTCGAAAATCTTAACTTTTACATTGTCTATAATTATACAATGGTAAGTGACATAGCCTTCATATTTCACAAGTGCATTGCTTATGACATGGACTTTCTGTTGGTACTAAGTTCAATGTCATCTGTCAAGGTCAAGGTCACTTTTCAAGGTCAAAATTTTGAAAATTTTAACTTTAACATCTCCCATTAGTATACAATGGTAAGTGATATAGCCTTCATATTCTACATGTGCATCGGTTTTACATAGATTTTCTGTTGGTACTAAGTTCATAGTCATTGGTCAAGGTCAAGGTCAAATTGTGAAGGTCATTAATTTTCAAATACCTCCTTTACAAAATTTCTTGTTACTTTACATAAATGTTGTTTATTAAATGCCCTAGGTAATGTTTATTTCAATTTTTGACCCAGTGAGCCTTACCATGCTAAAAGGGGGCTTAATGCCATGTAGCTTTACATTTTGTATATATCCTACTCTAAAATAAATCAGTCTAATGTTTCTGCAAGACCACTCAAGTTAGAGTCTTCATTTTTTGTATGGAGGCATTTTTCATTGATAAATTTGATAGTCAAGGTAAAATATTTAACCCTTTACCATATGATGATATTGAAATTTACCAGAATCAGGCCTGTGAAGCCAAACACATTCCTTCAATATTTGTCAAAATTCCAAATTTATTGTGAACTGAACTCTCAAACTATAGTTGCATTCAATAAAAAGTTTTTTGTCAAATAAAGGCATACAGTTTTGTGACAAAAGCCTTATTTCGGGGAGCATAATCCGTCTAAGACGGTTCTTGTCCAAACTGTAATTACGACGTTTAGCTGGCCGATCAATCATATTACTTTTTAGTAACAAGTTACTAGCCGTATATTTTACAAAATATCGCCATTCAATATCGAAGTGAATCTCAGTGGGCGGGGCCAGCGATTTTTGAATATATTTAAAGGAACGAAAACGGAGTGTTGTTACATGTGGATAAATTCATTTGCTTACTTCATAGCAGCCTCTGGGCCCAAGCTAATCAATGTCGTTGAAATTACTATTTCAACTACAAATGAATTGGTAGATTTTTAGGGGGAAATAAGTTTTCAATATTTTCAATATAGTCGATGGGCGAGCAAAATGTCGTAAATACAGCTATATTCAAGCTTTATTATGACATTTTGTTAGCAAACCGAAGATATGATGCCTGAGTAGAATATTTACGGACCAGTTACCCCTCGACATTTCAATGGAGTGTGAATCTGCTCTACAACATGTTATAATGAGAGATGTGTTTCTCTTATTTAATACTCAGCCATTGCTTCATCTTGAAAGCAAAAGAAAGGAAGAATTACGGTAGGAATTAGAACGGTATCTTGCTATTAGACATTTTCAAATTTCGAGGTCTTTCCAAAGTTTAATGAATGCAAACTGCCTCTGGATGCTTAACCTCTAAATCAATTGAATGCCGTAAAAAGTAGTCCTTGTGTATTTAAGGAATATTGCAAACTCTATTCAAATTGTAGAGAACGCTTTCAAAGCATGCTATTTAAATTCCCACTCAATTCCGCATTATAAGCATCTCAAGAAAAAATCTTTGGAAAACATTGTTGACAATGAAGACATTGCTTGTTACAGGCAATTTCTTAATTGTCCTCAATGTTTTCTACCCAACAAGGGAATTTTTTTCTAAATTCGTCTGTCTAACTTTAAATTGTCGTCTGCAACTTCTTTCCATTTGAACCAGTCTAAGATTATGTCAATTTGTAATGGGTCAGCTCCTGTGTTACTTTAACCTCGTTTACTTATCATGATAACCTTTGGCAAAGACGATTACTTGATAAAGCTATGCTTTGCTAGCTTACAGTACTTTCAGTACTTTGATTGGGGAGTGAGTCCTCATCAAATCAGCATCCCATTTTACATTCAAGTTTGAATAGTCATAATTTCGCAGACCACAATTTTACGTGGGTGAACAGGTAGTGTGTGTTTTGACGCAACAAGATAACACTATATCAAACACCTATACATCTTCTCGTGGTCGTATCTTGCTGAGGGGCAAATGATTGTTTTGAAATGTAAATCTTACCACGAATACCTTTTTGCCAGGTATGTATGTCACTTAGCTTCAGATATTCAGGGATTTTAATATCAGTAAGACAGGTTCAAAGACCAAACCCCGCGTGGTGGGATTCGTTAGGATTGCCTGTCCGATACAATCCTGGGGAATACCGACTGAATTCGGTCAGGGTAAAGATTTATAGATTTAGAGCATTTTGATTTCCGCTTTATGTATAGCCCTGTGCGATAATACCTGTGTAATTCATCGTAAAATAGCGACCAAACTAACGTAAATAAAGCTTGCATAAAGCTGTATTTACGATATTTTGATGGCCCGTCGATGTTTTGGGAGTGAACCTGACATTGCTTAGTAGCAGCGATCTTTTAACCCATTCCCACACAATGAAAATATAGGCCGGTCCAAATTGAAAGAAGTTTCAGACGACAGTTTTAAGTTTATGAAATCTTTCAAAACTTTGTCTTTCGGAGTAGAAAACAATGTAGATAATGAAGAAATTGCTTGTAACAAGCAATTTCTTCATTTTCCACAATATTTTCCAAAGCTTTTATATTGAGGGTCGTTTAAAAGCGTCACTGTGTGGGAATTGGTTAAGAGATTTGTTTCTTTGACTAGAAATAGCCTTTGCGCACGCGCGTCTCGCTTCCCAAATGGTATAACAAACAAAGATTGTCCTACCTGATGATATTATAAACGAAATTAAAAAATGAAATTAGCTCGATTCTATTGCCATGTTGAAGCTAAGATTGTTTTCGAGATCGCGTTAATGTACAACCATGTCTTTTGTTTGTGCTACCTTTTGTGATTTGTGTACTACTTGGTCTCAAATAGACGATCGCTGCTATAAACTTTAACTTTTAAGCCTGAATTATGTGGGCGTAGACGCAATTGTCAGCCAGATTAGCTCAGTTGGTAGAGCACTTGAGTTTTCAAACCTCAAGATCTCGGGTTCGAGCCCTGGATTGACCATATAAACTAACACACGTATTGTCTTTCGGATGAGACGTTAAACCGAGGCCCCGTGTGACGGTGATATCCATCTAGTACATTAAAGAACCAGGCGGAGCTCTCAGTAGTTTCGTTCTGTATCTTTGAACTATCCCTCCCTTGCACTATCCCTAACCGTCTTCTTGCGGGAATTTTTTAAAAAAAATCAATCAGATGGCAGTTAAGAATAAACTGACCATTTTTGGCGGTTTCTGGTTACATTCCACAATAGGCCACTGTTCATAGTGTACATATTGCAACGGGAATGGCCATTAACCCATTCCCACACAACAAAATTTTAGACTGGTCTAAATTGAAAGAAGCTGCAGACGACAATTTCAAGTTGATGGAATTTTAAACTTTTTGGATGGAAAACACTGTGGATAATGAAGAAATTGCTTGAAACAAGCATTTTCTTCATTTTCCACAATGTTTTCCTTGGCTTTTTTATTGATGGATGTAAAGAGGAGGGATTGAGTGGGAATGGGTTAAACAAAAGAGCTGGCCTTCATACACCGATTAGCATCTGTTCGGCGGGTCTGAATCTTCACTCAGCTTTGACTGTTCACTGAAAATATGACTCGAAAATATGAAGACAAACACACAATTTGGTTACTTTTTCCCTTGCGTGCATCATTAGTTCTATGGTATGATATGTGTCTGAGTATCTCTGCACATTTAGCAATCAGCTTGGATGCAGCATTTTATATCAAACTTTTCTTTTTAGATATATTTTTGGGACCTTGTTTTTGCAAAACAACTAGATCTTCATGAATGTTTTGTCCATTAACAGGTCTTCTCTCGAAATAGATTGGTTTAACGCTGCCTAATTACTCCGAGAACAAATTAATTAGCTAGCAAATTTTCTATAAAAATAGGCACAAACTCTTGAAAATCGATTTTAAGTGGTAATGCTAGATCATTTGTTTAACTTTAATATACAAAAGTTTCTTTTCTCTAAAGCCTTTGGTCGTAAATATACACGTATGAAATCAAACAGGAACCTATGGTATAGTGGTAAAACGCGGGATCGAAGGGTACTTTGTTCGAATCCCGCACGGACGTTGGGAATTTTTCTGAGCAAAAAAACTAACTCCAAGTTGGTCCAATGTGATATGGCTACTAGGTGCGCCGTATGTTAAATGCCGACATGCAATTCAAAGAACGGGCGTTAAAGTGTAAAGTCGGTTGAAGAAACAGTCTAGTATAACTTTTGACAACTTTTTAGAGCTAAAAGGTTGCTCTCTGAAAACACAGACGACCTTTATTCGAGATATCAGTTGGTTGTCTTCAAATGCTTTAACTCATTTCCACGCTTTTTGACGCCTCGAAAGAAAATAAACTTAAAAAATATTGTGGAAAATAAAAAAGAATATTTATTTCATTGGATAATTTGGGTTTAACGCGGCATCTAACAGAATGTTAGTCATTTCGCGGAGGCTTGAGCACAAAATCAAGGATTTTCGTTAGTTTTCACGCCAGTTCTACCGTTACACTATTTTCGAGCCTCTTCCTGCTCATCCAACTTGGGTCAACAATTATTCATCATTGGTGAGAGACAAATGTCGGAAGGGATATTTGCTAAGACCGGAGATCGAATCTCGGACCTTAAAATTAGGAGTCTTACGCGCTACCATTGCGATATGGCCGCGCCTGCTTAATTCAAGAAATGTCTTCATTGTCCAAAATGTTGTCGACCCTACAAGGCAAACATTTAAAAAATATATATATCAAAAACCTTCGTCTGCGACATCTTTAATTTGAACCAGTCTAAATGTTTTCGTCTGGTAATGGATTCATAATGATCTTATCTTTGATGGAAGGAACTACAATAAACGCTCACCACTTGTAGGTGTGCACAGAAGTAATTATAAATATCGTACTCCACAATGGACCAAATCAATTCTAGTCAGATTAGCAGCTTCTTACATCTATGGCCACGCCCACTGACCTTCGACCTGCCAGCTCGACTCAGATAACATTTATTATAAGGAATATAAACCAATCGAACTAAACATCGTAACTACTGCTTGGATAATCTGTAGTTACGACGTTTAAGTCGCTAAAGCAAACAAAAAACGCTTGTCGAAAATGAATGATTTGATTGGTCAATCGATGACTTGATTGACGGCGGCGATCCGTCAGTGTCAAATGGAATGTCTCAGCTTTGGGTATAACTAAAATTAATTTTACATTAACCCCTTCCCTTTCTACCATTCCTTACAACTAAAAAAACCTACTCTGGAAATGTTAGTTTAACCCTTTTAATCCCTGATTTTTTCGTCTCTTTGTTTTTTCACTTGAAAAGAATTAGGATAAAGAAAAAAAATGCTTTTAACAAGCAACTTCTTTTTTCCACAATGGTTTCTACCCTATTGAAAAAGTATTCTAAATAAAAATCTATTTTAAATTGTCCTCTGCTTAAACCTTTGAATTTTGACAGGTCTAACATTTTGCAATACAGTAAAGGATTGACTATTTTTTCCTCATACGAGGTGTCCTTTATAAATAAGTAAATGAAACTATAGCAACGGATCTGGTTTTAGAATAATTTCTCAAGACAATTTAGGTCTTCTTTAATTACTGTCTAGTCCGGATTCTCAGAGAAATGTCGCCTGACCGAAGTAATATCTAAGGAACAGCGTCATTAAATTCCTGGTTTTAGACAAGAATAATTTCTAGGATAATTTGGCTTGAATTTCGTCGGTCCGCAAGCAAAATATCGTAACTACAGCCATATTAAATCGATGGTTACGACATTTTGGTCGAGCACCTATGGTACTTTAATTGATCTTTTCGTGGGTAGGCCGTCTAAAGCTCACGCGTTTTGCAAACTTTATGCCAAAACTGAACGTTTGCTCTTATTCCAACAACATGAAGATACATGGTTTATGTTTTGTTTAAAAGATTCCTTGTATTAATAAGCATTAGCTGGTTGTAAGGTCAATGCCATCTATGAAGGCAAGGTTACTTGTTAAGGTCACGTTTATGAAAAAAAGCTTTTACAGCAGCATGGTGTTTCACAAAGATATCTTGTCTCTGTTTTTTTTTTTTTTTTTTTTCTGCTGTAGTTGTTGTTGTTGTTGTTGTTTCATTCTAGAACTGACGGTGTATTCTTTGTTAAATGGGAGGATATTCAAGTTAAAAATTTTTCCTACATACTCTTCCGTTTAGAATCAGTTCGTCACGATGGGTTAAAACTTTTTTGTTTTACATGTAAAGTGATATAAAGATTCCTTTTTCTTGCGGTTAGTACGTTTAACCCATTCTCACAAAATGCTGCTTATTGCGCCCAAAGATAAAAAGAAACTTTGGAAAACATTGTTGAAAATGAAGAAATTGCTTGTCACAAGCAATTTCTTCATTCTCAACTATGTTTTCTACCCGGAAAGTCGAAAAAAATATCTGAAAAATTCATGAACTGTCGTCTGCAACTCCTTTTTATTTGGACCAGTCTAGAATTTGTGTTTTGTGATAATGAGTTAAATAGGACCTCACTCATCGTCGAAAGCATGGATATCAAAGCTATGACTGTTGTAATTTTCCTCATTATTAAGTGTTCATCAAAGGCGTTTTGATATTTCCGTATGACGCCCATTGTTCATTAAGTGCAAATATTTTGTAGTGTCGCCACTGTTTAGAACGCCGGCATCCATTTTCAAACTTGTTGAGACCTGTCCTCGACTTTTCGAACAATACGTATGTCCGAATTAACCAGTCGCGACTGTCAATCAAATATTCAGTCGACTAATGAAATTAGACATTGAGGTTGGAAGTTAACTTTGAAAATCCGACATTGGTCGCAATTTTGTTAAATCATTTTTGTTGGTTTGGCGACTTAAACGTCGTAACTACAGCTTATTTAAGCTGTAGATACGATGTTTAGGTCACCAACCAACCGTTCTACTAATCTGTAACATGTTATTGTTATATTTTGCAAAATAACGAAGCGGGACTTCCTGTAGGAGTCAGTGGGTGTGGCCAAAGAAGTAAGTTGGTGGGCCAGCGATTGGTCAATTATCCTTGCGTCGGCGTATTTTTTGGACTAAACAGTTTAAGGTACAACTGGGAAGAGCACATGCTTATTCGTCCATGTACAAATGATTGATTGATTTAATTGGATTTAACGCCGCTTTTAACTTTATCGCGCCGGCTGGAGCACCTAACAATGGATTCCTGGTATTTCTCACACCAGTACTACCACTACATCCTTTCCTAGCGACCAGCTGCTATCCTACGTGGGTTTACGATCATCCACCCATTGGTGAGAGACCAATGTCGGAAAGAATATGTGCCGCCGCCTTCCATGTACAAAAAAGGTAACAATAAGGACAGTATACATTTATATTGTATATATATTATTCGATCGCGGATACTTGTATTGTAGAACATTTCCATTCTCACCAGTCTTAAGTACTTTGAACCTACAGGACTGCATGGTCGGACATTAGGATTCCCACATTTAGCATGGTTTTGTTAATCTTAGAAAATATCTGAATGGACAAACATTAACCCGATACAAATAATAATCAAAGTGAGCTTTTGTGATCATTGAAGGTATCTCGTCCGTCGTGCGGCGTCAACAATTTATTTTGTTTGAATGGGGTTTAACGCCGCTTTTAACAATCTTTCAGTTATATTGCGGCGGCTGGAGCACCTAACAATGGATTCCTGGTATTTCTCGCACCAGTACTACCACTACACCCTTTCCTAGCCTCCAGCTGCTATCCCACATAGGCTTACGATTATCTGCCCATTGGTGGTAGACAAATGTCGGAAAGAGTATTGCCGCCGTCGGGGATCGAACCCGGGACCCTTTGAATGATAGTCCGACGCGCTACCAACTGCGCTATGACGGCGGCTGTCAACAATTTAAGTGTCGACACTCTAGAGGCTACATTTTATTAAGTCTTCATGACACTTGGTCAGAATAATTGCTATGTAATAAGGATTTTTCCTTTTGATCATGTGTAGATTCTATTGGAAAACACGGGAAAACGGACCTTAACATTAATTTTTTGCCTACACTCTAGAGGCAACAGTTTCGGCACAAACTTCATGAAACTTGCCCAGAATGAAAGTTTAGGTCATAAGGGTGAAACCTATTGATTATGGAAAGGCTCCAATCGCAAACATGGGAAAAGGGGCCTTACTGACTTTGCTAACACTCTTGAGGCCATAGATGTGGCTCAGTCTTCATGAAACTAGGTCAGATTTTTCTTTAAGTCATACGGATAAATCCTCTTGAAAATGGGAAGGTTCTATTGGAAAACACGGTATCAGTGACATATCTTTATTTTTTTGTTTTTGTTGTTGTTTTGTTTTGTTTACACTCTAAACGCGACAGATTTGGCTCAATCTTCACGACACTAGTTATAACTATTAGTCTCCAGTTCCAACAGTAATTGATTTAGGTGAGCGATTTAGGACCATCACGGTCCTTTTATTTAAGGTAAAGTACTTGCAACTCACGCTCTCACTTACCATATATATGACAGAATACAAAACGTACATGCCCAAATAAGGAGAAAACTTCTCAAGTACTCATTCTTATTTAGTCATTTCCATGATTTTCTCATATCACTTATACTTTTTTTTTGCGCACTAATATATATGAGTCCGACGGTTTCACTTGGATTTTAAACGACGTTATTTAGAAAAATGTATGGCCAGGTGTGTGTCACAAAAAATGGAATGGTTTGTTGACGACCAAAACGTCTTAACTACAGCTTGAATATATCGTAGTTTCGACCTTAATGTCGCTTATCCAATAAAAATGCTTCACAAAAATGGCGACCAATAACGTACTTCAAATGAATGATTTAATTGGTCGATTTTTCTTTAATTGACAGCTGCGATTGGTTAATTTAAACCTGTCACAAGAAAAGGCCCTCTTTGCCTACTCTTCCTTCTAAGAAATGTTTCCTGTAACTTTTGTTTCGTAAGATGAACAGGAGTAGCTTTAGATTTAAATGTAGATGTGTTGAAAATATTGAAAGCAAAACGACTTTGTCAGTCGTCTTGCGATGGTGTAATTGGCCAATAGCGGCTGTCAATTAAAACACCAGTCAACCAATGAAATAATTCATTGAGACAAAAAAACGTGTTTTGATCACCAACATTGGCCGCCATTTTGTTAGCCTATTTCGTTAATTTGCCGACTTAAACGTCGTGACCAAGCTTTTTCAAGCTGTAGTTACTACGTTTAGGTCCCCAACCAACTATTCTACTTTTTTTACATGCTACTTGTCGTAAATTTTGCAAAATATCAACGTTTAAAATCAAAGTAGGACTTCCTGATGAAGGCGATGGGCGTGACATATTGAATTAGTCGGCTGGACCAGCGATTGGTCAGTTTACTTTCAATATATACAAATGACTAGGATGGTTACATTCCTTTCTTGCCTTGAGTTCCATCCGAACCTCTGCTACTGGTATAATTGATATATGAGGGCGTAAAGGATGATTATATACTGACTTCGATTAAAAACGACTCACGAATCAGAGCTAAATGAACTCACATTCGAAATATATGTTAAAATTTCATTTGCTTTAGAATAGCCCTGCTGCAATACTATGTAGCCTGAAATAAATGGATCGCGTTTGTCAATCAAACAATCAATCGACCAATCAAAGTGAACTTTGAACTCCGTCTTTAATGCTTAACATTTTGGTGGTTTGGCAAATAGCAGCCTTCGTTTAAGAGATTTGTCACTAAGATTAGAAGCAATCTTTGCGCATGCGCGTCTCGCTTCCCGAAAGATAGGACAAATATAGATTATCTGACCATATGATTAGTATGATAAATATGGAAGTTAAAATTAAAAACTGAATTGAAAAGGGAATCAGCTCGTTTCAGTTGATCATGCTAAACTCGTTTTCAAGGTCGCGTGAATGTATAAACATGTTTAACCAATGGTAACTACGTTTTACGCAACGTATATATTGCTTAACCCATAATCGATCGCTGCTTTTAGACGTACTAGCCACTGCTCTTTTCAAGCTGTAATTGATGAGTTTAGGTCGCCAACAAATCGCTTTATCATATCTCATTTATTTCATTTTTTTACCTAACCACAAAATATGCAAAATACCACCGTTCAACTAATTAACAGAAAAAGAATCGACTGGAACAAATTGAAAGAAGCTACAAACGACATTTCAATATTAACTGAAATTGAAAAACAAGTGTCAAATAAGGTAGAAACCTTGTGATAAAAAGAAGAATGCCTTTTAACAAGCAATTTCTCCTCTTCGCACATTGTTTTCTATCCTCTTGTCTGAAATTTGTCGTCTGGTAATGGGTTAATGGAACTCAATATACATTGATTTCCGTCAGTAAATTAGGGAAAAAAGACAGATCCAGAAATAAAATCTAATTAAGGCAATAATGTAGCTAGTTCTAGGTTACGTTTGATGATGGAACACTGTTGGTCGTATACTATGACCTTCGCGTGGTTAGACGCCATTCATTATCTCATCGTCTGAACCAATTTCCATGGCTTAGCGCAAACACATCGTAAGTATCTATACAATGTATAGATACTTACGATATTTTTGCTCTAAGACGTCGATTTCTGTGGAAGAAAAAGGGCTCGACATGACAGTAGTTGCCTATAGATTGATCATAAAATAATACAATGTATTGATACTGACCTTGTTTGCTCTGTGATATTTTTCATGAATAGAGGTTCTCATTTATTTACCCTTAGGGGTTCTCCAACACAAAACAACTCGTTCCATTGGATTGTAATCTAGTTGTTTAAATTAGTGGATACTATCCACTTTGTAGTGGATACTATCCACTTTATATTCAAGTCAATTCTTTTCAATGTATGAAGTTTACAAGACCGTAAAATTTAAGAATAGTCAAAATTCAAAGAATGTGCAGAGTTGCTAAAATGTTTAAAAAAATGTTCGTCTTTGTCCACTGTTTCGTTCAAAAGTGTCGCGGTCATAGCGATGTTAGTAGCGCGTCGGACTCTCATTCATTGGGTCCAGGTTCGATCACCGGACGCGGCAAATATTCTTTCGAATGTTTGTCAACCATTGGGTGGATAATCGTGTATCTAATTGAGATAAGCAGCTAGAGGCTTGGAAAGGATGTATTGATAGTACTGGTGTGGGAAATACCAGGAATCCATTGTTAGGTGCTCTAGCCGTCGCGATAGGACTGAAAAGCTGTTAAAAGTGGCGCAAAAAACCCATTCAAACAATCAATAAATCGTTTGTAATTTAGTTGAATTTTTTATACAAGGTAATTGTCAACAGACTACATTTTCATAACACAAGAAATAGATGTAGGAATAATGGAAATGGATGTAGAAATAATCACAATCTAGAGAGTGGTCCTTGTGAAATTTTGGCTAGTTTACAACGGCGACAGCCCTTTACCAGTCCAATACCAGACGACAGAATTTTAGACTGGTCTATGTTGCAGACTACAAATTTTACATAAACGAACTTTGAAATCTTTTTCTTTTGGTAGAAAACACAGTGGATAATGAAGAAATTTCTTGTCACAAGCAATTTCTTCGATTTACACATTTTTTTCGAAATCTTTGTTTCTCGACGGCGTCAAAAAGCTTAACTGAGTAGAAATGGGTTAAGACCTTCCATATACTATCTTCATTCTTGACAATAATTGTGAGACAATAATTATATTGAATACTATTATCTCTTCATTATAGTCCGTATATTATAAGGACATGTAGGATTAGGTGAGGAATACCCATCCTCGGATACCCTAGGATCTCCTTATTTGCTACGCTTCATCGTCGATGGAGTGTAGCATATAAGGAGACTCCGGGGTATCCGAGTATGAGGAATACCGAGCGAGTAGGCTCTTTCCCAATAACACTCGTTTCTAATGTTATACACCAGAAATACTTTAGTATAAGCTTTATATTTAATATATTGTATATTGCCATCATTGTATTTGTAAATACTTGAGTGGAAATAAAGATTTTTTCTGTTCTGTTCTATTAATGTATTGCCAATATTGTTCTTTGACACAAAATTAACAGTGTGTGCTTGATATCATTATTGTCAATGAATTGATATTGACATTACAGTAAAAAAAAAAGATAAAGTATGTGCCCATATAGCGTCTGGTTTTCATTGTGCAGCCTACCAGCCGCGTTAATTGAATTTTGTTAAACGGCGGCAATTACCAGCTTGACCTTGACATTTGCTACTCCATTAAGACAAGCGAAATTAGCTCCATTGGCATTTCGTAACACATAAATAATAAATGTACCCTGAAAAAACTATTTAGAGTCTGAAATAAAGGGCATGTAACATTCTGTTTTGTTCTCCCTTTGGTTGTTATTTTCTTGCTTGGTACAAGCAATGATCCTTTACATCGGAACATTTACGAAATCGAGGATAGTAGGATCGTATTGTGTTTCAATTAATTTCTCGGTTAATGGATCGTGAGTGTTGATCAAAGAATCAATCGCCCAAACAAATCAGTCATTTAGACCGGAAGTAAAAATTGAACTCCGCCGTTGACCGACCTTTGTTTGAAGCATTTTTGTTTGTTTTTTTTTACTGAAAAGTCGTACCTACAGCTTATTTAAAGTGTAGTTGCAACGTTTAGGTCGCCAACCAACCATTTTACTTTTTTGGTCGTTTGTTAAAGATATTTGAGCACATGCATGACATTTCCAACCATTACACATGTGCGCCAAGTAAAGACTCAGATCAGCCTGTGCATCCGCACAGTCTGATCAGTGTCTTCAATCTGCGCTCTGTAGATAGATACTGACCCAAGGCTTCTTTAAACAATCAGCTAATGTTCTAATTGCCCCGAATGGCTGTCCAGGGTGTACAATGTGTGAGAGTCACGAAAGTTCGAAATGGTTGGAAATGTCACGCATAGGCTCATTTAACTTTGCCAAATAACGCTCTTTAACATCAACTTCACGTCGGAGCCCAATAGGCGGGGTCATCGATCAATGAATTATGTTTGGATGGAGATTCTCAATTGACCAGACGGGGGCCCCGCACACTGATTACTTAGGCCACCCAGTAACTCAGCTTCGATTTGTAACGGGGTTATTTTGACAAATATATGGCCAGTAGCATGTAACATATAAGTAAAATGGTAAGTTGGCAATCTAAATGTTGTAACTACAGCTAGAATAAGCTTGTCTATACCGACCAAAAGCTAATAATAACCACAGCAGGTGGCGAACAACTCCTCGAAATTTGCTATTTTAGATGTTTTTTTTATGTTTATGCCTTTAAAACAGTTAGTCAGTTGCAATTGCAAGTTGTCGATGGTACTAAATCCTCGTAATTCAGCTAGCACCTCGAGACTACTTCTCTTTGGTATTAGTTGAAAAATGATTGAAAATGTTACCTGTTGATATCAATTATAACATTACAATTACAGTTTGTCGCTGGTGACCACTTCTTGGAAATCACAGGCTGTTGGTGGGCGACTTTTGATATGATTTTTTCAACATATCCAATCACAACTTCGAATTTGCAGCTTATATAAGATGTATATACGCAGTTTGTGCCTCTCGGCCGACTATATTTGCCCTATATTAACCTTTACTAACGTTACAAGTGAAGTGTTCAAATTCAAAGGTTTTGCAAAAGAAAATTTAAAGTGGTTTTAATTTGGAAAAAAAACACAAAAAACATTCGGTAGAAGGTAGAAAATGTTGAACAGAGTTCTAGATAAGAGTTGGTAACAGCATTCTAAAATCTTTCTTTCTCAAGAGAACCGTATATTACGGGTATTATGAATCGTCTCGTCTAGACGATTCAAACGAGTACCTACAACATATGGTTTATAGCAAAATTGTATATTTAATATATATATATTATATATTTAAATCTGAAATTCGAATTTAGCCCTCTAACCGTAGCTCTGATTGTAGTAAAAGAATAATTTGCTTGTTACAAACAATTTCTTGTTTTTAACAATGTACTCTCAATTATAACACCAGAGGGACGTAAAAACCAGTGATTGAACAGAAAAGGCTGAAGTAAATCAGTATCAGTTTTGATCAGGGTAAACCTAACTCGCAGTTTTATACGACAAAATACATTTTGTAAGTCGCCATGCTATGCGGGGAATTCAGTCAGCTGAATATATTACACCCAAAATGGCACATATTTTCTGATAGAGGGTCATTACGGATTCAAATCATCTAACGAAGCAAACAACAATATGAATTATTCAAACGTGTTCACTTGTCGCTAAACCGATAGTTAGGCTATATGTTCTGTTATTTGAAATACATTTGACCAATCGCGGCTGTCAATCAAATAACCAGTCGACCTATGAAATCAAATATTGGGGCCAAAAATGACTTCCGATCTCCAACATTGGCCACTATTTTTGTAAACCCTTTTTGTTGGTTTGGCGACTTAAACGTCGGAACTACAACTTATTCAAGCTGTAGTTACGACGTTTAGGTCGTCAACCAACTATAATACTTTTTGTTACATGCTAATGGCAATATTTTTCTCAAAATAACGACGTTTAAAATCAAAGCGTGACTTCCTGTCGGAGTAAATGGGTGGGGCTAACGAGGCAAGTGGGCGGGGCCAGCGATTGGTCAATTGATTTTAAGTGAACGAAAATAAGAATTAATTTTACTAGGTTTGTTTGAAGATGACTTTGAAAGCACACGGAAAAAAAGAGTGATAGCTGAGAGATGTTTGAACATAAAGGACATTTAGATACTTACGTGTCTTTTTCAAGTCTCATTTAAAGCTCGTTTCCACAAGTTAGAGTTCGACTTAAACTGAATTTTGAAATAGGCCTATGTGGCAAGATGGTTCTGTGACTGAAGGTCCGCAAAATATATGGTCATTTTATACAATATATTAGCACACATATTATGAAGCTAACTGTGTGTAGCGTATATGATTGAAAACACTGTGGGAAAGGAAGAAATTTCTTGTTACAAGCAATTTCCTTTTTTCCAACATTGTTTTCCGAATTAATTATCTATCATTCGTGCAAACCAATGCATTCTAGGTAAGAGCGAAAGGGGAGATTTATACTGAATTATGCTTTTATCTAAATAAGAAAAAATAAGGGCCCAAATGATCATGAGATGGTGAACTATGCCAGTTCTCCCTATATTTCACAGACCTCGGGCCCAAGGACTGGTGTTAATGTCGACCCCTGTATGTAATGTAAAGATGACCCCTATTCTCTTTGTAGCCAATACATCATGTTTAGTTTGCCTGTAGCATGTGGATATAATTGGCGACATACTTGGCACACCATTTCGGTTGTCATGAGTGTATATCTCATTGCTCAGGATAAGAGAGATAGTTAACATTCTTACTTTAAAATAACTAAACGTAATTACTGATAGGACTTCATGCATAGTAGTTTCTAAAATATTGTTGTCTTTGAATTGATTTCATTTGAGACTCTGAGGTCATAGTTATCCTTTTCTTTTTTGCGCAGATTGAGTGTATTATCAATTGCTTCTTAATTGCAACCTAAAAAATCATCTTTTTCTCAATAATTTCGAAGGAAGACAGCATAGCGAATAATGAATATTGATTTTGACAAGAAATTTCTTCATTTTCAACACTATTTACGATTGTTTTCTATTTTGGGGAGACATCCAAAAGCTGGTTGGTGTGAGGAATTGGCTAACTAACATTGATTATAACGTGTGATCCCTTCATGTATCATACTCTATGAGTTCGCGAATTCGTACATAAGAGTGATTAGGATTTCCGTTTCACACCTCCATGAAAGAAAAAAAAACTCCATTTCCTATAATTTAATGACATCGAGCAAAAAGCAAATATTTTACAAATCATGATATTTTTATGGAACTATTTTTATGCGCAAGCATAAAAAAGAGCTGCATAATCCAAATTGAGTTCAAGGAGCTATGAATATTTTTTGGGCTAATCAGAACGCCTGTTTTTGATAGTCGAAACTAATATTTGAATTATTAACAATTTGATTTCCATTTACTTTCAGTTGTTAGGCTGTGCTATTCTTGGTGTTGGTATTTGGGTCCGAGTGGACGAGAACTTTGGTAAATATGTCAACAACAGCGAACACTTCAACATGCTCTACACAGGCGCCTACATCTTCATCGTGGTCGGCGTTCTCATCATGGTCGTCGGCTTTCTCGGCTGTTGCGGAGCTATCAGGGAAAACCAGTGTATGCTGGGATTGGTGAGTTGGTTTATTGCAAAGAACATCTTGGAATTTTCCATCATCCCTCCTCAATTTAATGTAAAACCGCTCGTTCACATGTTCATGTATATCATTCAAATAATTATACCCACCAAAACTATGTTTGGGGGGTATATAGGAGTCAGCTTGTAGGTCGGTCGATCGGTCCGTCTGTCTAGCTATTTCGTGTCCGCTCAATTTCTCGCCAACTATTGGACGAATTTTATTCAAACTCACTGATATAATCAGTATCAAGCAGAGATGTGTCTGAATGTATTCTATTTTTGTCACTGTCCATTGAATTTTGACGGAGTTGTGGCCCTTTGGCGAAAAATCGTGTCCGCTCAATTTCTCAGCAACCATTGGACGGATTTGATGAAAAAATTTCGCAGAAAGACTAGGTATAATTCAGATATGTTCAAATCCTATTTTGGTTATGGTCCATTTATTTTTGACTGATTTATGGTCCTTTAATTAAAAAGTCTTTTTTCCATCTATCCGTAGCTTTTTCGAGTCCGCGTAATTTCCCGGCAACTATTCGACGTATTTTATTCAAACAAAGATGTTCATATTCTATGTTTGGTACGGTCCATTGATTTTTGATGGAGTTGTGGCCCTTTGGTGAAAATCATGTCCTCTCAATTTCTCAGCAACCATTGGACGGATTTGATTCGAATTTCACAGACATGTACAATACTATTTTGGTTATGGTCCATTTATTTTTGACTGATTTATGGCCCTTTAATTAGAAAGTCAATATTTTTGTTTCGGCCCTTTGGCGGATGAACAAGCGCTGTTGGGGGGTATTAGTCCGCTTTGCGACAATTTCTAGTTCATTCAAAACATTCCACAACATCGGATTTTCTAATATTTCAAAAATGCAATCGAATCAATTCTTCATATACCTCAAAATAATGTGCCTTAGCCCTTTCCAGTACAAGCCCTGGTTTTTACCTCACTGTGATTTTACACTTGAGAAAACATTGTAGAAAAAGAAGAAATTGCTTGTAACAAGCAATTTCTATTTTTTCCTCAATATTTTCTATTCTACTGAATGATTATTTTTCAAAATTAAATCCAATTTAATTTTTTGTCGACAGACCCTTTGAATTTGGACGAGTCTAAAATTTTGCAAAACAGGAAAGGGTTAAGCGACCAATTTTTGGTCGTCCAATAAGTGGTAGCTTGTAACAAGATTTACTGTATATCACGGTCTTCCAGCGGAATGTATGATCTCTGTTCATACTTTTCAGATTATCCCAATTTAGACTGGCCAAGAAGTTGCAGACTACAAATTTAAGTGGATGTAACTTATAAAAATTATTTGGTCTAGAAAACATGTAGGAAATGGAGGAATTCCGTATTACAAAGAACTCCTTAAATGTTCTCATTTTTTCCAAAAGCTTTTTAGGGTGTCGTAAAAAGCGGAATTGTGTGGAAATGGGTTAACATAAATCTAAATGTGTTGTATTAGAGATCGATTTGAAGTTAGAGCTATATTTCAAACTGTTCTCACCGAGTCAATATTCTACAATAATCATATTCCTAGCAACGAAGACTGACAGGGCAACAAGGTGTTGATTATCAGTTCTTGATAGTAAGGCCAGCCTACGTAATTATTTCAAGATGGAATTCAAACATTACGCTTTTTCCAAACATCGGGCCAATACAAGCTGCCATATACTATTCTTTAATGTGAATATTGATCAGTCTAGAAATTGGTCGATTGTATCTCGTAAAAAACTTGTATTAGCCCATCTCCACACATTAACGGTTTTGACGCCCCAAGAAAAAAAGGCCTAGGAAATCATTGTGGAAATTATCCTCTTTGTTAAAACCTCAAAGGCAAAAAAGTATGATATAAAAATTATCGTCTCTACGCATCCGATCATTAAAGTTTCGAATGCTTAACCCATTCCCACACAGTTACGCTTTTGGACGTCCCTCAAGAAAATCTATAAGGAAAACATTGTGTAAAATGAAGAGATTGCTTGTTTCAAGCAATTTCTTTATTTTCCACAATGTTTTCTACCCAGAAAGTTGAAAAAATCCAAAATTTCTTTAACTTTCAAATTGGACCAGTCTAAAATTTGGCCGTCTGGTAATGGGTTAGGTTAAGAGTGCCGCGTATTGTGATAAGGTGAGTTTGCATTCAGAAATATGTCTTAGGAGAAAATATCTTTTCCTAGTCAGCCTTCATATAACTCACATTGTGACTAGGGTTTGCTTCTCCGAGATTCGCCATCTAAGTGACGGGTCTCAAATCGCAGGAGCAATGCAATGCTATTGTAATTGACTACATGCACAGACACGTACGACAGTTATGCACTTAGCCCTCATTATAAGCCCATAAAAAGATCAGGCGTGTAAGAACCTGAATCTTTCATCTCGTAAACTAAAAATATCATTTGTACAAATCGAAATCTACTTAATACCAAAATATCATCGAAATCTTTATGCGTATGGTGGTAAAAGACTTGTTAAGAATCCAGGTAAATACAACAAGATGATTTATAAACAAAATCATGCGGGATCATATGATCATACGATAAACCCTGCGCCGCGTGTATATTGCGTTGAAAAGTACAAAATTTTGTACACAAGTTTTGATTGAATAATTGATTAACACCACTTTCAACAGTATTTAAATTGTATTGCGGCGGCTGAAGCATCTAACAATGGATTCCTGGTATTTCTCACACCAGTACTACCACTACATCCTTTCATAGGCTCCAACTGCTATCCCACTTACGATTATCCACCCATTGGTGACAGACAAACGTTCGGAAAGTACATGTGCCGCCGCCGGGGATCGAGCCCATGACATTCTATAATTGAAGTCAAGGAGTCTGATGCGCTACCGACTGCGCTATGACGGCGAACTTTAAAAGTTTTGTGTAGTTTTTGTTTGAATTTACAATAGGAATATTTACAAATTTAGTATGAAAAGGGTTGTTTTGCAATAGTCATAACGTACTTTTTTATAGTTATTATGCCCTTTTTTTACCGAGAGCATTCGATATCCTTTTCACTGACTAAACATATGTAAATTTTATCTTATTTGTATTACATAATTCAAGATTTGGTCATAACACCGATGCAGTGTATTTATAATGTTATTCATTTACTGGAGTATTTTTTCCCTTCACTGATACTGAACCTAATTTTCACTGGTGTGCAAGTGACATTTTTTCCTCGGTGAAGTAAAGGTTTTTAATTGTAAAAAAGTGACATTTTATCCCCGGTGAAGTATACTTCATCGGGATTAAATGACACTTATTTACAAAGAAAAACCTTTTAAGTCACATCACTGGCGACGACGTTGTTCTAACCAATCAACGTCTATCGGGCACTCATTTTGTGTATTTATAAGCTACAGCAGCGGTCGTATAAGAGATTTGTTACTAAGATTGGAAACAATATTTGCGCATATGCGTCTCACCTCCAAAAGGTAGGGGAGAAAAAGATTGTCCTATCATATAATTTGTCTGGTAGGTATGGAAGTTCCAGTTAAAACCGATTTAAAAGGGATCGCTCGCTTTTATTGATCTTGTTCAATGTAAAATCGTTTTCTAGATCGCTAAAATATATGAACATCCTGCCTTCTGTGAATTGTGTATACGTTTTGCGCAACGCAAAAAATTGCTTACGTCATGTACGTCATAGACGATCGCTGTTTTAGAATTTTAACTTTTAATTATGCATTATGTGTGCGTAGACGCGAATCGGTTTTCACCAAATCATACAATATCGCTGTCGGATTTCATTATCTTGTCAAGTGGTTTCATTTTATTTCTTTACACAACAATATTCAAAACGAGTTCTATCTATACAATATATTTTTCTTTCGAGGTCGAGTTTGTCCTCGATCATTGGATATATCTTGCATGATAATTTGATAGGTGTATAAGAAACTTTCTACTTCTTCGATATCATCATAAGACGGGCGAATAACGTCGACGGTGGACGTAAGTACATTTGTGTCGGGTGCACAATATTGGTGCAATATAAATGAATTATTTGTTGTTGTTTTCTATTTTCAGTTCTTTGCCTTATTGTTCATCATTTTCGTCATTTTGTTGGGTGCCGGTATCTGGGCTGTTGTTGCCAAGGATGAGGTAAGCTTACTGAACACACGGCCGAATATCAAACGGGTTCAAATTGAAAGAAGCTGTACACGGGAATTTTTAGTTGATGAATTTGGATAGAAAACATTGTGGATAATGAAGAAATTCTTCAAGTCCCACAATGTCTTGTAAAGCTTTTTTCTCGTGGTGGGGGCGTCAAAAAGCTGTATTATGTTGGAATGGATTAAATTTTGTCAAACGACCAACTATTTTAGATCGGTCGGAAAGGAAAGAATTCACATCCAAGACTTATCAGATCCATATTAAGGGCTACAGATAGAGAGAGTAACTTGGATATTAGATTTAAACTTCTTAACAATACCTTAAAACCTGTATTGTGGGTACTCCCCTGAATCATCTCTTCAAGACAGTCCAAATGAGTACCTCCAACACGATTTTAGAAGCCTATTACCTACTTTTTAGACCCCAGAAAGAAGTTCTAACTTTAGTATCTAGGACAAAATTGGTTGGAAAGACGATCTCTCCATTCTAATTCCAAGATGTTTTTGTTAATACCCAGGGTATTGAAAAACAGTTTTTTTTCAATCAGTCAAGGAACTTCTAGTTCAACCATTTTACAGACGCAGATTTTGATATGGCTGAACGTCCAAAGCGGAGTTTGGCAGATATGGGGAAAATATTTTTTTTTTTAACTTAAGCCATAAACTGGTCCAAGTTGCAGACTACAATTTTAGTTGATCAGAATTTAATATATCATTTGGGGTAGAAAGTATTGTGGATAATGAAGAAATTGCTTGCTAGAAGCAATTTCTCCATTTTGACAACGTTTTCTACCGCGCGTGTGTGTGTGTGTGCGTGTGTGTGTTTGTTTGTGTGTGTGTGCGTGTGTGTGTGTGCGTGTGTGCGCGCGTGTGTGTGTATGTGTATGTGTGTGTGTGTGTGTGTGTGTGTGTGTGTGTGTTGGTGGGGTAGGGGATGATATTGCAATAGATTAATGGTTGAAAGTAAAGGTCTCATAATGCAGAATAAAGTACAAGGCTTACATGAAATAAACTTAATCCTATAAACAGCAAATTTGCTGAATGGATAGAAAAAAACGAGTCTAAATATTTAATCGGATCATGCTGTATTAACCGAGATGCATATAACCCTTACCATTTAATTCAACACATTGCCAGACTATAATTCTGTAGACCCGTCCATATTGAAAGCAGATGTAGACTGTGTCTCGTAGCCTGGGTAAGGTGAAATAACATCCTTATGGCGTAAAAAACATAGAGAAATTGTTCGCAATAAGCGAGTTCTCTTCTTTTCCAACAATGTTTTTATCGAGTATGCTTTTCACCGCTTCAAACAGCAGGATTGTGTGGTAGCAGGTTAATAATACATTTATACTATAGTCTCAAAGCACAATTATTATCGTGGTCTCGGCTGCTAAATGTAACTGCAGCTTTTCAAAGACATTTGATGGACCAATGACGGGTACACCTGTAAACAGTTGCATCAGTATTTATTTGCTTTGGTTTGAAACTTTTAACATACTCCCACAAAATATCGCTTTTTTCCGCATATCAAGGGTTAGCTTTTGAAACATTTAGAAAACGGATAAACTGCGTAAAATAAGCAATTTCTGCAATATCCGCTATGTTTTCTATCCGGAAACTATTTTTTTTTTTTGTTTTGTTTTTAAATTTCGTGAACTATCTTTGAATTTGGACCAGTCTGAAATACTGTTGCCTGGTTAAGACATTGAGAGACGTTGTCTCAACAGGAAGGTGTATCAAGTTTCGTATATAGGATACACATTTCAGGGATGGAAGAAAGACTATGCTATATGTATAATTTCTGTTTTGACATTTAGTTCAGTCTTGCTCTCAACTCTCGAAATATCAGGCTACAAATATCTTATTGATTTAGTTTTAATTACTGATTCAGTCAATCGTGAAATTCAAATGAGTTTAAAACTTGCGAAATATAAAGCAGACATTTTCTAATATATAATGTAAGTGAAGTACCAAAATAACGTAACTACAGCTTAATCAAGCTGTAGTAACGACCGTCTGGTAGTATAACGACGGTAAGCTCTTTCCAATAAATTTCACGGCCCGACTATTGTTTCACTTGTGGGAAATACAAAGAATCAATTATGCAGATTACGTTACTTCCTGTCGCCGAGAATTCTAGAGTGTATGTGCATGCAAAATTAATGGAGTTACGGCTCAAAAGTTCTGGAAATTATGATTGATTTTGTCCTATTTGCGGATCGTTTTTCAATTCCTTCTCTGCTTCCGTTATCCAATTTTGCTATACATTTTAGCTCGTCTGTGAAAAGAATTATAGCCGTTTTACGTCACAGTAAGACATTCCACCTCGAAATTTGACGTAATTGTCATGTAGCGTACCCTTCGTGCGTGCGTCCGTCCGTAAACGTTAGCCGAATACTAGACGATACAAATTTCGACTGGTCCTAAGTAATAAAAAACGATACGTTTCAAACAGTAATTTTAAGTTTTTACGATTAAACAAAGGTGGTCTTTGGGGGTTGAAAACATTGTAGACATTGAACCTTTTGGCTCTCGTAGATCACGAAGGTATAGGTTGGAATGGGTTTATCAGTCATTTGGAACGGTGCAGCCACTCGCGCGCATATATGTTTTGGCACAAATTTTCAACTTTAAATTCGAATAGTAAACATGTTCGTGGAAACTCAACACATAATCCATTCATCACATCAGTATGTTCTATATACTTTCCCAAAAATGTTATTTAGTCTTATTGAAACTGCAGTTTCACCAATTTCGCTATATCGTATGCGTGCATTCATGATCCTTGTCGAGCAATCACTAATTTCGATAAGTTAATGCCATGCAAACATTTCTGATAGATATTTTCAATTGTGTAATGTGAAGAGGGTTCGATTCGTTGAACATAACGCACATGCCAAATATAACGACTTGTTGAACAAGTGAGTTGGCTGTACTTCAAACTACTTGACCCTTGAACGTTTAGGTTCATGAAAATATGCGAAGCCTACATTTTTTCACATTTACTGATAACTAACGATTTCTCATTTTTTAAAAAAAGTGAATAAATGAATAAATTAAAGATGAATGAGCAGATGGGGTCTCATATCTGAGTTCGGTATACCCTAAAGCAAACACTGCAAATTATTTATTATAAGTCACCAAACAACAAAAAGGCTTAACATTAGTGTCGATTTTAGAGGTCATCTTGCCGTCTAAATGAAAGATTTGATTGGTCAATCGACCTTTTGATTGGGCAGCAGTAATCTGTAAGTTCAAGTAGAGTAAGTAGGCTTTATGTAAGTACTCGGAAGTATGAGACTTAGAGAATCTAGCATTGGTGCAACAAAATTGTTAGCAATCGATCTTTTCTTTCGTAGCATAAAAGAGTTTAATCCATTCCCACACAACCCAGTCTTTTCACGTTCCTAAATAAAAGGTTTTTGGGAAAAAAAACTGTAGATAATGAAGAAATTGCTTGTAACAAGCAATTTCTTCATCATCCGCAATGTTTTCTATTCCAAAGGACAAAGATCGTTAAAATTTTATCAGCTACAAATTATCGTCTGCTATTTCTTCTGTGTACCAATTTAAAATATTGTCGTCTAGTAATGGGTTAATGGGCATTAAATTCAAACAGATGCAGCGTGTGTGTGTGTGTGTGTGTCGGGAGGGGGGGGGGGTCTGCAGATGCTCTTCTCTAAAAAGTTGAATTCACGGCTTTTTCTTGAAACCCAATATTGACTGTGGATAAGGGTGCTTAAGAGTCATTTTTAAGGCATAGCATCGAGTCCATCATTTGATCAAATCAATGTAAAAGGGTCGAGCAACGCTAATTTGACTTGTTATCAAAATGACAGCGTGAATTCCGATCTTCCATAGTTTGTTGCTATTTTTAGAGGGGCAACCGATGGGGAGAAACTATAGATTTTGTAAATATAATCCGATGTACGAGTTTCAAAAGATTTATTGTTGGCTATGCTGCAAGGCAGTTTTGTCAATACCAATAGAAAATTTATTGATCCCTTGCACACCTGTCTGCGTTTTACGAGTTATGAAAATTATAAAAGCGTGCATATTTCATATTATAAAGGGAATTGAACTCCTCTCGAAATGAAACAACCCAAAAAGTTTACGTAGGAGTAACCTCCCATGTTAACAATCTTTTCGTTTCACTCCTGTCCGATTTTCACTAATTAAAGATAGAGTAAAAAGGGTCAGTTTTGGCAGGGAATAACTCTTTTCACAAGTTTTGTTGGGATTCGAACCTGAGTTCATATTAAAGAACGTTCATTTGCCTTGAAATTCACGCTAGGACAATGATGCCATTAAACTCTGCGACAAATTGAATTGAACACAACAGCCATCGAATTTTCTTAAATTCGAGACTGCCTAACGCGGGGTGGGGGGGCATTTCAAGCCTAATCACTAAACAACAAATAGTTCCAACAAAATCCATTAGCACATGAATACAGTGCAGCAGTGGTCATTGCGCAGAAAAGGAATTTGATTTCTCGCTTTGGCAAAGACTCAAAAACACCGTGCCAAAAGGAGAAACAAGGAACCTTAACGAAACTAGTTTAGTTTAGGGTCTAGGCTAAAATGCGGAGTGGTTCTGTTGTATGGGTCTAGGCTAAGATACGGAATGGAGTTTGACCTTCTATAAACAAAGTCTTGAACATTTCAGGTGAAAGGTATCGTAAACAAAGCCTTAGAAGATGGGGTTGCCGGATACTTCAATGAGCAGTCAGCGGAGAGACAATTCATGGACCTCGTACAAAATGACGTAAGTTTTGTCATCTACTATATATACTCGTTAACAGACAGCAAAATTGAAGATTGTTCCAAATTGAAAGGAGTTGCAGACGACTATTCAAATTTCACGGAGTTTTAGATTTATTAATTCCTTGGGCAGAAAACATTGTGGAAAAAAGTTGTTTCAAGCAATTCCTTCATTTTACAAAATGTATTGAAAAAAAAAACATTGTATTTGGTAACGGTTCTAAATAGTACCGGGATCCTGCTAGACTGGCTGCAGTCGATTTCTTTTGGACATTTAATGTAGAAGAAATTTTGAAGCATATCTTTAACCCAAGCATATTTTTGTGGCTTGTGCTGAACAAAAACTTCCTTTTTGAGTCAGGGGACTTAATTGACATCCTTGTCCAACCATGGAAAGATTTAATTCCCTTTAAGAAGAGTCTAGTAGTCAGACTAGGATCCTGCGTAAGGCGGAAAGAAAATCAAGGGCTGCTGGTCCGAATTCGGGAAGAACCGCTGGTCAAGCGAGTAAGCCCTTGGGTCAGACATTTTAGAGCCCCAGCTTATTGTACTGGTTATACTTAACCCTTGTCATGCTGAATATAATCCTTATTTACATGGAAATGAAAAATAAACCAGAGAGCACTGGGAGCAGTCGTTAATGGTAAAAAAATATTTTGAGAATTAAATTTATAAACAACTCTGGATTGATGGAGTCAAAAAGGAGATGTAGACTAAGATCAGACTGCACTTATATACAAACTGATCTTTGTCTCTATCTCCTCTATCTCCTACCAAAGTAGGAATATTCCGTTATCAGCATGACAAAGGGTAAAAGGAAGCCCACGAATCAGTGAACTTCACCGCGATATCACTTTAAGGTTGTTCAAAGCGATATTAAACCGCATTCAAACTATTGGACACCCCTCGAAATAAGTAATTTGGAAAACATTGTGTAGAATGAAGAAATTATTTAAAACATGAAATTTCTTCATCGTACACAATATTTCCCATCCAGAAAGTGGAAAAGATCTAAAATTTGATCAACTTAAAACTTAAAAAGATTTTATTTCTTAAATTTCCATTCTATGAGTGATTCTGATATCAGGATAGGACCCAGATGACGTTGTTTCTGCTTCAAAACTAACTTGGGAATAAAAATACAGATATACATTCTCCGCTTGAAAGTAGGAAAAGTGTCTTCCTTAGGCAGCTGCCGTCATAGTACAGATGGTAGCGCATCAGACTCCTAATCTTCAATCATGGGATGTCATGGATTCGATTCACGGCTGCGGCACATATCCTTTTCGACATTTGTCTCTCACCAATGGGTGGATAATCGTAAATCTAAATGGGATAGCAGGTGGGGGGCTAGGAAAGGATGTAGTGGTAGTACTGGTGTGAGGTATTATTCTACCTCAATATAGTTTTATGCTTGATGCGATCTCGTTTTAGAATATTTGGCTTACGAGATATCCCTTTTCTCTTGACTGTGAAATGAGGGTAAATTTATTTAAGAGATGAAGAGATTTTTTTTTTGTTTTCATGGATGTATGAACCGAAAAACCTAATCACACTGTGTATTCAAACATTGTGTGATGAGGTTTTTCGGTTCATACCTCCATGAAAACAAAAAATATTATCTTCATTTCTTATAATTTAATTGCATCGGGCAAAAAAAACAAAAACTTTACAAATTTACATACCGTTTTGTATGGGACTATTTTTTGTGGAAGCATACAAAATCGCTGCGTGCTCAAAATTTTGTTCATGGAATTATAAAAAATATTTTTTTCGACCAATTAGAACGCTCGTTTTTGATAGACAAAACTAAAAATTAATTTATTAGTCTTTTCAATGAACACGTTTTCCGGATCACTGGCCCCGCCCACTGACTCCGATAGGAAGGTCCATTTCGATTTCAAGCAGCTCTATATTGAAAAATGTATGGTCAGTAACATGTAACAAAAAGGTAATATGTTTGCTTGGCGACCTAAACGTCATAACTACAGTTTGAATAAGCTTAAGGTGAAGACTTTTAACTCGCCAAACCAACAAAAATGCTTCACCTAAATATCGACACATCTCGGAATTTAAAAGCTCATTTGCGGTCTAAATGAATGATTTGATTGGTCGATTCAGAATTGGTTCTTTGATTGCCAACAGCGGTCTATCAAATTGGTCCTCGGGTATTGGTATGAAACATTTTCTTTGACAATTTTGTGATGAACGAATTCTGAATTTCACTTTTCAGTTTCAATGTTGTGGGGCCACTAAAGGTGGGTTAGACTATCCTGCAGATAAACTTGTACAAGTGGAAGCCTGTTCGAAATACGTCAGGGTAAGTTATAAATACCCCCTTATTAGCTCACCTGTGAAATTTTAGGGTCGATGGATGTCCGTCTGTCTGACGTCCGTCAACGTTTGCTTTAAAAAATCTCCTCCTAAAAGGCTGGTCCAGTTCTGAAATAGAAAAATGGGTTCAAAATTTTCTAATTTCAAAAATCTTCTTGTCTGAAACAACAAGGCACAGAGTCTCCATGTGCGGTGTGTAGCGTCATCTAGGGGACCTCTACTAAGTTTGCTCAAATCATGACTCTCAGTGTCAAATTGACCCCGTCCTCGGGGGCACATGATTTTACATAAAGTTTACAGAGAAAAGCATCTTCCTTGGAAGAAACAAAGCCTAGAGATTAGAAATTCTATATGAAGCATTACCTAGTAGATTTCTACCAGGTTTGCTTAAATCATGACCCCAGAGACCAAATTTGCCCAACCCAGGGCTTAGTTTTGAATTTAAATAGGAAAAGTTCAAAACCTTCTCCGGAGGAACCGCAAAACCTACAGCTTGGGTATTTTGCATGTAGTAGTGCCTAGTCGACCTCCAAAACGTTGATGAAATCATTATCCCGGGATTTTACTGGCCCCAGACAAGCGGTCACACGTGCCGCCCTATAGGTCATTTTACTCACTTCTCCTTACTTCCAAATAAATAGAGTTATAAAGAAATAATCTTTTAATTTCTTGTTTCGTCAGCAGCAAAGGACATCTTAATAAACTGATGGTTCTCTTAGCAAAGGATAACTTATTTAGCAATCAGGGACTTCCTTAGCAACCAGTGATTTCCATATTGACTAGAGACTTTTCACCACTGGTGCTTCAAATCCCAATCTTTGGAAATAGAATCTTTCATGCGATGAAGCCACCCAGCTACTAAAAATAATTTTAATTGTTTAGTTACAATTATTTTTGTCTCGTCACTTAGCACTAACACCATCAGAAACATTTGATTCGCCACAATATTACTAGTGAACCCTGCCTTCTGAAATTTGATAAAAGTCTCTAAAGTGAGCATTAAAGAACTATCAAGGCCCTCTTGTCTGTTAAACGAACGCGATCAGAAATGATTGAAGACTCAAAGCGGATTTGTTAGGATGCGCTTACAAATATCAGTATTTAGTCTTCTTAAAATTTTATAATTTCTCGTAAAAAGTTTTACATTTGATAACGTGTTAATCCGTGAAAATATGTTGGTATCCCCCCCATCAGTCCATGGATCGCTAGTAATTTGTTAGTACAATGTCATGCATCTTTTTGTAAAACGATCATCGTTACAATCTTCATTTTCATACGTTAAGATCTAGACACTGCAAATTGATTTGAAATGCATTTGTTTGAGACCATCATTTATATTCTCATTTCCGTGTATTTTTTTCCCGTATAATTATTGTTGTTATTTCTTTTATTCCAGCCTTGCAATAAAGAATTGTTTAACTTTGTAAAGGAAAATCTTCTGATCATTGCTGGGGTAGCCATAGGAATCGCTGTAATTCTCGTAAGTAGAAATAATATGACAAATAGTGTTTATAATTTGATGAAGACTCTTCGATTGATTGATTGATTTGTTGATTGATTGATTCATTGATTCATTGATTGACTGATTGATTGATTGATTACAGCACATCGAAAGCTGTGGTTATTTAGCGCGCAAGAAAGTTAAGTATAGTATAACATAAGGCATGCAGAACAATACGACGACAACTACAAGACATAAAAGATAGATGAGGAATGAACCAAAAAATGATTTATGAAGACTTTTTTTTAATTGAAGACCCTTTTTTCGCTTCTTACGACATGTCCGTTTTCACGTTTGTTCCACAAGATGAAATGTCAGAGGAAGCATTACTATTTGCACACACGGTACTCGGGAGACTGAATTCGCGGATTTAATATTGTTTATATTATGTTAAAAATTACTACTTTTAGTTGAAAGCTTTCCGGCCATTTAACCTTTATTTTACTGCAAATTTCTAGACTTGTCGAAATTTGAGCCAAACAGGATTATTAGTGTCCACCTGTCTTCCTAATGATATGAAACAAATGTCCTATAACTATCAGATACATTGTCATTAATGCAATATCCACGTACGATTTGGAGGTTATTTTGAAATTTGTAATAATATATGGAGGACATATGGATAATTGTTTGGTTCAGTGAAAAATCGATTTATCATTCAATTAACGAAGAACAAAAGTTGCATTTTCACGATTGGTGGATCGATTTATCTTTCATTTTATTAGGGATAAAAGCTAAATTTTTACGAGTGGCTCCGTTTTTGTTCTTCACCAAATGAAAGATGTATCGATCTTGCATGGAAAACAAAGGTCTGTCTCTTTCTTTAATACTCAAAGGGACAAAATATTTTTCGGACATGATTTCTCAAAAGTCATTTTGCACATGCTTGCAACCTGATGACGTCATCACGATTTTTGTCCCGCTCATATGACGTTCATTGGTGCGAAATGAACAAAAACAGAGGTAAATATAGGAATACTATTTTTGATAATTTCACTGCTTTCTCGGTGAAATAATCGAGTGATATACAACCGAGATATCTAAGTTACCCATGAATTACTCTTAATAGTGCATTGTAAATACATATACTTTTTTCTCTATTTTCCAGATCTTAGGAATGATCTTCTCTATGATACTTTGCTGTGCTTTAAGAGACGCTCAGGTAGGTTTATGAATTTGCTAAGTAAAAACTGATTAAAAAAGAACTTAAATATGCAATTTTGCAACCACGTACAAACACTGATGTAAATTCATAATCTGAATTTATTTTTCGCAACCCTCCTTTGCTATTCTATTTGTTAGAGTTAACCTATTTTTGTTTTGCAAAATGTTAGATCTAACCAAATTCAAAGGGTTTACGGAAGAAAATTTAAAGGGCATCTAATTTGAAAAATAACTATTGAGTAGGGTAAAAAATAATGTGTAAGAAGAAGAAACTCCTTGTTACAAGCAATTTGTTCATTTTCTGCAATATTTTCTCAATTGTAAAACAACAAAAATGTAAATACCAGGATTGAATAAGATTAATTTAGGATTTTAAGGTCTTAGTACGGGCGCCTTTTAGGGGTATATGTAATGTTTAAATAATAGTCATTTTCACATACAAATCGTGGTGCAGCTGTCGTGAAATATGAAAGTACATTTAAGTAGCTTTTTCTCATAGGTACATCTGTGTACGCTTTCAAAAACATAGAGCAAGTGTTTTTTCACGTGCTCATATAGATGTTCAAGTGCACACATAGTGTATATCTAGGTACTTGCTCATACTTTAAAAGTTCACTTGATTTTAAAGGATACATTTCATCATTTGGTATTTCATATCAACCAAGGATTCTTGTTCAGTATGCAATGAGGATATACGTTTGTCATCCATCACGCATTGCGGGGCCTCCTAGGAATTGACCAATCGCGGCTGTCAATTAAGGAAAAAACCGACCAATTAAATAATTTATTCAGCCCGAACCTGAGCTTTTCAACTCCGACATTGGTCGCTATTTGATTAACCTATATTGTTTGGTTGGCGCCTAAAACGTCGTAACTACAGCTTATTCAATGTGTAGTTACGACGTTAAGGTCGCCAACCAACTATTTTACTTATTTGTAACGTGCTGCTGGCCTTTTTTTGCGAAACAACGCCGTTAAAAACCGAAGCGGGACATCCTGTTGGAGTCAGTGGGCGTGGCCAAAATAGTAAGTGGGCGGGGCCAGCGATTGGTCAATTGAGGTGATCGCTAGCCAAGCTTACTGACTCCGCTGACAAAACCTACTGACTCTTACAGGAAGATCCACTTTGATATTTCACTGCATTATTTTTTCAAAATATAAGACCAGTAAGATGTAACAAAATAGAAATCCAGTGTAATAAATGAGTTGATTGGTCTATTTATTGATAGCCCCCTCAGTCAATTTCGTAGATCAGATGTTTGAAAAGAAACGATTGTATGGAGAACAGGTTGGTCATGATTGATGTTTCAAAAAGTATTTCATAATAAGGAAAAATGGCCTAATTATTGAAATATTGTGGAATTTTCGTCCCTGGACACATTACGCATGCGCGTGATTCGGGCAGGCTAGATACATTTCGAACGACGAGGTGGTCCCGTTTCGCTTAAAATGTCGCGTTTATGGGAACTTTACTTTTGAACTATAACACTTCATCTAAAATTAAGTAAGGTTTTTCGGGAGGTGGTATCTTACAAAAACACTACAAAAAAGATGGTTTACCGCAATACTCTTGTACGTGTCAACATCTAAGAGTGTTGCAATCAGTCCTCGGAATAATGATTTTTGTCACTTAACTCTTTACCGTACGACAACATTTTGGATTCGTCCAAATTGAAACAGGTTGCAGACAACAAAACAAAGTTGGGTCAGATTTTTAAAAAAATACCATACGAGGTAGAAAATATTGTGAGAAAACAAGAAATGGTTGATAAAAGCAGTTTCTTCTTTTCTCACTATGTTTTCCAAAGCTATGTTTCTTTGATGCGTAACATCCGGAGAAGAGTGTTAATGGGTAAAAACAAAGCCCACAAAAGAATGCATGAATAGGTTGGCCCCATTGTGAACAAAAATATATTGTTAAGGATTAATTGATATATTACGAATAAATGTATTTTCAACTATCTTTCAGATTGATTAGAAGAAGACGGGGCGACATAGAGAACATCAGTCCATTTACTTATATATAAAATCTGTTTAGAAATGCCAATAATCATTATTCCTGCATAAAGTGGTGTGCAGGCTTAATTAAGAAAAGGAAGAGAATCAGGATTCGCAGATACAATAGCCTTTGAAATACGTCCCTTTGTAGAAAAAATGTAAATGACGGGACAGAAAAGAAAGAAAAACGTCTAGTAGTTTAAACTTTTCGACTAGAATTATGATTTAAAAGGCCATGAAGTGTGTGAAATCAGATAACATTGCTTCTCCAATTGACGGATCGCAATCCCCGCCCTGTGGACTCAGACAGGAAGTTCCATTTATATATCAGACGTTGTTTGTTGCGAAATTCATGTTCAGTATCATGTAAAATAATTATAAAAAGATTGTTTGGCGACTTAAACATCGTAACTATAGCTTGAAAAGCTGTAGTTACGATGTTTAAGTCGCCAAACTTACAGATATGCTTCACTTAAGTGTCGACCAATTTTGGAGTTCAAAGTTTACTTCCGGTTAAAAATGAACTCTTTTATTGGTCGATTGTTTCTTTGGTCAATAGCCTAAACGCGATCCGTCAATTTACTGTTTTCTTTACATAAGAAATAATGAGGACCGCATATTCAATCTGTAAGATATTTAATCAAAGGTATATACATTTGAAGACTTCATTGATGAAAAATCCTCATAATAAGCCTACCTTTATTGGTTCTAATCGATAGATCCTATATTTGATGATCTTTGTCGAATGTTTTCCTTAGAATTCTTCAAGTATCGGAACACCAGATATATACACACCGATTAAATTTTCACATCCCTTTCTCTAAAATGAAGACGTTAAAGTAATTACCGCATCGTCCCTAATTTTTACGCCATTCAGTTATTATATTTAGGAAAACGTGAAAAAGGAGAAATTACATTTTACAAGGAATTGTTCCATTTCTCATTATGTTTCCTACCCTATATTGCTTTTATTTTTCAATATAAACACACGTTGAAATGTCGTTTCAGATCCTTTGGATTCTGAACAGTCTAATTTTTTTATTGTGATAATGAGTTAAATTTGATCTACTCATTAGATAAAACCTAACCAGAGCAATATTAGAGGGTGCGATGATTTGTGCTGGCTGATCTTTGTCTATACATCCTGCTAAAACAGAATTTTCCCGGATCAATATGACCAGGGTTAGAGTCACTATTTTTTGTGGCAGCTCCAAACGCTTTTTAAAACCGATAACCAGACAATTAAAAGAGCTTTGCTTTTGCGCTAGTTTGTATGAATTCTATAACATTACAAAATGAAAGTTTGATTATGAGAAACTGTATATCGAATCTTTTTATCTGTTAAAAATTATTTGACTACTTTGGAATCCAAACAAGTTGACGAACGGTGGTATTTAAAAAAAATGAAAACATGCCTTTTAAGTTAAAAAAAAAGATTTCAAGTACTTTTTCTCGAAAAAAAAGATGATGCTTCATTTATATTTCTCACTTTTTAATTCAGTTTTATAATCATTTGCTTTTACGTTTATTTTAGCTTACTGGAAATTTATTAGATTTGAAAAACATAATGGACGTTAGTGTGTATATCTTTAACATCGCTTATGTCTCTTCGCGTGAGTAACATGTATTCTTTTCGACAAATGAATTTTTGCTAAGATTTTTCTCCGCCTTTCAAGCGTGGTCTTTTACTCTTTCTCTCTGTCTTTCTCTCCTACAAACCGCAATTGTTTGAAATAGAAGACTGATATATTGTTAAAAGCAGACATTCAGCTGAATTAAAGTTTATTCATAAAATCGAAAATTGCTCATATATGGCCTAATACGAGTACCTCAGAATTTATTACGATGTGTCCTTATTGTTTGTTGAATCTTTTACAAATATTATTGTTTTTACCCATTACCAGACTACTAAATTCTACACTGGTCCAAATTGAAAGGACTTGCAGACGACAATTTAAAGTTATAGAATTAAGGGGTTTTCAGGTTTCTGATAAGAAAACATTGTGGAAAATGAAGAAATTGCTCGTGACAAGAAATTTCTTCATTTTCTACAATGTTTCTAAAGCTAAAAGCGTCATTGTTTTGGAATGGGTTTCGTTAAAAATATATTGAACACTATCTCTCCTTTTTAACTTAAATTCGTTCGAAGTTGTGTAAAATGTGTACACAAAAGCAGTGCGTCTCATCAACGATACGTAGTTTAAACCTAACTGAAGGTTTGAGAAATGAACAAATTACAAAAGGGTACCATTTTGGAACCTTGAATATATTCAAGGTCGAATTTATTGTTCTTCTAAAATCATTTATTTCGCGTAATAGGTAGATCGCGTGCCATTCGAAAATGAATTGACCAGTCAAAGCGTTTATTTGATTTACCGGAAGTGAACAAAAAACATTTAGGTTAAGTATTTTGTGCGGTTCACGACCTAAGCAAGTGCACACAGCTTTTAATGATGTAGTTACGACGTTTACGTCGCCTACCAATGAGTCGCTTTTTATTATAGGCCAAAGAGAAAACACTTTACAAAATAATGTCGTTTATCACACCAGACGTACTATAATGTTTGAGCTAAGTTGGCGTGGCGAGAGGCCTGCCACTTAAGCTCCTTAATAATTGTTTTAGTTCCTCTAAGGCATCTCTGTGTAGCCTGACCGATTGTAGATTTAGTTACATTTTCATCTATTTCTCGGAATTTTTCACACTCTCTCATGCTTATACCGTGGCCTTAAATTTACTGGTATTCGATTTTTAAAAAAAATATTTTAGAGTGCAAGAACGCTTCACCTACATGCTCTTTTGCGTACGTATGAAAGCTGAGTATTTGAACAGCGATATTTTGAAACTATTTAGTCTGTATAGTGTTGTAAAGTTTAGATAGAACAAATATTGTATATATACTAATCATTGTATAATTCATATAGTAATGTCATTTCATATCATTTCATTGTTTCCCATTTTATTGTATGTTTAAGTAAATTTACCATCCTTTTCAACAAACGAAAATTCAGCAGAAGACAAACAAATCAGTTATCAATTACGGATATCTTTTTTTCACGAATTAACTTTAAAATTTCAATTTTACATTTCCGACGCCCTCAATAAATACAATCATGGAAAAAATTGTGGGAAAAGGGAGAAATTACTTGTAACAAGCAATTTCTCCTTTTCTCACAATGTTTTCTACCCTGTTTGGCACCTATTTTCCATTTTTTTGCAGTTTGAAATGTTGTCTGCAATTTCCTTCTATTTGGACCAGTCTAAAATTTTTTAAATGGGTTAAAGAAACTCATAGTGTAGATAATTAATATTTGGAACTATATCTTCTTGGTTCTATAACAAATACCTGTTACCATAACCCATTCCGACATGAGAAAATTTTAGACTGGCCCAAATTGAAAGAATATGCAGATGACAATTTCAGGCTTAATTTCTTTGTCTTTTTTGGTAGAAAACATTGTGGACATTGAAGAAATTGCTTGAACCAAGCAATTTCTTCTATGTCCACAATGTTTTCCAAAACTTTTTTCTTGAGGGGCGTAAAAAGGAGGGTTTGTATTGGAATGGATTAAGGAAATATATTCACACTTACCAATAAGCGCTCGAGATTTGAAAATAATGTAATTACGTTTAAACAAGCCGCCTTTTTCGGAAGACCAAAACATTCAAAACTCTCAATAATTTGGTGTTCTTTATTTACTAGCCGAAGTTCCATTATCTTGCATTTCATTGTTTGCTATCAGCCCACTTATATTCGCTTGTAAACTATATGATATGAACACAAATTTACTTTATATTTTGATATGATTTATGTGAAGCACGTATGTAGCTCAACGCATTTTTGTCAAATCATTGGCTTAGCTTTTTCATATTAGGATACGACTATCGAATTCCTTGTTAGTAAAGATAATTTCCAGAGAATTTTCAAATATCTTTTAGACAAAATTTTTAAAACAGTCGTGGGTAGTGTTGATTAAACACAAACAATTTTGATTTAAAAAGTTATCAGCGAATTTACGGATGATAGACCAATCAAACCACTCATTGACAGAGGAAGTGAAATATTGAAATCCGACATTTATAAAACACATTTTCTTCGAAAGACGATATAAGGGTCGTTACTACAGATTATCCAACCTGTAACTATAATGTTTTACATTTTATTACCCGACTATATTTAGTAATTGTCGGTTTTTATCTCAGAAAAATTAACTTGTCAGTTGGCTTGGCGTTCGATCCCTAAATTCTTATCAAATCTACTTGACAGTTGGCTTGACTATCGATCCTTTACTTTTTCTCAAATTTACTTGTCAGTTGGCGTGGTAATCGATCCTTAACCCAATTCCACATAAGACCGCATTTTTACGCACCTCATAAAAAACTTTTGAAAACATTTGGGGAAAAAGAAGATATTTGTTGGTTATAAGCAAACTCTTCTTTTTCCACAAGGTTTTTTCTACTCTGAAAGGTAAATATTTCTAAAATTCCATCAACTTTCAATTGTTGTCTGCAGCTACTTTCTTTTAAAACTTATCGTGTGTGAAAGGGTCGAATTCTTATCTCAGCCATTTTTAGATCGCAGAGCCATGTTTGTGGTATTCGCATTTCTTTTTTCATAATTGTTTATATTCATGCGAGAACTTTATTCCCGTGTATTTTGTATCAGTAGAAAGGATAGTCTAAGTACATGTGTTTTTACGAGTGTGTTCAAAATTTAATTGCTTTAGTTGCTAAGTAACCGCCATGTAACTTTACCATAGTCACATGATCTACGGCGTTACTGTTTTGTTATTCGATTAATTCTAGCGACAAAACTAGGAGACTGGTCCGAATTGAAAGAAATTGTGGACGTCAGTTTAATGTTAGTTAAATTTTATATTTGGTCGTTTCTTTGGGTAGAAAGTAATATGGAAAATAAATAAATTGCATGTTACATGTTCATTTTTCACAATATTTTATTGACACTTGCTTTTCTTGAGGGGCGTCACAAAGCGAGATTGCATGGAAATGGATAAATGTGGGTCGTTGATTTAGCTGAGGGAATTTAAATGTAAGCAAACTGGTTTAGATTCTTGATCACGACTTTGAAAATGGTAAAAGTTATGAAAACGGTTCGAAATAAAAATGAAATGATGAGGAAAAACAACTGACAGCATTCGATGACCCTTTTCCTTCTTTTATATGTCCTGGTCAAAATTGGAAGAAGACAAATCAAGAAGAGTGTAAACTGAAAGAGGAGAAAAAACCAGATAATCAAATACAATCAAATAATTGTACACTAGAGAAAATTCCTCGTTTCCTACATTTTTCTTCGTTTTCATTATGATTTCCTGTGGTCATCGAAGTCAGAATTGGAAGTGGTATGGATAAAATATGTCAATGAAAAGTAAGCGAAAATTAAGAAATGGAATTAACAAACGAAAGCCAGATTTCATCCTGTTCAAATTTGCAGCCGGAATATAGAACAATGTTACATGGCGGCCATGTTTTACCATTAAAGCCTAGTACGAAATCGTCTTGTAATTTTTTAAAAAATAAATTGCAATAAAATGTAATATACATAATAGGGTTTGAATTTTATTCACCCATTAAAGGATCCGCTCCCTAAAACATGTTTATTTCTCCACCTCGAAAAAATCGAGGGCAAATTATTTTATCGTTGTCCGTCTGTCGATCTGAAGGTAACTAAATAACTTAAAATTTACAATCACTTTAACACTTTCCTGTTTTAATTATTTTAAGGCCCGTCCCAAATTCAAAAGTTTTGCATACGAAAATTTATAGTGGATTTAATTTGAAATATAACCAATCAGTAGGGTAGAAATTATTGTGGAAAAAGAAGAAATTGCTTGTAACAAGCAATTTCTTTTTTCCCACAATGTTTTCTCAAGTATAAGATCACAGGGACGTAAAAACCGGTGATTGTATAGGAAAGGGTTAAGCATATTAAGGATGTAATGCTCATATATTGCATCGGTACGCATCTGCAGATACCAAGGTCGAGGTCAAGTGAAAAGATCAAGTTCATTTGTCCAAAATCAAACTTCTGCAAATGTTGACAAAAAGCCCTTATTATTTACAATTTCATCGAGCCTATTCAAACTACAACGTTCATATGTGACGCGAGGAGATATCTCACCAACACCCATTTGATGATTTCGAGGTAATGTGATAAGGTCAATGTCACTCCTCAAGGTCACATTCCCAAAAAAAGGCTGTTACGGGGGAATTGTATTTTACAAACACATTTTGTTTTTTGTTTCTAAGCCAGTGGGTCTTACATATATCACGACATCACTTATTGGCCATTTTAACCAATCAGGTCGTTCCTCTTTGTAAGGATATAAAATTGGGGTCGAAATGTCTTGGCTGCATCAATTGACCAATCGTGGCTGTCAATCAAATATTCAGTTGACCAATGAAATAATTCCTTTAGACCAGAAGTGGGCTTTGAACTCGGATATTAGCCACAATTTTTGTTAATCTTTTTTGTAGGTTTGGAGACGTAAACGTTGTAACTATAACTTTTTTTCAAATTGTAGTTACAACGTTTAGGTGGCCAACCAGCTTTCCCTCTTCCTTTTTAGCTCACCTGAGCACAAAGTGCGAGGTGAGCTATTGTGATCGGTCGTTGTCCGTCGTCCGTCCGTCCGTCTGTCCGTCTGTCCGTCTGTCCGTCTGTCCGTCCATCCACAATTTCTTTAAAAATCTTCTCCTCCTAAACCATCAGGCCAATCAACCTGAAACTTTGCAGGGATGTTCCTTGGGTGAAGTTCTACAAAAGTTGTTAAAAGAATTTAATTCCGTCAAAAACTCTGGTTGCCGCGGCATTTTAAAAGGGGAACCTTAAGTAAATCTTTTAAAATCTTCTCCTCCTAAACCAGTAGGCCAATCAAGCTGAAACTTTGCAGGGATGTTCCTTGGGTGAAGTTCTACAAAAGTTGGTAAAAGAATTTAATTCCGTCAAAAACTCTGGCTGCCGCGGCATTTGAAAAGGGGAATCTTAAGAAAATCTTTAAAAATCTTTAAAAATCTTCTTCTCCTAAACCAGTTGGCCAATCAAGCTGAAACTTTGCAGGGATGTTCCTTGGGTGAAGTTCTACAAAGGTTGTTAAAAGAATTTAATTCCGTCAAAAACTCTGGTTGCTGCAGCATTTAAAAATGGGAATTTTTAGTAAATCTTTAAAAATCTTCTTCTCCTAAACCAGTTGGCCAATCAAGCTGAAACTTTGCAGGGATGTTCCTAGGGTGAAGCTCTTCAAAAGTTGTTAAAAGAATTTCATACCGTGAAAAACTCTTGTAACCGCGGCATATGAAAATGGGAATTTTTAGTAAATCTTTAAAAATCTATAAAAATCTTCTTCTCCTAAACCAGTTGGCCAATCAAGCTGAAACTTTGCAGGGATGTTTCTTGGGTGAAGCTCTTCAAAAGTTGTTAAAAGAATTTCAATCCGTGAAAAACTCTTGTAACCGCGGCATATGAAAATGGGAAATTTTAGAAAATCTTTGTGGTCTTTTTTTTCACAGACTATAAAGCCAAATGCATTTATATTTTACATAGAACTTAATCATATTGTTCTCTACCAAGTTTTTGAATATTTAATCTCTGGGGTCAAAAATGGCCCTGCCCCTGAGGTCCGAAGTTTGGAAAAATGCTTAATTATAGTGATTTCAAAAGACTTCTTCTCTTAAACTATAAGGTCTAGGATATTCATATTTGGTATGTAGCATAACTAGATGGTTTTGTACTATATCACCAAAAGTTGGCTTCCTAGGGTCAAAAACGGCCCTGCACTAGGGGTCCAAAGTTGGGAAAAACGCAAAATTTGAGTATGTTAAAAAAAAAATTCTTCATTTTAAGGAGGAGGGCATTTATATTTTGAGTGTAGCATAGCCTGGCTGTTATCTATCAGTGTTGATTAAATTATGCCTGTAGGTTAATAAACATCCCTTCCCTTGGTGTCCAAAGTTTGTAAAAATGCTCAATTAGACCATGTTCAATAGTCTTTTCCTCCCGATCTGCAAAGTCTAAGGCATTCATATTTTGTATATAGCATATCTAGATGGTTCTCTACCATGTTAGCTAAAATCTTAGCCCTGGAATAAAACATGGCACTGCCCCAGAGGGCAAAAATTTTGGAAAACACCCAATTAGAGCAACATGAAAAGTCTTCTCCTTCTGAAATACAAGGTGATGGGCATACATATTTGGTATGTAGCATGACTAAATGATTTTGTACTATGTAACTGGAAAATATGCTCTTAGGATAAAAAATGTCTCTGCTCCTGGGGTCGAAAATTGCGTAAATCGCATTGAAAAAATTGTTCTAGCTATCTAGAGCATTTACATTAAAAACATAGGATAACATTATTGTTATCTACCATGATTATAGCCTTTGGACAAACATGGCCCTTCCCAAGGCATCCAAAGATATGAAATACGCTCAATAAGAGCATGTTCAAATATCTTCCACTCCTCATGTATAAGTTGTAGTACATTCATATTTTGATTTATAGTACATCCAGATTGTTCTCTACCAAGGTTGAAAAATTACACCCATTGAAGTTGCAGACAGTAATTAGAGATTGATTGAAATCTAAATACAGAGAATTTCAGGTAGAAAACACTGTGAGAAATGGATAAATTGCTTGTCACTCCCTTTATCACTGTTTTTTTCAAACCTGAGGGTGACAAATTCTTGGATAGTTTTGTAATGGATTAAACTATAAAGCCAAAGGAATTCATTCTTATTGTAAAGCATTACTTGATTGTTTTGTACAAAGCCCAAAATCTTATATTTGTTTTATTTATTTTGCTCAAGTTGTGTCTTTTTTTATACTAAAAAGTACTGTAATTTGCAGATGCCTCAGGTGAGCGATTTAGGACCATCATGGTCCTCTTGTTTTTACATGTTGCTTGTAATATTTTTTCAAAAAGAAAGGAAATTTGAAATCGAAGCGGGACTTTCAATGGGCGTCGCTGTCGGAGTTTGTGGATGGGGCTAGCCATTGGTCAATTAGACCACCAAGAGTCAATTATTCTGACTCTCACACTATCAATATTATGGACACTACTATAGAAAAATGGAGATATTTTATTTGTTTTCATTGAGGCATGAATCTAAAAACCTAAACCCATTCCCACACGATGACGCTTTTGGACGCACCTCAAGAAAAACAACTTGAAAAACATTATGTAACATACATAACTCATAATTTAGGATTTAGCTAAAAGCCAGCGAGCTATTGTCATGGCATTGTGTCTGGCGTGCGTCCGTCTTTTCTTGCGTGCGTCCGTCCATCCGTAAACTTTTACTTTAAAAATCTTTCCAGAAAGTACTGAACGGAAATCTACCAAATTTCACAGGAATGATACTAAGGTGACCATTTATCAGATCCTTATAAAGAATTTTGGTCGGAGGAAAAACATTGCTTTAATCGCGGAGTTAATTTCCAGAGTTTGTGAACATTTTGAAAATCTTATTTTCAGACACCAGTGGATGAATCTAACCCATAATGATCGTTGAGTGACTCTTTAAAATTTCTTGAAAAAAAAGATGAAAAATATTGCTTTTATGGATGAGGCTATATTTTCAGATATGGTTTACAGTGAAAATTTTGAAATCTTTTACGAAGAAACTAGTTCGTAAATTTCAACCAAATTTCATAGGAATTAGTCTTTGGTGATCCTTAACCAAGTTTCTTCAAAGAACTTGGATCGGACGAAAATATGGGTTTAATGGGCGGGGCGAATTTCCTTTATTAATTGATAGTTATGGTGGAAACTTTGCGGATCTTCTCAGAAACCATTAATTTTTGATGGATTTCAACCAAAATGCTCAGGAATGATTATTGGCGACTGTTTATGCGATTGTATTGGGCTAAAGAACATTGCTTTTATTATTGGAGCTAATATGTATTTGTTTTGTTTGTTTGAATGGGGTTTTACACCGCTTTCAACAATCTTTCAGTTATATCGCGGCGGTTGGAGCACCTAACAATGGAATCCTAGTATTTCTCACACCAGTACTACCATTACATCCCTTCCTAGCCTCCAGCTGCTATCCAAGATAGGTCTACGATTATCGACCCATTGGTGAGAGACAAATAGTCGCCAATATTTATATATCGTGTGTTTATTGCGATACTGTTCCAAATATCTATACATTTTATAGACTTTTGGAACACTTTCGCAATTAACCCTCGATATTGAATATATATAGGGAATATCACTACAGTGTTTTTTTGTTTTTGTTTTTATTTGTTGCTATCGTGTTCGAGAATCGTAAGTAGGGTTTTTTTGGATGAGACCAAAGGTCGAATCCAATAAAAAATACCTACAAACGATTCGAGAACAAGATAACAACAAATAGAAACACACACCGTTGTAATATTCCTTTGATTATATACCTTTGGGACATGGAATTAAGAAAATTCCCTTAAATGATTAAGAAATAACCAACTTTCCGAAAAAAACCGAACATCAATACAAAAAAAAGTCCTTGTTTAACGGTACTCGACGAATACGGTATTTTGCTACACGCCTAATACGGATTTTTTTTTTTTTCTGTCGAGTTGTATTAGATAGCCAGATTTTAATCCATATCTTTTATAGGTTTATAAATGAAAGGGTGGCTTTCAACAAAACTTTACAGGAATGATCTTTGGGTTATCTTTAACCAGATTTTTAGAAGAAATTCAACAGTTCTGGAAGATTGGTCAAATTTCAGGTAGGGGGGTCAGATAGTGATGCATGGGAAATAACTGATATTGCTTGACTGAGAATATTTGTTGCATAAAAGGAAGTTGCCTCCCCTAAATAAGTAGCTTTATTATTTCTTTAACACATCCCCATTTTATGACGCTTTTGGTCGCACCTCAAGATAAACAATTTGGAAAACATTGTAAAAAGTGAAGAAATTTCATTTTACACAATGTTTTACACAATGTTTTCTACACAGAAAGATGAAGAAGTCTAAAATTTTATAAACTTAAAATTGTCATCTGCATATCCTTTCAGTTTGGACCAGTATAAAATGTTTTCATCTGGTAATGAGTCAAATGAAATGACTCCTATGTTAAAGGAAACTAGATACTTTAACCCTTTCCTGTACAATCACTGGTTTTAACGACCTTGTGATTTTATACTTGGGAAAACATTGTTGGAAAAGAAGAAATTGCTTGTAACAAGCAATTTCTTCTTTTACAACAATGATTTTTACCCTACTGAATGGTTATTTTTCAAATTAAATCCACTTTAAATTTTCGTCTGCAAAACCTTTGAATTTGGACAGGTGAACAAAATCTTGAAACAGGAAAGGGTTAATAAAAAGTAATTTCAAGTCGGTGGAGCCAATCGGTCTCTCAAGCACCCAATTACATTTCATAGCTAAATGAAAACAAAAAATGTCTTACAGTTAAATGCCTTTTCAAGCTGTAGTTACGACGCTTAGATCGCCAACCAACCATTCTACATTTTGTTACATTATATGGCAAGACATTTGCAAAAAATAGGGCCGTTTAAAATCGAAGTGGCACTTCCTGTTAGTGTCAATAGGTGGGACCAATGGTCTTATGGTCGGGTCAAGCGATTGTCAAAATTTCAGGTACAAAGTACATCAAAGGTTTATTGCGATACTGTTTCAAGTGTCTATACAATGTATAGACACTTGAAAAAGTATCGCAACTCACCCTAGACATAATGATACAAGACCAATAATTAATACTGCTCAACGGGAAATATTTGTTGTACAAAAGAAATTTACCCCCCTTTAAGTAAATTGGAAAAAAAATGATAAAAAAAACCTATTGTTTCCAAAATGAATTGTCTCCTTTGTTAAGGAAAACTAATGTGTCATCAGTCTATCATGCTGGTGAGGCTAATCAGAAGCTCAATCGCCTCTAGTTGATGTCTAATGCCTAACTCTCGACATTCGATAATCATTTTATTTTAATGTTTTTCCGCCATCCTTGCGAGAATAACATCAACAAAATATAAGCATTGAATAGACAAAAATTACATGACAACTAGACATATGATGACAGACAGAACAATAGATGAGACATTTAACAGCTAGAGGTACAATATGTACAGAAATACAGTGGTCTCTCTCTGCCATGACAAGGTTTCTGTATCATTTAAGCGTTATGGCGAAAACGATTTCTCTACTAACAGATCCGTTCTTATTGTTTTAAATAGTAATTTAACAAAAGCATGAAGTTATAGTAGGTGAATTGGCATACAGTAGTTCAGGTTATAACAAAGAGAGAAAGGGGGTACATTCAAGTAAAAAAAAAGTCGTGAAGATATAACCCCCATTTGCTTATCTGTTTTAGATTAAATAATGTAAGGAATGGAATCTCACGACGACGACGACGACATTTTCACAGACAGGAATACGTGTTACAGGTAGCGAGGCTTATTCAATTCTCTGTTCAATAGCACGAAGTATTCTTGCTATGAAAATGGAATGCAAGGAAAGTAAACACTTCAAGAGAACATCTACTGAACTGCGAGGTTTCCTAAATCTGGCCTATATACCATGATCCTGGACTCTCACAGAACAACAAATATCAAATTGAAGAATAGCAATTAGTGTAATCATAATCCAAGTAAGAGGAGACATAAATATAAAACCAAATCTTAAAATATGTGCACGTGCATATCCACAGGACTCTGTATGTGCACTCGCTCACATATATACATATAGGGCCGTAAAGGAAAGAAACTATCGTGAGAAAAGATAAGAAAAAATGCTTGTTTCAAGTTTGTGAATAAACTTGTCTCTCGGTGCTTTTTCGAGCCATTTTCTTGATCTCAACCCTTCCTTTTTTATGAAATATTAGACTGGTCCAATTCGAATGAGGTTGCAGACGACAATGAAAAATGTATGCAATTTGAAATCTGACCATCCTAAGTGGTAGAAAATATTGTGGGAAAATGAGAAATTGCTTGTTACAAGCAATTTCTCCTTTTTCCACAATGTCTTCCAAATTATAAAATCAAAGTGACGTAAAATCCCGGGTTTGCCAAGGAAAGGGTTAGCAATTTCTTCAATGTACACAATGTTTTTTGTCCTGTAAGGCGATTTATTTTTTTTAATCGGACTTGACTAGACTAAAATGACGTCATGTGGAAAGGGGTTAAACTCCATCCAAGCAACCACCGATGCATCACTCAGTTCAGGCGTAAGCTCTATTCACAGTATTGGCATTTCTTTATTGTTCTGTCAAAGCAATCTCGAAGATGCGCTTCAACCAAGGGTAACTTCGCCCTAGTTTTTTTATTTAGACAATAAATATCTACAGGCACATTTCTTTTGTCACGGTGATTTTGATTACTTGAAAGAAAACAATTGGCGAATAGACAAGATATTACAATGGTAATATTTCAACACCTATATAAAATAATACCGAGTCATCCAAATAGGAAGTGCACCCTCGATTTATTTTGCACTATCATTGTGTAATTTTGAGAATTTAAAATCTTACTTTTTATTTCCCATCGTCTTTTATGTGTGAAGACGTACGTAGGTGCGCGAGCGACCGCGCTTATGTGAGTTCTCAAGAAATTCAGCAACATAATACTTTAGAACATTAGAGCATTTTTTTTCCCTAAATTTTGGGAAATGTCAAGCGATTACAAAAAGGTCCATATAGGAATGTCGATTTACACAAATCGGTTATTTTTATTTGCAGGATTATTTTGTCCTATGATAATGACAATAATTATATTTTTTATCATTATTCGCCATCTACAAAATGCTTTTTACCTTGGGTTTGGGAGGATGTATTTCATCGTCTATTTAATACAAGCTTTGTGGCCAGAATAGGATCTTACATCTTACCATATACCTATGAATGTTTTTAGTAAACTACATACATTCTACACTGACAAAGCCGGACACATCAGAAAAAATCCGTGATTGATAGTGTCAAAAACGGTTGCATAAGATGAAGTCATTTTCATTCTGTACAAGACGTCATAATGAGAATACACGTAATCAGAATGGTAAAGGAGAATACGTTTAGAAATACAAATTCTTTATATTGATCCATCGCATTTATTTAATTAGAAAAAAGTATATAATAAATGGAATATAATGTCAAGATGGAGACACAACATCTGGTATTTGCTTTGAGCTCCGGAGGAAAACTTTGATATTTCACGAGACCGAAGGTCTCTATTTATCGGCAAAGTAAAGAGCACATATTAGAATTTGAAGATAGTAGAGCGACCTTTCCGATATGTCCATAGTTTTGCACATATTTCAACGACGCGCTTTGAATTCGTCTTATAGATTTTGTTATATGATACTGTCATATTTGATCAGATATACAGAAAAATGCCGACCACTGCATTTCAAAATTACCTTTATATATGCACACAGTAAAAATGATTATCGAGACCTAGAATTCTATCCTTACTAGGTACATATTTCTTGAAGCTAAAAGGTCATCCTAACTTATTATACCTTACTTTTCAAACACCAAAACCTGGTCGATTTATATTAGATCCGACCACTATTTTATGTACTTTCTTTTGAAAATATTTAATTGACCATATGTTGCTAGTCACATTTGTGAAGTTTTGGGGATTATTTTAACAATATATATGCAATTTGTCTTTATATACTTTAGAAATGAAGAAAATATGAATTTGTTTCCATTTAGGTATGGACCTATAAAACTTTATCACACACATATTAGTGTGATTAAGTTTTTAGCCTTATATCTCAATTGAAACAAAAAAATATTATTCTTATTTCTAATCCTTTTGTGCAATCAGGCAAAAAAGTCAAATATTTTATTAGTTTGGTGTAATTGTTTACGGATCTGCTTTTTGCTCAAGCATGCAAAATAGTAGTATGGCCAAAATACTGTTCATGAAAGTATGTAAACAATTAGCAAATCAAAACACATGAATCTTGATAGACGAAACTAAAATTGAATGACAGTATATTCATATAAACACGACTACCTGGAGTATTGGCCTAAGTATCAGTTTTAACCCATTCCAACACAGCAAAATTTTAGACTGGTCCAAATTGAAAGAAGCTGCAGACGACATTTTCAAGTTGATGAAATTTTGAATTTTTTCGTCTTTTTAGATAGAAAACATTGTGGATAATGAAGAAATTGCTTGATACAAGCAATTTCTTCATTATCCACAATGTTTTCTAAAGTTTTTTTCTTGAGCGGCGTAAAAAGGAGGGATTGAGTTGGAATGGGTTAAGGTTAAATTGAAATAAACATAAATTACATTGTAGTAATAATAAGTAAGTTATCGTCGAGTTATTCAAGGTATTGGGTAATATAGATTTTAATCAGTTGAGAATCGTTTACTACATATCCTAAACCAGATAATCTTATAATCTTTCCATATAAAGACACGTCATATAAAAAGCCCCATTTGACATATTTTCGTCAAGGAGGGACACAAACACCAGAGCTTCTGCTATATAGAGCTGTATTTGCGACTTTCTGGTCCCCACAGACGTTTAGTGACTACGCGCACTATCGAGGCATAAACATTCTGATTTTGATGTCACGTAAAAAGTTGGGGGTGTTGTTGTTGTTGTTTCTGTTTTGTTTTTTTCGCGGATAGCTTAACACGCTAAGCACGACCGCGACAAGAAGTTTTCATTTAGATGCCTAATCGTGTTTATTTTGTAGTTACGACGTTTTGGTCGCCGAAACAACAACAATGCTTCATATAAAATCGTCTGATGTTGGAATTCAAAGTTTGCTTTTTGTCTAAATCTATGATTTGATTCGACACCTGACTTATTTCAGTAGAGAATGTGCACAAATATTGAACCCTTTACCGAAAGTGTTTATGTCTTTTCTGACTGACATGGCTTCTATTCCATACCTTCCTTAGGAGACACAAATATTCTATAACTTGCTCTAGATTGAATTGCGACCGTTTCGGCATCTAGCAATGATATTCCATATGTTTCAGACGAGACTTAATACATTCTTTTTTGATATCCGACATTGGCAAACATTTATGTATTTATACGTATTTTTGTTGGTTTTGGTGTCATAAACGTCGTAGCTACAGCTTATTCAAACTGCTGATACTATGTTTAGGTCGCTAATCTGCCACTCTACTTTTTTGTAACATGTCACTGGCCATAATTCTTGTAAAATAATGTGGTTTGGTATGGAAGTGGGACCCCCTATCAGAGCTCAGGGGGCGTGCCCAGTGATCCGTTAGTTGTTTTGGCAAGAATTGAAACGACGCATTACGTCATGATGAGTGTAAAGTGTCGTAACTATAGCTGTGTTCAAGCTGTAGTAACGACATTTTGCACGCCAAACGACGATCACAAATATTTTGTATTGATATGCACGTTCGCTCTCTTACATACATTTCGTCTTATCTAATATGTCATCTGCAACTTCGTTAATTATGAGCCTGTTATTTTGTCAGTGTCTGGTGGAGGTTTGGTAAAATAAAGAAGCTTTTTTGTAAATTTTCAAAACTATTAACGCAAAACTCGCACTGGGTCACATCTTAATATGACATGTCGTTCTACATGTATACTACTCGAAAATATTAAGGCTAAGTTGGGGTTTTAGGAAAACCAGGAAATCAGAAGCTGAACTAGTTGCTCATCAGAAAGAATTAACAAATACACATTAAAGTCACAGAGCATGCCTGTTCGTTCATCCGTTTGTCTGGGGAAAAATCAGCTAAAAGTTTGCCTGGGACAGACTTCATTTTTACCTTACGGGGGCGAGGGGATGCGTTGGTGTTTATATAAGTCTTTTTATTATATCCATTATAATTAATTACTTTTTTTTCGTGCTTGTCATACGGGTTTTACGAAATTTGACCGACGTATTGTCGAGCTGCTGGTGAACCTATCAATTGCATTCTGTCCTTATCGCATCGGTTCAACCAAAATAGCCTATTCGAGCTTAAGCTATATGCCCAACAGGATTACAACGTATCAGCTGTCAAATGGGTGGCCTAACGACACATTTTGTAAACACCAAGAAGAAACTTTGTCGAGCAGAAGTTCTGCGTCCGGACCCCAACGATTGAGAGCATATTTTGTGGTCAACAAACATACCGTGTTCGGCTTGAACAACGTTGCAAGAACTTTGTATTTATTACACGAGTAATATGATAACTTTCGGTCAACGTCTGTTTTATTTCCAAAATGAAAAAAAGTAATAAAATAAATAGATGAACACCAGCAACAACAACAACAAAAAAAAAAAAAAAAAAAAAAACACTACACATTGAAATTTGTTATATCTTTAAAATAGACAGTAGTGTGGTTAGATATATCTCCCATTTTATTCACAATGAATTGACTTTTCTGTTAACCTGATCTATTTCAAATATAGCTTTTCTCTTGGAACAAAGTCAAAGGTCACGTCTCAAAGGTCAGTTGCTAACGTCAGTTTTTGCAAAAATGGTGATTAGCGGCTTTAAATGAATCAAGCAATGGACCAATCAAATCATTTAATTAGATCGGAAGTTTACTTCGAATTCCGACGTTGGCCGGCATGTTAAGCAATTTGTTGGTTTTGCAAGTTAAATTTTGTAACTTTAGCTTATTCAAGCTGCAGTTATGACGTTTTGGTCGCCCACCAACCATTTATTTTTTTTGTTACATGGTTTCGACCATAAAGCTTGTAAAATAACGCCATTTGAAATATATTTGAACTTCCTGTTGGAGCTCTGTTGGCGTGATAAGCGGTCCGGCAATCGCGAATGTCAATCAAGGAATAAACCGACCAATCAAATAAGTTATTCAGCCCGGATCTGAGCTTATCAACTTCGACATTGATCGTCATTTTTACCTTTATTGTTGGTTTGGCGATTTAAACGACGTGACTACAACTTATTCAAGCTGTAGTTACGACGTGAAGGTCATAAACCAACCATTTTACTTTTTTTGATGCATGCTACTGGCCATAAATTTTGCAAATAACTCTGTTAAAAATCGAATCGGAACTTCCTCTTGTAGTCAATGGGCGGGGCTTAGGTAGTCAGTGGGAGGGGCCAGAGATTGGTCAAAAACTGCCCAGAAAAACATTTTGTTTTCCTTGCATTTCCGTCTTCAATAAAGACTTGGTAAAGGGAGAATTAGTAATACAGCTTGTCGCTGAGTCTGTTCTTTGACTTGTACAGATAAAAGAATACATAGGGTCTGACATTTTAATATTTGACCCATGACCAGACGACAAACTTTAGACTGGTCAAAATTGAAAACTAGTTGCAGACGACATTTCAATATGTGTCAAAACTGGAAAAGTAAGTACCAAATGAGATTGGAAAAGTATAAGAAAATGAGAAATTGTTTGTTACAAGCAAGTTCAACTTTTCTCACAATGTTTTCCGCTGTAATATTTTCCAGTGCGCCTAAAAGGTCATTGTGTGGCCATGGGTTAAATATGTTGTTTTATATGGTATATCTTTTGTTGGGTACCGAAATATCGTATCTAGCTTGTTAAAGATTGGATTTATTATAGTTAGAATATAAGAAAGAACACCCGAAAACTACTGTTAGTCTGCCTATTCGAATATCCATTTTGCTTCTTAACTATTTCGACCAGTATAGTATTAAATACATTTCATTCAGTTAGTTTTCCGTAAATGGCGTGAAGTTGTAAGGGAAATTTTCATTTATTGATGAACTATTATATATTTGTGAAAAGACATGATTATTATATATTTGAGCACGAAACGTGATTTCGTTTAAAATGTGTGTAAAGGTTATATTTTGATATCAGTGTAATTCTGTTATTTCTAGAAAAGGAGATAAAGATAAAGATAAAGGATTTAAAAGAGGTATAATATTCATGTATTTAACAATGTACTTTGTTAATCTATAATTCAAATGTTTGGTACTTAAAGATAACAAAATAGAGAAAAATCGAGATATTAAGAACCAAGGAATTGATTCGGGTTTTTGTTGTTGTTGTTGCCTTGTTTTGTTTTATCACAATTACCCTGTAATTTACGTTCTGTCGATAAAATGTATTTGAACCCATTCCCATAAAATCATGCTCTTTTACGCCCCCAAGGAAAAGGCTTTTTGAAAAAAATGTGGAAAGTGATAAAATTGCTTGTTACAAGCAGTTTCTTCATTTTCCACAATGTTAACTACCCAAGAGGGACAAAGACTATTTAACGTCATGAACTAAAATTTGTCGTCTGCAGCATCCTTGATTTTGGGCCAGTCTGAAATTTTGTCGTCAGAGAATGGGTTAAGACACTAGGAAGCTGTCCAGAGAAGTAGGTCTCTGAAGTATCAGAGTTACATGAATGTAATTGGGTAATATTTTTATCCAATTTGTTTTGCATTAATCGTGCTGATAGAGCGGATGCTTTGAATTTTTCTTGATATCTAGTAACTTCTATCAAAAACTTTTGGATGCGGGTACTCATAGAAATCGCTTAATCAAGACGATTCTGATGAGTACCCCAAACATAGGGTTTTGTTGAGAAACAATGAAATTAGCAAGGCATGATCCCCTCTTTTTTGACCATTGCTCACCTGAACAATACAGACACCAACTTATAACTGACAGATCGCTTGCCGCTACCACTGCCTCCAACAGGGGGTTACATGATGAACGGAGGTTTTTTGTTTTGTTTTGTTTTTTCTCTCTCTTTTTTTTTTTTGCATGATTAATGATCAGCAACTTGTAACGAAAAAAGGGCTGTTTGGCGACCTTATAGTCTTAACTACAGCTTATTGAAGCTGTAGTTACGACATTTCAGTCGCCAACCCGTGAAAATGCTTTACACAGATGTAGGAGTTCAAATTTCACATCCGGTCTAATTGAATAATTTGATTGGTCGACCGATTGTGTGAATGATAACGAGGTCTGTCAGTTATTTGACCCTTAACTCGCTTGACCTCAAAACTGAAGATTATTTCATTTTCATTTTTGTTTCTTGTTTCAGAGTTACCCGTCACACGTGTATATACGTTTTTTTTTGTTGTTGTTGTTGTTGTTGTTTTAGTAAACTACTGCAGAGTACTTTATGAGTTCTTTAACCTATTCTCACACAGTCCAACAGTTTACCCATATTATAATGATCCGTAGAAACATTGTTTAAATAAAAAAGAATGGTTGTTACAAGCAATTTCTTTATTATCCACGATACCCAATAGAAAAGTGTTTAAAACTTCATTTCCCCAAAAAATTGTCAACTTCATTTTTCTCTCAATTAGGTCCGGACAAAATTTTGTCAAGTGGAAAAGGGTTAGAAAATAGTGGTCTGTAAAAATAGCTTGATATTGAGGTCCATCACGAGAAAATTAACAATCTTGAAAGAGCGAAAAGTATTGAGTCCCGAAAGGGTGCGCAAGTTGCGAATATTTGGCAGGGTATAAACGAATTTATTGTTTGCGAAATTTGTGAATACTTTAAGTTTTAGTTTTATCTATCAAAAGCGAGCGTTTAGATTGGCCGAAAAAATAATGCATACTTCCATGTAGCTATTTTGCATGCGTGTGCATAAAATATTTCAATAAAAAGTTTATCAAAATTTGTAAAATATTCGCTTTTTCGCTCGATGTATATTATAAGAGATGAATTGAATATGTTTTGTTTTATGGGGTACGAAACTAAAAAACTAATCTCTCTTAGATGTAGGCCCTTCGCTTATTCATACAGTGTGATTAGGTTTTTCGTTTCATACCTCCATGAAAACAAAATATGTTCTCTTCATCCCTTGAATGGAGGATACTCGTTTGTATGATATACCTATAAATATTTATAGTAAAATATACAAATACACAAAATTAGAAAAAAATCCGTATCTGATAGTGTCGAATACGGTTCCATATAAAGCAGTCTGAGATGCCGTCATTTCATTCTGTAGATGACGTCATCAGAATGGTGAAGTATCTGTAGAGATACATTTTTCTAATTGTTTCGTGAATTTATTTAATAAAAATATTAGATATATAATAACTGGAATATTATGATACGATTATGATACAACATCTTGTGTTTCCTCCACGATGCGGAGGAAAATTTGATTTTCAAAACGACTTCGATCTCGTGAATTACCAAATTTCCCTCCGCAGTGAGAAGCAAATAAAAGATGTTACGTCTCTATCGTAACATAATAGATCTATTACCTTTGTATCAGTTTAAGATCGATTTATCTTTCAAAGACTGAACGAAAAAGCTGTTATATTTTCTCGAGCGGCGCAGCCACGAATGAAAGTATAACTTTTGTTGTTCACGAAATGAACGACAAATCGACCTTACTTTTAAACAAATGATTAAGCTATTTCTTTAACGAAACTTTAGATTTCTTCCTCCAGCGTGTTTTACGCACGTGAATTACATGTCAAAATGCTGACGTCATCAGTGTCTTTTGACCCGCTTTGAAGACGTTGAGTATTTCAAAATAAACTAAAGCTGGGCTAAATCTTTATAATAGTGAGGCCACCGTCACAGCGTAGTCGGTAGCGCGTCAGACACCTAATCTTCAATAATGGGATGTCATGGGTTCGATCCCCGGCGGCGGCACATATTCTTTCCGACATTTGTTTCTCACCAATGGGAGGATAATCGTAAACCTAAGTGGGATAGCAGCTGGAGGCTAGGAAAGGGTGTACTGGTAGTACTGGTGTGAGAAATGCCAGGAATACATCGTTAGGTGCTCAAGCCGCCGCGATATAACTTAAATACTGTAAAAGTGGCGTTAAACCCATTCAATCAATCAATCAATCAATCATAACAGTGAGTATATCATTTTGATAGCTTTTGATGATTTGAATGGTTTTCAGTGTTATGATCAAGTACTAATTCGCCGAGAAAACTTGATCCGCAAAATATCAAGAGCAGAAAAGTTCTATGAAATCAATTGACCAATCGCTGGCCCGGCCCACTGACACCCTAGGCCTCGCCCATAAACCCCGGCAAATCAATCATTTAGACTGGAAGTGGACTTTTAACACCGATATTTGGCGATATTTACAGGAAGCGTTTTGTTGGTTTGGCGTCTTAAACGTTGTAAGTACAGCCGATTCAATCTAGGCCGCGAACCAACCATGTTCTTTTAGTAACATGCTACTGACCATAAATTTGCAAATAAACGCCATTTAAATTCGAACAGGAACGTCTTGTTGCAGCTCAGTGTGCGTGGCTATCGATCCTTTCATTTCAAAATTGGATATTCCTCTCTTTATCTTATTCAAAGCATATGGCGAAAATCAAGGTAACGTTCGTCTTAAAGTATCATAGGTATTCATTAGAATGAAGAGTTTACATCCAAGCTTTCTTGGTATCAGTAGTACATTAGTACAAGGTTTTGGATCTGAATGCCTTGCCTTGCTAGGATTCAACCCCGCATCTGTCGACTTCCCCCCGAGTACCCGTCTGCCATTCCTACCGCAGACTTATGAATTAAAAAATATGGCCAGAGTCTGAAATGATTGCTTGTGATCAAGTATTAGTAATTTACAAATCTCTGTCCATTGTTTTTTCGTATCAATAAGTTTTCGAGAAGGGTCGATAGTAATTGTTTTAAGGACCTTTTAGAACTCAAATCAAACCAGTGGACCTTGTTGAGATTGCCGTTTTGATTATGATCAAAGATTATGTTTGTGGAATAAAAACAAAGACGTTTTTACTCTTTCTTCTTGTCACGTTAGTACTTTCCTTTGTAATTTGTGCGTGCTTGTCGCTTTTTTTTTGGGGGGGGGGGGGGGTATACCTATATACACGCTTAGTTACAAATTGAAATACATTTTATAATAATCGTATTTATAAAGGTATAAGGCATCCCTATTGAATTTGTGTTATAAGTTTGTAAACCCATTACCAGACGGTAAAAGTTTAGACCGGTACAAGTTGAAAGGAGATGCCTGTAGCAATGTTTTAGTTTTTCGTGGGGCGTCTAAAAGCGTCATTGATTGGGGATTGGTTAAGATATGCAACCATTTTTAAAATTCTAAGTGATTGTCAGTTAAGTTTATTTTACCTTTGTTCCTAGAAATTTGAAAGTGATCAAGGCGCGTGATGTAATGGACATAAAATTTGATTCAATTGCATTCATAGTTACTGTTTACATCTTACAGAGGATTTAGGAACGATCCTATTTTTAATAAAATGTCAAATTCATAAGGGATAATTATTTGGTTTGGAAAGAAACATTAATTTTGGTCCCTTAAGTGGTTATTTTATAAAGGTCGTCGAATAAGCAAGCTATCTTTCTCGCCAACTAACCGTCGCGATGACATGACAAGTGCAATTTCGATTGGACCTCAAACCTCTCTTGAGAAAAAAAATCTGGATCTAAGCATGTTCTAATTTACAATATTCCTTGTTTATGGCGAAAAGAGACATTGGTCCTCCATTATCCTGTCTCATTTTTATTTTATTTTTATTTATTTATGTATTCATCTTTTTTTATCTTATGGATTTTTTTAAAGACGTTTTCAACCCACACAAGTTGCAAGCATTATAAATTGACTTACTTGGTAATACTTTTTTCAAAGGAAGAACGCCCCATGCATAATATCGACTGTAAATTATCATGCGCAAATCCGGTTTGTTTGTTTGTTTTGTTCTGTTTGTTTGTTTGTTGTTGTTTTGTGTGTGTATGTAAGGGGGTCCAACAAATATTGTACTTATCTTGTAATCGCGACGGTCTGTGGGCAAGAAAAATATCAGCTTAAATAAGCTGTGGTTGGTCGCTCAAGACGATATAATGAGTTTCGACTTTCCGACCCCCCCCCCATGAATCTGTAAATGTAAGAGATATTTGAACCAATTTACACACAATGACGCTTTGTGACCCCAAGAAAAAACAATTAGAAAATTATTGGGAAAATGAAGAAATTAATGGCAACAAGCAATTCTTTGATTCTACACAATGTTCCCTACAAGAATTTTTTTTTTTAAAAATCTAGAATGTCACAATTTTAGAATTGTCGTCTGTAACTCCTTCCAATTTGGACCAGTCCAATATTATGTCGTCCGTTAATATATAGGTTTAAACGAGAAAAACTAAAAGGGTTAATTAAATCATCAAGGTGTGGCCCCATTTTTTCTTTACAAGAAGTTCAATGTCACGGTATTTAGACACAAGTAGATATTTATCAGTAAATGAATGAATCAACACTTTTTTGTTGAAACAGATATTTTGTTTTGACCTGTAAAAGCTTGTTTTACACTTTCTTTTGACCAACAACCAATTGTTTCTATTCAAAGAAGTTTGTTCACCCATTCCCACACAATGACGCTTTTGGCGCCCCTCAACAAAAACAATTGGAAAAATATTGTGTAAAATGAAAACAATGCTTGTAACAAGCAATATCTTCATTTTCCACAATGTTTTCAACCAAGAAAGTTGAAAAAATCTACTATTTCATAAACTTGTATTGTCGTCTGCTACTCCTTTCAATTTTGACAAGGCTGAAAATGTTTCGTCTGGTAATGGGTAAACTCGTAAATGGTATTTGGACTACTTTGCTTTTTTGATGAAAATATACAAATGATCAATGGTCATTTATTATTTAATTGGAATTTTTGGCCGAGAAAAAAGCTTTGAAACTGTATCATTTTGATGAATAACCTACATTTTTGGTGTCAAGTTATCAATTATCAAGCTTACAACAAAGGCCGTGCTATTTATTTACAAAATTAATGTGACATGTCAAGCGAAAATATCGTCGTTCTCGTTCTAAAACGACGTAACCACAAGTTGATTCAAGCTTCAGTTTCGACGTTTTATAAAGACAACGACGATATACCTACTGGGAGCTGAAAAAGATCGATAAATGACAAACTGTGCGGATATGCGGAGACTGATCTGGGTCGAAAATTTTCGATCTCGATAGATTTTTTTATTCGGGAATATAATTCTATCTTACTGTTTAGCAGAGTTTTCATTATGCCAATGTTCACTTGACATGTGGCAAATGATATAAAATATACTGAGCAAAAACGCAAACTATTCAAGTTTCACATATATATGTTCTCCTTTTTAAAAAGAAACATTCTAGGCTATGACATAGCAAACAGGAACCCTGTGACTGCATAAAATCTCTGTCTGTGTGTGTGTGTGTGTGTGTGTGTGTGTGTGTGTGTGTGTGTGTGTGTGTGTGTGTGTGTGTGTGTGTGTGTGTGTGTGTGTGGGTGTGTGTGTGTATGGCAATCAATTAGAGGACCCAGGCTTGAACGCACTCCAACGATTAGAGGACTGCGGTACAATTGGAGGACTTGCACACGGGTCCTCAAAATGTTTTCATTGTATTCAACTGATTTTGATATACTATTATAGAAAATTGAAAAATAATCGAGTCCTCATTTAAACGTTAAAAAGTAGTCTGGACGCACAGAACATGCACACTTTGCTTTTGTCACGTGACTTGAGAGTGTGCTTGACGACTGGCACAGGTCCTCACATACATATATTTTGTTTTTCCCATGGCTGTATGCACAGGTCCTCACAAACTTGGGAGTGTAACATGAATGAACATACATATATTTTGTTTTTCTCTTGACTGTATGCATAGGTTCACACAAACTCTTTTCTGTTACAGTACATGTCCTCACAAATATTTCGTCAAGCCTCAATAGCTCAGTCAGTAGTCAGGCTGGCAATTTAAGGGATCTCAATATGGCACTGGCTCGAAACCTGGCTCAGCCAACTGACTTTCCGAAAAGTCAATGTGACCTGATTCATTCTTTTTCACCAATGGACAAAGTTTATGTGATAAAGCAGTCAGTGGCTTGGAAAGAAAGCTATGTGTGGTACTGGTGGATAGGTGCACTGACTGCCATGATTTGACTGAAACAACGTTATTTCCAAGTGCACCTATCCATGCTGCCATGGTATTTCTTCACCGGTACCGCAAGTAACGTTTATTTTCTTCCAAAATTAGAATTACTTTTTCAAACAAAGTCCATTGGTGAAAGACGAATGATTCGGGTCACAGACTTTCATCGAACGTCGAAAAGAAAGATAGCCGAGTTGGAATTCGAACCAGCGGCAAACTGGGACCTCTTGCTTGAAAATTGCTGCTTATAAGTCGCTACCCACTGAGCTATAGAAACTGCATAATGCGTGAAATGACGCCTTGAACAAATTGAAACACTTTAAAAGACGGCAGGAGGTTGCGGGTTGGATCCCTGGCCAAACATATCGGTGACAATATAGCATTGATAGTAATTGACTTGTTTTCTAAACTATACCGTAGCAGATCATAACCATTCATTGGTGTGTCTTATTCTTGTTTCACTTTTAAAAAAAGTTAGGTTTCAAAAAAGCCGTCTCTTGCATACAGATCAAACTAAGGACCCAGGCTTGAACGCACACCAACAATTAGAGGACTGCGGTACAATTAGAGGACTTGCACACGTTGAGATTGTCCTAACGTTACGCCACTGTATACTTGATAAAGTGGATTATGGCGCACCAAATGGGTCAAAAGTCTATTTAGACCGTGAACGCATAAAATATACGCGTCCACGCGTAAATTTTATGCGACGACGCATATATTTATACGTCGATGCATAAAATTTACGCTTTAAAAGACGGCAGGAGGTTGCGGGTTGGATCCCTGGCCAAACATATCGGTGACAATATAGCATTGATAGTAATTGACTAGTTTTCTAAACTATACCGTAGCAGATCATAACCATTCATTGGTGTGTCTTATTCTTGTTTCACTTTTAAAAAAAGTTAGGTTTCAAAAAAGCCGTCTCTTGCATACAGATCAAACTAAGGACCCAGGCTTGAACGCACACCAACCATTAGAGGACTGCGGTACAATTAGAGGACTTGCACACGTTGAGATTGTCCTAACGTGACGCCACTGTATACTTGATAAAGTGGGTTATGGCACACCAAATGGGTCAAAAGTCTATTTAGACCGTGAACGCATAAAATATACGCGTCCACGCGTAAATTTTATGCGTCGACGCATATATTTACACGTCGACGCATAAAATTTACGTTTTAAAAGACGGCAGGAGGTTGCGGGTTGGATCCCTGGCCAAACATATCGGTGACAATTTAGCATTGATAGTAATTGACTAGTTTTCTAAACTATACCGTAGCAGATCATAACCAATCATTGGTGTGTCTTATTCTTGTTTCACTTTTAAAAAATGTTAGGTTTCAAAAAAGCCGTCTCTTGCATACAGATCAAACTAAGGACCCAGGCTTGAACGCACACCAACCATTAGAGGACTGCGGTACAATTAGAGGACTTGCACACGTTGAGATTGTCCTAACGTGACGCCACTGTATACTTTATAAAGTGGATTATGGCGCACCAAATGGGTCAAAAGTCTATTTAGACCGTGAACGCATAAAATATACGCGTCCACGCGTAAATTTTATGCGTCGACGCATACATTTACACGTCGACGCATAAAATTTACGCTTTAAAAGACGGCAGGAGGTTGCGGTTTGGATCCCTGGCCAAACATATCGGTGACAATATAGCATTGATAGTAATTGACTAGTTTTCTAAACTATACCGTAGCACATCATAACCAATCATTGGTGTGTCTTATTCTTGTTTCACTTTTAAAAAAAGTTAGGTTTCAAAAAAGCCGTCTCTTGCATACAGATCAAACTAAGGACCCAGGCTTGAACGCACACCAACCATTAGAGGACTGCGGTACAATTAGAGGACTTGCACACGTTGAGATTGTCCTAACGTGACGCCACTGTATACTTTATAAAGTGGATTATGGCGCACCAAATGGGTCAAAAGTCTATTTAGACCGTGAACGCATAAAATATACGCGTCCACGCGTAAATTTTATGCGTCGACGCATACATTTACACGTCGACGCATAAAATTTACGCTTTAAAAGACGGCAGGAGGTTGCGGTTTGGATCCCTGGCCAAACATATCGGTGACAATATAGCATTGATAGTAATTGACTAGTTTTCTAAACTATACCGTAGCAGATCATAACCATTCATTGGTGTGTCTTTTTCTTGTTTCACTTTTAAAAAAAATTAGGTTTCAAAAAAGCCGTCTCTTGCATACAGATCAAACTAAGGACCCAGGCTTGAACGCACACCAACCATTAGAGGACTGCGGTACAATTAGAGGACTTGCACACGTTGAGATTGTCCTAACGTGACGCCACTGTATACTTGATAAAGTGGATTATGGCGTACCAAATGGGTCAAAAGTCTATTTAGACCGTGAACGAATAAAATATACGCGTCCACGCGTAAATTTTATGCGTCGACGCATATATTTACACGTCGACGCATAAAATTTACGCTTTAAAAGACGGTAGGAAGTTGCGGGTTGGATCCCTGGCCAAACATATCGGGGACCATATTGCATTGATAGTAATTGACTAGTTTTCTAAACTATACCGTAGCAGATCATAACCATTCATTGGTGTGTTTTATTCTTGTTTCACTTTTTAAAATAGTTAGGTTTCAAAAAAGCCGTCTCTTGCATACAGATCAAAATAAGGACCCAGGCTTGAACGCACACCAACCATTAGAGGACTGCGGTACAATTAGAGGACTTGCACACGTTGAGATTGTCCTAACGTGACGCCACTGTATACTTGATAAAGTGGATTATGGCGTACCAAACGGGTCAAAAGTCTATTAAGACCGTGAACGCATAAAATATACGCGTCCACGCGTAAATTTTATGCGTCGACCCATAAATTTACACGTCGACGCATAAAATTTACGCGAGCAGTTGAAAATTCATACGTCGACGCGAAATTTTCAACTGCTCGCCTAAATACACGCGTCGACGCGTATTTTATCTGTGAACCCATCAGCTCCTTCGTTTCATCAATCAATTTTATGGTATAAAGGGAAAGGTTTCTAACCACCTCTCCCATTTGCCAGCATCGGTTTCAGATTTTTTACTCCTGCTCGCTTTTAATTTACGCGTCGACGCATATTTTTTCAACTGCTCGCGTAAATTTTATACGTCGACGCGCATATTTACGCGTGGACGCATAAAAATTTACGCTAGCAGTTGAAAATATATGCGTCGACGCGTATATTTTATGCGTGCACGCTCTAGGCCTATATAGACTTTTGACCCATTTAGTACGTCATAGTGGATTCCTAATAATTTTTGGTGGGTTTTCTTTTCAATCCTTGAGAGAAAAGAGGAAAACAGTCGGTGATATTGAAAAACCTCGTAACTCCAGCTTAATTATATAGCTGGAGTAACGAGGTATCTTGCTATAACATCAATGCAATGCCGTTTCCATTTTGGGGTTTTAAGCAAACATTCTTCAGGGACGTCAAAACCGGTCTTGTTTGGGGGGTGTTATTTTAGCATGAGAATTATTAATAATACAAACGAAATCGCGGATATTATATCAATTATTTAGGGTAAAAACAATAAAATAAGATAAAAGTCCCCAAATCCGTAAGAATTTATAAGGCGTATCTTTTTTTCATTGGACACAAATATAAATTTATAACCTATACACGGTGGGGATTGGGCATGCTGAGATGGATAACGAATACGGAGAAAAATAATCTCGAATCTTGTCAAATATTTTGCAATAACTCCTTAATTTCTTTGTCGACTTTCAAAAGGTCTGTTGCATGTACCCCGCCTTGAAAATCCCTTTCCTCGGATACATGGATTATTTGTGGTATCCTTTTAATTTTTCAAAAAATTGATCCCAAATGACCAGAAAACGGAATGATAACGACTACGGCAAAATAAGCCACGCTTCAGGTAGGAACTTGTGCAATAATTTTCTTATTACTGTGTCAATTTTCAAGCGGTTTGTTGCATGTACCACGCCTTACTGAGCGCTTTCCTCAGGTGTATTACTTATTTGAAAACTCCCCATATTTTTCCCAAAAATGGATCCCAACTGACCTGAAAAACGAACAGATTTTTTGTCGTTTTTCTGGTCGGTTGGGATCACTATTCGCAAAAAGTACAAAAGGGTTTCGTGTAAAGCATACATCGGGGGAAAGAGCTCAGTAAGGCGGGGTACAAGCAACAAACCGTTTTTTAATTTGCGCAGAAATAAGGAAGTTGTTGCAAAATGTCTTAGCTGAAGCGAGGCAAATTTGTCCGTAGATTTACCCATCCCAGCATGCACAATCCCCACCGTGCTATAGCAAATGGCGGTAGGCTATTTAGTCGTAAAATATACTGAGAGGCAAAAGAAAGTATACACCTTTTGTCTCTATATATCTCTCTTAATTTCCATCATATCGACTCAAAATTTTGCATTTTTTATTTCTACCCCAAAACCAATGTTAGTTATGATGAATTTCACCTGAAATTGCTTTGACTACCCATACTCCTGCTACATGCCGATTTAGCGAAGCATTAGATATTGCCATTATTCCCTATTTGGTGTCTTTAATCCTTATCATAACAAATCACAACGTTAAATGTTCTCTAACATTCTAACCCAATTCTCGGTGGCTGGTAGAAATTGACCAATATGCCACTTTTTTGCATTAAGACCCATTTTTCTATGACGCAGCATAATAATGAAAGAAACGCGACTTTATATTCACTTAGTCAGGTGACTAGGAACATTCTACGCAAACTTTATCAAAATCCGTCAATGAATTTAGAAGGAGTTATGTCAGATAACCCGTTTGCATCAAGTCCCATTTTGCCATGACGCACCGTAATATGGAAAAGCACTAACAATGTAAGCGTAGTCCTAGGTGACTAGACTTTTTCTGTGACAATTCTGTCAAAATCCGTTCATAAATGTAGGGAATATGCTTGCATTAATTTAGCGATTAAATCCCCTTTTTCGATGACGCTGTATACTATGAAAAAACGTCGCACCGAAAGAAAAGATAGATGGACGGATAGGCTAAGAAGGTTACATCAATAGACGAATACCTTCGGTGGCGTTTAAAAATTGTACAAAATCTATTAATCGGTTCTCCGAAAACGTGAAAGAACTATGGTGTATACTTAATTTTGCCTCTCTGTATATATTGATTGTTTCAAAATTGAAGGTTTAAACCCATTACAAAACAACAGTTTTAGACTGGTCTAACCTCAAAGATGTTGCAGACGACAACTCTATTTGAATGTCATTTTACATTTATTGATAATTTGAGGAAGAAAATATTGTGGGAAATGAAGAAATTGCTTGTCATAAGCAAGTTCTTCATTTTCCACAATGTTTTCAAAAGTCTTTATTTTGTAGGGTTTCTAAGACGTCATTGTGTGGAAATGGGTAAGGGTGCTTCAAGAATAATTTTAAAGACTTTGATCACGATTTTGTTCCCAAACAAATATTGAGCAATATATCTTATACCCTCGCTTTCCTGCAAAAAGCTAGCTCACAACTACACTGTACAACTTGTATAAAGAGACAAATGAATTATGAGCATGCATTGTAGAGAACATAAAAGTTTATCAGAACGAAATATGCCATTTCAGATTGAAAGAAGCGAATGTAAAAAGCTCAAAGGGGGAAACGTTTCGGTAAATAAATACGTAAACGCCCAAATCAAAAAGTGTCAATTTTCGAATTTTGCACAATAATTTTATGTGAACCTATACTGACGTACAAAAGAAACGCCCCAGTCCTAATAAATGTCCGATTATTCAGTAAACCTGATTTGAAATTACAAAATAATTTCCATCTGTAAATTTGACTATCTGTTGTTGAAAAATGATGATAAAGAAATAATCAAATTGTTACAGTTTAGAAAAACGGCACATTTAAACAGAGCGGTATCAGAATTTTTATTTGAAAATCTGTAGCACGTGGTTCAAACTTTACTTGCGACGACAAAAGATACCGAAAACGGCTTATTTGGTGACCACAATTATTGAATACTAAACGCGATGTTGATTTCAACGTTTCAAACCTGAAACGCAAATGACGTCAACGTAAGACGGCTTCTTGTATAACAAGCGTTACGCGAGGTCTACCTGACTTTGGACGATTGGCAAATGTTTCTCTAACTCTAACTCGTCGAACAAGATGCCAGATTGTGCAATGAAAGACGTTAAAACGTCAGGCGGCTTGTTTTTCACTTCCCCGTATTCGCAAATAGCTTATCTACGAGCTCTATTTTCCAAGCAGTGTGTCTATTTCAAACGTAAATGACAACAACAACAGTTACCAAAAAAATACTTATTTGACCACCACAGTAACAGACTACTCGACAGAAAATCGATCCCAACGTCACAAACCTGAAACGTGCATGACGTAAACGTGGAGAATTATCATGCTTTATAGGCGTTAAATGGGGTCTACTTGAGCGTGACCGATCGATAGATGTTTGCGGAACTCTAACGCGTCGATCAAGACACCGAATCGAGAAACACAATATGTTAAACCATCTTGCGACTTGTTTGTGCATTCGTCGCATTAAAAAATGCCATATTACGCGCTCCCTTTTCAGAATTTAGTCTTGGTATCCTTCAATTTGGATGTTTCATTAGAAAATCTTTAAACTCGTGGTTGCCTATCCACTAACACATGCCACTGTGTAAAATATGACCCATTTCATCACGTGATAAACATACACGAAGCGCACGTAGAAAACGTGACCAGTCACCGGAAATGGACATATTGGCGAATAAAAACGCACATTTTTTTCATTTACCGTAATTGTCGGTGTAAATGATGATATACAGTATACATTTTAATAACATTGTTGCAGGCATAAGGAATATAACGACAAATTTCATTGGGGCGTTTCTTTTGGATGTCAGTTTATTTAAATAATGCCAATTCATCAATTTTCGTAGCGTACAATTTTATGATAACTTTTTGAATGTGATGAATGACGTTGCTTTTCTTTAAAAAAAACCGCGTATCCACAGCTTGATTTAAGCTGTAGTTACCAGGTTTTATCCACATCTTGATTTAAGTTTCCCTTACAGAGCATTGAGAGAAAGAACAAGCATATCGCTGCTTTTCAACAAAAAAACTCGTAACTGCAGCTTAAAACCAGGTGCAATTACGAGGTTTTTGTTGAAAAGCGATGATGGTGGCGACTAGCAGTCTCATATCAACCCCACTCCACAGAAAGCTACTTGCCTCTATAAACTATGATTCACCGTGTCGTTTGCAACACCTTCGAATTTTGACCGGTCAAAACTTTTGTCGTCTGTGAAAGGGATTATTGGATGTTGCGGTTCAGACGTAAAATTAAAAGACTATCTAAGTATAGTTTATGACCTACCATTCTAAAAGAATGGCTATGTATTGCATGGAGAAAAGGACATTTCGTAGGCCTAACTGTGTGAAATGGAAAAAAGTTATTCCACTTGTCCAAAACGAAAGAACTGCGTGTGAATAGGGTATAAAATATTAAAGGGACATAACATTTCAATTTCATATTTTAAAAGTATGTCTTGATGTAAGGATGTGTTATTCTAATGCGTAGAAATGCTATCATTTTTTTTTTTTTTTTTTTTTTTTTTGAGGTTGTTATTTGTGAGAGAAAAATACGCCTTTAAAAATGAGACAGAAATGAAAAAAAATCCATGTAAATCTGAACTGTTGTCAACAACAACTTGTTTGATTTTAGCACAAAAATATGTATTTCTCGTAAACGGTTCAGTATTTTGGCTTGAAATTTTCGGAATTTTCATAAGAGAATTTGTTCTTTCAGATAAATATTAATGTAAAATTTATGTAAAAAAAATATGAAATGTCACTTTAAGGGGAAATCATCCAAGTATACAGATCAAACTAAGGACCCAGACTTGAATGCACATCAACGAGTAGAGGACTGTGGTACAATTGGAGGACTTGCACACGGGTCCTGAAATATTTCTTTGTATTCAACTGATTTTGATATGCTAAGTCGAAAATTAACTCATTTGACCGAAATTCAAAATAAAGGAGCTGCGTTGTCTGCGCATGTCATATTCTCCGAAGATTGTCAGTATTTGAAAAATGCTACCTATCGGAAGATAACGAAAGGAGCTGTTGCAAGCATCGTGGGAAAAAGCCATTGCTCGCGAGTTATAGCTTCTTTATCGTTAACAACAGATAATCCGCGGAAACCATACACAACATTCTTTCCAAGTGTACCCATCCATGCGATCATGGCATTTCTTCACCGGCACAACGTTCTTTCCAAGATACTCACTGTTGTTATCACTTAAACAAAGTCCATTTAAGACAAATGAACCGGATCACAGTGACTTTCAGCAAGCGTGAAAAAGAAAGTTGGCCGAGCCGGGATTCGAACCAGTTCCAAACCGAGACCACTTGCATGTAAATTGATACCCACTGAGCTATTGAGACTGCATAAGTACTGAAACTCAGATGCGATGCGAAATCGCTAATAAACCGAACCGAAAGCGGAAAAATCATAACTAAAAACTGCCTAAACATCACAATGTCATCTAAAAGAGCAGGAGACCGTAATTAGAGCAGGAGACCGTAATTAGCCTATGTAAACACTGTGAAAAAGGAAACCACAGCTGTAGCAGTTTCATTGGTGTGTCATATTCTTGTTTCACTTTTAAGAAAAGTAAGGTTTTAAAAAATCCGTGTCTTGCCCCAGATATTAAACGTGTTTGTATATGGATCAAACAGAGGACCCAGGCTTCAACGCACACAAACGATTAGTTGACTGCGGTACAATTAGAGGACTTGCACACGGGTCCTCAAAATGTTTTCTCTGTCAAAAATTAAACCATTTGACCGAAATTCAAAATTAACAAGCTAGTTTCGTAGTACCTACATGTACTATAGGCATCAACTGTAATTTGATACTTACTGTTGTCAAATGCATGAGTATGCCAAATAACATACAAGACGAAATGGTTGTACGGCGCCGAATTGATTGGCCAAAATGTATCCTATCGATCAGGTGGGAAACCAAATTAGCCCAAAACATTTTACGCAGGAAGAATATTAATTTAGAGTTGTTTTCCATCGATGTTTCATTTTGAGAAACCCCCTACATTTACACGTTTGGGATATCCCATGTTTTCAACCGGCAACATGACGAACTCTTGTGGTCAAGAAATCGACGCATTTAGCCCGAATGAAAACATAGAAAACAATCAGTGTTGAGATAAACAAAGAACTATGTTCAAGGGCGGATCCAGGATTTTTTTCCAGGGGGGGTCCAATCCTAAGATATTTTTTCCAGGGGGGGGGGGGGGGGGTCTAAGCTCAAATTATGGCTTAAAATGTAATAAATATGTAACATTACACTAAATTTATTTAGTAAAAATTTAATTTTCTGCAAATGCCAGGGGGGGTCCGGACCCCCTGACACCCCCCCCCCCTCTAGATCCGCCCATGATGTTCAATAAAATAGACGGAACAGCCACACTATAGACTGGTACCACTGTCGACTTTAACAAAAAGCCTTTGTTAAAGTCGACAGCGTTACCGGTCTAAGCCACACTATAGCCTGAACTATCGTCAATCGAAGTCGGCCAAAATGTAGTAATGAACAGTCGCGGAACTGTTCGTTACTCAATGTCCTTGTACAATTTACACCTCCAGTGATAAAGCTCAAATAACATACCATATTGTACGTACTATAAAAAACAACTATACTGACTGACTTTAAAAACGCATCACTTATTTTCAAAATGTTTTCGTAGTTAAAGTCAACATGATCAAATTTCTACTTCTGATATATATTTCAACAAATAAGACACGATATTCAATAAAATTTATTGCAGTCAGTTACCACGTTATTTCGCACGACGTCAACGTGGAAAATATGGATAACGTTTACGTATATACACCTTAGGTGACCAACTGGATTTTTGTTTTCATATTCCATATTCAAATGGTCAGGAGTTACTTTTATTTTTCAATCAATTGTGCAAGTCCTCATCACAACTTTCAAGTTAGGTCCTCGTAATTATGGTCATAAAAGGTATTGTGTAAAATATGCAAATTAGGGTCCTCATACCGAAGGTCCTCATAAATCAGGCTAAAGGTGACAAGTCCTCACTACGTTTTCTTTGATTTACTTTGAGTGTTAAGGGAAAACAATATCAATTTTGTACTTTCCACGCAATGAATAAGAAACTGACATCACATTACGTTTTATACGCAAACGTTTTACATGGGTCCTCAGGATAACGCGGAAAGTCAAGGTCCTTATATTGTATGCTGTACAAGTAGGTGTGTGTGTGTGTGTGTGTGTAAAAGCACGTGCTTTCCGTTGCCATGTAGAAGGTGAAAACGAAAAAGAGATATTGTACGTGCATACCATTAGCCTTGCCGCCATTTAGTACAAATATGCCGTAACTTTGCACACAAACTTGGTTAGGCGCTGCAATGTTGAAAATGGCGTTAAACCGGATTCAAACAATCAAAAAAATCTGGCGATTTTAGTAATGAACAGATGGATTGATAGAGGCTTTTATCTAGTTTGTACTAAATCCGATATTGAAGACGTCCACAACAAAGGATTCTATAGATAAATAACGGTTTTAGAATTTGATTCATCATACTGTATCCTTTTGCCATTACTGGGTGATAAAAGTTGAAATGTCCATTATGAAACAATAGATGGATCGCTGGCCTCGCCCTCTCACTCCACTGGCCACGCCTACTGACTCCCACATGAAGTTCCAATTCGATAGCAAACGAAGTTATTTTGCACACATTTTGGTCAGTAATATGTAGCGAAAAGTAAACTTGTTGTTTGGCAACCAAAACGCTCGAATTAGCTTCAGTGACGACGTTCACGTCGCCAAACCAACGAAAATGCTTCAAATAAATATCGGCCAGCGTCGAAGTTCAAAGTTGACTTTCGATCTTAATAATGATTTGATTGGTAGATTGACTCTTTGATTGGCAGCAGCGATTGGTCAATAGATTAGGCCGGAACAAATAAAAAAACTCTTTCTTGACGATAGGGTCTTAATGTGGTCAAACAAGAGGCTTAAAAGGTCGAGTATCACGTCACTTACTCATATTGCAATGAAATTAAGTCAATGATTTTCAAAATGGTTGTCAATCAAGATTTGTTTTCATAAAGATTCTCTGACGCTACATTATGGTACTCTCATTATTAACATGGTATAATTAATATTGTTCATTTATGTGTCTGTTCTTTTCCATTGTATGTTTTGTAACATGTCATTTTTGGACTATGAGTTTATATGCTCAACGTCTGTAATAAACTTATGTTCTGTTCTGTTGTGACAGATGTTTGGGAGACCTCCTTCTCTAAAACATTAATTCATACCTTAAGTTTTTTGTAAAGACTTTTTTTCAAATATTTTGCTTTACATATGATACATGGGCCTTTGACATTTCTAACTATTCCATTTGTGCGCCAGGTAAAGACACTGATCAGCCTGTGCATCTATAGTCTGATCGGAGTGTCCACTATGCGCTCTACAGACAGATACTGACCGAAAGCTTTTTAGACGATCAGCGAATATATTAACCCTTGTCATGCTGCATATAATCCTCTCCAGAATTGCATTAAAATCAAAGCACTGAAAGCACAGGAGACTCTAACTGTTGACGACTACTTCTATTTTTAAAATAAATCTTATAAATAACGTTTGCTTAAAGAAAAAAGCAGATGATGTAGACAAGATCAGACTGCATGTACATGCAGGCTGATCTTTGTCTTTACCACCTGCTAAAACAGGAATATTCCAGGTTCAGCATGACAAGGGTAAAATGCCTGTGTGGTTGTTCAAGCTGCTGAGTGTCTGCGCTTCAGGCACATGTGAATTTGCTTGAAACGTCACGCCACACTCATAAAAACTATAGTTACGACATTTTACTCTCCCACCGACGATATCCTTGAATCAACCACTTATTTTGTTGATGTTGTAATTTGATAGAGCTTCACACACAAAGTATTTTACTTACTTACACTGAAATTAAATAACAGGAATGGAAGAATTGAAGAAGCATTTTTTAATATTCTCTTAGTGCGAAAGGATAGACCCCCCCCCCAAAAAAAAAGAATAATAAATCCTGGAAAAGAACAATGAACTCTATTCGGCTATTTAAGAAAATATTTGTCTTTGTTTTTCACGGAATACGGGTTCGTCATGAAACGCATCATTCTAAAAATCCTGTGAAATTGTGTTTCTTATGTAAAGATTTTCACGAATTCCGCCGAATAGTCCCGCTTTTTATGCTCTTCCGGGAAACAAAGCTTTGGAAAATTTGTTGATCATAAAAAAAAGCTCGTCTATATAATCCATAATGTTCTCTACTCCAAACATTCTTTGAATTTGGACAAGTCTAAAAAATGTCGTTTCGTAATGGGTTAATGTTAATGTGCAGGAGGACAAACTCACGCACTCACGACAGACATTGTGCCATGTTTATAATAACGCCGGCCATCGGCCGATTGAGCAAAAAACAGCTCAACATAATAATTTAGAACTATAGCCTTTTTTCAGCTGAGGTAATGAGAAGCTAGCAGAGAGGATGAACTCGAACCTCAGCACACCACGTCCTAACAGTATCTCCTCACTCAACCAGAGTCTCAACATATCAGGAATATCAGTTTACAGTACCAACATCAAACATAACACATACGAGCTAGTTAGAGAGCGAGCACTTCTCAGGTATTTTTTTCTCGAAGTATTAGACTGGTCTAAATTCAAAGAAACTGTTTTTAAATCTAAATTACCTTTTTAATGTAAATCAAGCCGAACTTCACTCTTGTAAGATCCTTTCTGTTAGGATTTGAACCAAGGCCCTTATCCCCTAGTGCAGTGAGGTTCGCCAATGAACTTAAGGCAGGGATGATCTCAAATGTGACTCCACAGCTCCATTAATCTCATAAAGATACATACGCTTTAGCCAACATAATTCAACTAATTCCTTAATTGCACTCAATTTTTCAACACTAAAAATGAATAATGTTCATGTTAGTCCACGCTTTGTCTATGCCCGAAACTCTCAACCTGTTTCGTTGAAAACATGACGTTACAAACTATAATAAGAAACGGCTTGGGTTGAATTGGTATTTTGATTTAAATTGATATAGATCTATGGGAGCCTAGCCCTACACGGGTAACGCGATGAAAATTTAGTTCCAAATTTGAAGTATAATAAATTTGTTACACGGATTCTTGCTGTGATATGTGACGATTTATTCCTGGCTGGAGAAAACGATGTCAACCATCGCCTGCGGCTCGGATGACAAAAAAAATAGTATAACTAATATCGTCACGTCTTTTGTCTCAAACCAATGGGAAAATATAGTAAGATGAGTAGCCCTTGGCTCAATATGAATAGTGTGAGAAATGACAGAAAGTATGGTTAGGTGCACCAGCAGTCGCGATATAACTGAAATATAAATGCAAATGGCGATTAATCAATTAACGGAACATATTGAAAATAATTTCAAGCATTTTAGATTTCGATTGTCTTTGTCGTTAAATTTCATATATTTTTAGCTAGCAAGTTTAGACATTTTTAATGGTAAATAATATAAAAAAATCGACAAAGTTTTAAATATTCTAAAGTTTTAGACATTCATACTGTACAACAGTCTTTTCTCAATAACTTTTTCAGGCGGATATTCTTTGAGGACCCTGTATTTCCGGCGAGTGATGAGTCATTACTCATCCGAAACCCTTCAGTAGATTCCATTGAGTGGAAGAGGCCACATGTATGTTAATTACAGGATATTTTTCGATATACAAATATGAACTCAAATTGCATAGCATTTTTGTAAGTTGTCTTTATCGTTCCTCTTCAAATCCCCTTGTTTTTGTACCTGAGAAAAGATTGTGGGAAAAAGAAGAAATTGCTTCTATCTTCCAAAATATTTTGTACCCCGACTGAATGATTATTTTTCAAATAAAATCGTCTTTTAATTGTCGTCTGCGAAACCCTTGAATTTGGACAGGTCTAAAATTTTGCTATACAGTAAAAGGTTAAGAAAGAGAGTCCTTGTCATAAATTTCTTTTTGGTACGAATAGTTGTATCAAATTATGAAACGATATCTTAGTTGTGTAACATGTACATAGCAATAATGAATCCGTTCTCCAGGAAAACCTATCTGAATGATACACAAACAATGTTGTTGTCTTTTTTAAATTCTATTATCCATATTATTCATTTATTTGAATAAGCATGTTTCTGACTAGACCAAAAAAATGTTTTTGTAAAAAGAATCTGTCCATTAGGGTAGAAAACGTTGAGGGGTGTAGCAAATATCTATCAATTGTAATGTCAGCATAACACTCGAATTTTCCAACTTCATAAATTTTTAGGTTTTTAGGGTTGCTTTGATATCTATCCACGTTGTTGTTTGTGTTTATAAACCTTTTATGAATCGTTATCTGTAACTCGATTCAAGTTCGGGTTTTGTTGGTGATGTTGTTGTTGTTGTTTAGGGATTTTTTATACACGTCAGATGTAAACATGTATTCGAAACATGAACAGAGAAAAGTGAACATAAAAGCCAACATTACTGGAATATCGTTCCCAAGGGCATCATCCCTTCCTTGGTTGTATTTGGACTCACGTCAAAGTCAAACGACTTAATTTGTGATACTTTTATTCAAAATAGTTTAAATATTATATCATCTATTATTTTTCGATCAAACAGGAAATTTCAAGAAGACCAAAATTTATCGGGAAAAACCCTGGAAATTTTGACGTTACATCCGGGCCTCTAGGATCCAGTTGGTTGATTCCAGCATTTTCAAGTTTGACTCAGACGCCCTCCTTGATTCAGAAATGCATACCAGAAGGACAAGCGTTCGATGAAAATTATGCTGGTGTCTTCCGGTTCCGGTTTTGGCGGTATGGGGAATGGATTGAAGTCATCGTGGATGATCGACTACCGACTATAAATGGTAGCACGATCTCTCGATTTTTGTTGTTGTATTGTTTTGTTTTCTTTTAATTTTTGTTTGTTTGTTTTTTATTGTTTTTGTTGGTGGTGGTGGTGGTGGTTTCATACGCGTCTTCTATGATTTGCGAGTTGTAATTTTTTTTAATATTCGTTGATTGTTTTGGGGAAGCCTGAAAGCAAATATATTCAGGCCCTCGTGGTCATTGTATTCAACCGTGACCATAATACTGATTTACGATTTGCGAGATCGCATTTATTTGAAGAAATTAAAAAAAAGAAGAGAGATTTCAGATTTTTCCTTGATATCCAAAGAACGTATTTCATATCGGTTTGTCTTTTTAGTTAACCTCAACACGTGTTGCATATACATATATAGGTCAAACCTTTGAAAACGATTATATTCTCTTTATAGGCTACAATGTACACAAAAGTTTTGAATTTTGATGTGTTTATCTCCCGATTTCTTAGAAAAGTTGATAAAAAGTAGGTAACGATATGTAATTTAATCTGAAAAGGGTTTAAAGCATCAAGTCAGGTGAATATGTAAAAGCGTGCAAACAAATTATAAACCGAGCTTGTAAGCTTTGAAAAATAGTGCTGTCGTCACAGTAAACGCCGTAATATTGCTGCAATCTTAACAGATAATTCCAAGGTTAATGTGTATGAATTTGTAATAACATCTTTCGAAAGTTTTATACAATTTCATCTGGAATAATGTGGCAGGAGTAGCCTTCGCAAGACATTTTCCAGTAAGCCCTTATTCCTGTAACACATCAATATAAAACAGAACCTCTTCTAATGCAATTGGTCATACGATAACGCATTCAATGCAGTCATCTACAAATGAAATAGGAAGTGTTTAGAAGAAATTTCTCTTCTTCCCTGACTCACCAAGATATGACAAAACCCTTTCAATATGCACTCAAAAGAAATTCTGTCCGATAGTCCACTTTTCTGTAACTCGGCTAAAAGTGGCAAAATTGACCAATTGCTGGCCCCGCCCACTGAATCATTTGGTCATGCCAACTGATTCCGAAAGGAAGCTACGCTTCGATTTTTAACGGTGTTGTTTTACAAAAAATATGGCCAGTAGAATGTTACAAATAAGTTGAAATAAGTAGAAAGGTTGGTTGGCGACCTTAGCGTTCTAACTACAGCTTAAATATGACGTTTAAGTCCCCAAAATGGCGACCAATGTTAGGGTTCAAACTGAACTTCCTGTCAAAATGAATGATTTCATTGGTCGACTGATTAATTTGATTGACAGCCGCGATTTGTCGATTGATGGATTGCTGGCACCGTACATTATTCTCGGACGTTAGACTGCGATTTAAAAAAAACAACAAATATTTCATTGAACATTTGTTCCATTAGTTTAGTTGATAGAGCACTCGACTTCAAATCTCGAGATCGTAAGTTCGATAGGCTGACCGAATAAACACACTTATTGTCGTTTGGGTAAGACGTTAAACCGAGGCCTCATGGAACGGTGTTGTCCATCGAGAATGTTAAAGAATCAGGCGAGTCTCCAAGTACTTGCACTATCCCCCATAACAACTAATCGTCTTCTGGATTCCACTTATGTAGACATAATAGTAAGATATTATGATTATTTGCATTTATTTTACTTTGTTCGGGGGGTTGGGAGATAAAAGTTTTCTTATATTAGAGTAACATATTTCAGTTTCTCAAATATGGGAAGTATTAATATAATAACATACTTATTTCTTTGAATATTGCTAGAACAAACCAAATTATTTTTCTGCATTTTTTGTCCGACACATATTACACAATATTACTTTCAACATGTTCATATTACACGCCCATAGAAATGATAAAAGTAAAAGAATGTGAGCTGTGTTTTTCTTTTCGGAACACTTATACAAAAAGTACTTGATTTTCACTGGTCTATTTTCGAAACACCTTTCGCTGCAATAAAACCATCTCATGTTTAGTTTGAACCTTATCAGAGGGCTCTCAGATTTTTTATTATTTTTTATTTTAATCCTTGTCATGATGAACCCGGAATATTCCGGTTTTAGCAGGAGGTGAAGACAAAGATTAGCATGCACTTACGTGCATGCTGATCTTAGTCTACATCTCATGTTTGTTCTTTTTTTCTGTCAGAGTTGTTCATGAAATTGATTTTCAAAAGAAGTATTGATGATAGAACAACAAGTGCTACCAGTGCTTTCAGCCCTTTGATTTTAATGCAATTCCCAAAAGGGATTTTAAACAGCATGACAAGGATTAAGATGAATTATCGATATATGTGTAAATGTATTTCGAAAATACTTCGTAAACGAGAAAGAAACCAACTTTTCACAAATAGATGAATTGGTTCCGATACATCAACATTGTTATATTTTTATATTGATAGCCTAAATATGAATAGTGGTAAAGTTTGATGAATCGTTGTAAGAAATGTTCTTTTTCTTTTTTCCAGGAAAATTGGTTTTTATGAGAAATGAAGACCACAACGAGTTTTGGGCTGCTTTACTGGAAAAGGCATATGCAAAGTAAGACAATAGAAAACTCAGATTCGGCTAAGTTGTTGTTGTTAGTTTAGTTTATAGGCTCACTAATTGATTTTAGTTCTATTGTGAGCTTATAGTGTCACTCTCGAACACTCTCAACCTAGATATTTTCACGTCACTACAAGAGAGACGGTGACTTAAGCCATTGCCGCCAGTACCAACGAATTCTACAGCTGGGTAGCCTGGGGCTGGCTTGAAGTGTATTGCCTATGAACACACCCCGGTGGCTGCGGGGGGCTTGAACCCGAAACCTTCAGATCACCAGTCAAGCACATATACCACTCGGCCTTCTAGGCAGTATTTTGCTGCTTTTGTTGTTGTTTTGTTTGTTTTTCCATTTAGAAATATAACTTTGTTTTTTTTAAACCGACGTACCTTTCTTCTGACGCTAATTGGCTTGAATAAATTTTACCTCAGAAATGCCAAAGAAATGTAAAGCAAATGAAAGCAAGCGAAACTGTTAATGTTATAAAAACATTATAGTATGGCTCAATGTGTGTTGTGAGTAGAACACAAAATGTATTTCCATTTAAACATAATGTAATAGAAAATAATTATTTAAATACATTTGTTTTAGAGGTGTGTGAAGGAAAAATCATTTTAAAAATCAAGTCCATCTTTTGTTTACAGGTTTTACGGTTCCTACCAGGCAATTCAAGGTACCTATGTCCACTGGGCTTTACAGGATTTGACCGGTGGTATAACGGACGGTTTTATATTTAAAGAAAACCAAGCAACGATGCAGAAAATAATTGATATAGCGTTGGAAAGAACGACAATTTTGACTTCATCAATACGAGTAAGTGTGTTTATAATTGACCTACGGCTCGGGAGTGAAATAGATTAGGTGAATACTTTTGTTTGCTTGAATTCGGTTTAACGCCACTCTTAACAATTTTCAGTCATATCGCGGCGGCTGGAGCACCTAACAATGGATTCCTCGTATATCTGGCACCAGTCAAACCATTGCATCCTTTCCTCGCCTCTAGCTGCTATCCCATTTAGGTTCACGATTATCCACCCATTGGTGTGAGACAAAACAAATGTCGGAAAGGATATGTGCCGCCGACGGGGCTCGAACCCATGTCAGCCCGTGATTGAAGATTGGGAGTCGGACGCGCTATGGATATTACACGGGTATTATTTCACTAGTCTAATAACTATACTAATGAAATTGAAGCCTGTGGTAGCATATTTTTGTAACAACGAAAAAGACGCCACAACGGATGTAATGAAGTTATTTTACGAATGGCGTTATATGTTTCTCGGAATATAATACATCGACAAATTCTATTATTTTTAGTGATTTATTGCAAATCTAATGTCAAATTATAAATATATTATCAAATTCGAGTTCATTAAATCCCGAATTTATTATATACCCTTCATCTAAAAACAGATAAGAATTCGGTCGTACCTGTTATCAGCTGGTGAATCCTTTATAATTTAATATTCAGTTTCCTCTATCAAAAACGGGCGCTCTGATTGGTCGAAAAACATTCATACCTCAATGATAAAAAATTTTGAGCACGCAGCTTTTTTGTATAATTTCGCACAAAATAGTCCCATACAAAATGGTATCAAAATGTCTAAAGTTTTATGCATTTTTTGGTCGATGCTATTAAATTATAAGAAATGGTGATAATATTTCTTGTTTTCATGGAGGTATGAACCGAAAAAACTAATCACACTGTATAAATCCGCGAGTGTGATTAGTTTTTTCGGTTCATACCTCCATGAAAACAAGAAAAATATTCTCTTCGTCTCTTAATTGAAAAAAAATCGGTGTTCCACGACAACTTATTCAATATCTTCTCTTTATTTACCGGAAGGAATTATTACGATTGTCCGTAGAAATGACAAGCAGGAATCGGCATTAAAAAATATCAGAGAGGTATATGCAAGAATTATCAGAAATCTATATCAGAGGATATTAGCCCATGTCTGAGGTTTTTGTTTCTCGTGAAAACCATGAGCTGTCGGTATTATGAGTACTGTGGGTACGATTTCAAATAAGCAGAAATAGAGTTTATCGACTGGTTTTGCGGATATAATTGAATCCAAATCCAACATACCCCTTTATCTGCAGTCTGATTTGGCCTATTTTGCTTGCCTAAAAGATTTGAAATATTAAAGTCAATAGTGTTGTGTTGTCATAATGACGTACAGTGCTTACAAATCGGCGTTCTTTTGTGAACAGTCATAGCGCAGTTGGTAGCGCGGTTGGTAGCGCGTCGGACTGTCAATCTAGAGGTCCCGGGTTCGATCCCCGACGGCGGCACTCATCCTTTCCGACTATTATCTCCCATCAATGGGTTGATAATCGTTCACCTATGTGGGATAGCAACTGGAGGCTAGGAAGGGATGTGATGGCGGTACTGGTGTGAGAAATACCAGGAATCCATTGTTAGGTGTTTCAGCTGCCGCGATATAACTGAAAGATTGTTGAAAGCGGCGTAAAACCCCATTCAAACAAAGAAACAAATCTTTTAAGAACAAGCAATATTATTTTTTGTGGGTTACATCTAGTGAAGAAAGTGAATGTTTTGACTTTTTGAAATTCGTTTAGCGAAACAGTTAATGAAACATTTCTTTAACACCTTATTGATTCGGGATAAAGATAAAATGTTTGAATAGTTCGTTTTAATAAGTTTACATATCAAAGTTACTTCCGATAAAAATTGAGGCTTCTGTGAACAACTTCTGTATATATGATATATGCTTTTACAGGATCGAACTCCAAGACAACTTAGTTGTGGATTATACACAAACCAAGCTTACAGTGTCACGGGATACGCAGAGGTAGGGGGTCATATATGTTTTCAGGACAAGGCAGGGTGTAGCGCAAGAAGCATATTAATTAAGTAATGCAGGATTTATTGCCTTTGCTGTTTTACATAGATTCAACATTACAAAACCTATCAGCAGAAACTTCATAGGAGGAAAGATATCTCTGAAATCTTTCATTAAATCTAGTTGCCACGGTAATAAATAGAAATAAACTATTTAAAAGAAAGTATCTATACTCTGAAACCAGAAAGCCTAACGTATTCATAGTTGGTATATAGTTTCTCAACGGACCCCTATGCTTCGACGTTATTTCGAGTGTTAATTGCAATGATGTTATAAGTGTCTTTACCGCGATTAAGCCTCGATCTGATATCCGCTCGGGCAAAGTGAAACGAAAGCAAATGAAATAAGGCAATCTTGATAAATTCCTCTCTGGGCCATATGCAGACGGCTTAGAGCACCAATATTATTTGCTTTCTCTCTTTTATCTCTATTAAATGTATAGAGACTAAAAACCGTATTGCACCAGCAATCTGGAAATATAAGACCTGTATAGGACTTATGTCGAAGCCCAAATTTGCCCAATATAGGTTACTCATCTTGGACCAAAATAGATTGTTTAACCTTGACCCTTTGGGGCAACCTGTATGGGTCCTGTCTGAGACCAATATGGTAGAATGACCCCATTATTGAACTTAATGGTTCCCATATTACCACTTTGATACTATAATGCTAACATCTAGGATCTGTATTGGTATTAGTAAGCCTGGTTTAAAAAGGGCATAAGCATGTATTATAAGCAAGTATTTCTGGTACTTAGGACATGCATTCATACAAGAATTAAGTGTACAGCCTATCAACGAAACTTTTTAGACATTTAAAGCATGCAAACGAGCATATACATGCAAACCGCGCGTAGAACAGTGAAAATCCGATTTTATTCTAACGAATACATGGATTGATTACTGTATTATCCTACAGTTGATTATTAGTTAACATCAGATGTGAACTATATCTAGTTACCTTAGAAGCTCACATAAATCAAAACGAAATGAGCTTTTCAGACTTTGCTGCTTACACCGTTCAAATTTTTATAAACTGATTTTAGTTTATTTCCTCCTATTATCGTAACAATATTGTATCCATCAAATAACATTTGGGGTGGGGGTCAAATTGATGATTAATAACATAAGAATAGAAGAAAATAGAATATTTTATTTGAGATATAACAGCGGCGATAAAGATTCAAATTTTGAATTTACGTCTTTTCTTCATTTGACCTCTTTTTAGAATTTTCTCATCAATATGGGTCCTATAAGGGTAAAATATGGGCTAATTTCCCAAAATAGAGTACAGGTTGGTATTTTGCTCAGTTTCTGTCAACATTGGACCCGTGTATCTATCCTTGGTGGGACATCCATCAGTCGAAATGTGTCATGAAATAACTATTTACTGTTACGAACTAAAAGTTCCCGTCAAGATATTGCATTCCTTTTTCAATTGTTTAAATATTACTCTCTTTATTAATGAATGAGACAATGCTTAATGATTTTCGTCATCTTGTGCTTTCCTAGGAAAATAGACATAAATATTACTTTAAAGCCTACGCTTGTTAGCTTCAAGGACCACTTCTGTCAAATATTTACACTTATCACCTCTATCACTCCTCGGATTGAGATGTTGATTTTATTTGTATTCCAGATTCCAGTTCAAGGTGTTACAGTTTGTCTTATACGTTTACGAAATCCTTGGAGCAACGCGGCCTGGCAAGGAGAGTGGAATAAACAGTAAATCTTTCATTTATCCAACTTCTAAACGCCATGGAACGTGACATTAGTTGTACAATGTTTTTTTTATATGATTCACAAAAATTGCTTGAGAATGTCAACTCGCTACCTACGCAGGAGCACATGCAAGTAATTGAATTATATGGGCTTGTAGCCACTTAGGACACTTGATCAGTTCAACAGAAAAGATTACTGTTGAAAAAAGAAATGAACTATGCTAAGGTAAAGAAGAAAGACATTATGAGTGGCATACGGAAGGTAAGAATATTTAAGACCGATGTAGAATTACTAAGATTAAATAGTCCGATTCTTGCTTTTTACCGGCAGACAATTGGATTTTCTTAGACACTTTTCTGTGGATAAGTGGGTATTTGATCCGTAAAGTCATTTCTGTGAATAAGTGGGTATTTGATCCGTAAAGTCATTTCATGTGTTTCCCTCAATTATAGATCTTTAGTTTGGACCCTGGTAACCGAAGATATTCGTCAGCGACTTGCTTTCAGCACACTATCGGATAAAGAGTTTTGGTAAGTTACTCTGCTAAATAAAATCTCCATTGCATGATTTAAGTTATCCCTTTAGGAAGGATTATCTTCACCCCCTAACGTTGTAATTTGAAACATGTACAAGTATTCAACCTTTGAAAAGTCACCATTTGTAAAACAACAAATCAATGAAATGAATAGTTTTAACCCATTCCCACTCAATCCCTCCTTTTTACGCCCCTTAAGATAAAAGCATTAGAAAACATTGTGGAAAATGAAGAAATTGCTTGTATCAAGCAATTTCTTCTCAATCCACAATGTTTTCTATCCAAAAAGACGAAAAAATTCAAAATTCCATCAACTTGAAATTGTTGTCTGCAGCTTCTTTCAATTTGGACCAGTCTAAAATTGTGCTGTGTTGGAATGGGTTAAGTCAACAATTTCCTATTCATAGTTCCCCCTTTCTAAATTATTGGCGCTTCAGAAAACCATCAAAAAGTAAAAAAATAAAAACAACGAAAATCAATAAATACTTATGAGATGATGAGAATATTTCTTTTCTTTCATGAAGGTATAAAACGAAAACACTAGTCACACTGTATTAATACACGAAGCAGTTTCATACATGAGTGAGATTCATTTCTCCATGAAAACAAAATACACACGCAATCTACCACTCAATTCCCACTCAATCCCTCCTTTTTACGCCCCTTAAGATAAAAGCATTAGAAAACATTGTGGAAAATGAAGAAATTGCTTGTATCAAGCAATTTCTTCTCAATCCACAATGTTTTCTATCCAAAAAGACGAAAAAATTCAAAATTCCATCAACTTGAAATTGTTGTCTGCAGCTTCTTTCAATTTGGACCAGTCTAAAATTGTGCTGTGTTGAAATGGGTTAAGTCAACAATTTCCTATTCATAGTTCCCCCTTTCTAAATTATTGGCGCTTCAGAAAACCATCAAAAAGTAAAAAAATAAAAACAACGAAAATCAATAAATACTTATGAGATGATGAGAATATTTCTTTTCTTTCATGAAGGTATAAAACGAAAACACTAATCACACTGTATTAATACACGAAGCAGTTTCATACATGAGTGAGATTCATTTCTCCATGAAAACAAAATACACACGCAATCTACCACGATGCTTGTTTTACAGTCTCAATTGTTCTTCTTTTGGGTCCCCTTATTCGAATAGGGCGATCATCTGCTTGTTGGTTTTACAAAAACATATTCTTTTCATAATTTTCCATTTTATACAGGATATCTTTCTTGGACTTTTCAAAGTACTTTACCCACCTAGAAATGTGTCATTTATCACCAGAAGCATGGAATTTCGAGCCCAAATTAAAACATCGGTTACCATGGAAATCAGTTGAAGCCCATCGTCAATGGCGACGAGGGTTTAACGCTGGTGGAGGAATGACATCACGTAGGTTATACATGTATATTTAGTTGAACAGCACTCATAGTTTGTTATTCAATATTTGTAGGTAAGTTGCTTTTCAAATTACCCCCACTTTTAATCCTTATCTGCAACTCCTTTCAAATCAGACCAGTCTAAAATTTTCAAAAACGGGAAAGGGTTAAAGTATTCTCAGTTAAACCTAACTTTGAGTGAATGTCCCTTTCGTCTGAATATTGGCTTGTAATGTTCCATGATTTAATTATATCTTTGCCTTTATTTTAGAAATCGTTATTTATAGTTTTAACACTTTGCTGTCTATCTTGTTGACAATTACTAGGGAATCCTGCATGTTGATGCCACAAAACACTGTTAAATAGGGAGAATTTGCTTCAAAAATCAATTTCTCGCCTTCTCAGAATAGTTTCTATCTTAAGAGGCACATAATCTTGTTGTCTAATAGATTGAATAACCGCCAGATCCTTTCTTTCACTTATTTTTTTTTTAATCGAAGTACTGGCTATGTTGGATTCGCAGCAGGTAACTATTAATTAAATACTATAATTGACCAATCGCTAGCCCCGCCCATTCGCTCCGATAGGAACTTCCATTTCGAATTTAAACGGCGTTATTTTTCAAAATATATGGCCATTAGCATGTAAAAAAAAGAATAGTTGGTTGGCGACCTAAACGTCGTAACAACACCTGGAATAAGCTGTAGTTACGATGTTTAAGTCGCCAAACTAACGAAAAAGGTTAATAAAAATGGCGGCCAATGTTGGAGTTATTAGCTCACCGAGTAATTTCATTAGCCGACTGATTTTTTATTGACAGTGGCGATCTGCAAGTTGCACGCATGAGGGCAATGACATCTGTAGCAAAGCTCATTTTCAAGTGAAAAATAACCAGGCACACTTCCCTACAACTGTCTTATCTTGCTCTTTTGCAGCATTGGTTAGTTTAAACAGTCAGTTTTACATCGAACTCGAATATGAGAGTCGTATAGTATTGTCATTAATGCAAAGATACAAACTCTTTGGAGAACACAAGGAATTTTTACCATGTGCTTGCCTCATTTTCAAGGTAATGGTATATTTCAATTATTATGTAAAATACGACGATCTCAAAAACTGTTCCTACTATCGCTGTTCAAAACAAAGAGTCGGTAATTTTTATATTATCTATTATTTAAAAAAACAGTGTAAATTCACACACGGACCCAATTATAGAAACGTTAAATACACCTCGAATAAGATATCTTCGCCACCGATTTCACTAAATCAGAATACATAACACTTGTCAAAATAACGAATTTGTTTCAAGCTGAAGATGTGTTAAAGCAAACCAATTTTAATATAATGTTACAATTAACTATCAGTTTTCTGCAAGTTGATCGAACAGTCGATTTCTGCCCTAAACGTAGTGCATTCTCTTTATCATATAATTTCAGGCTCCACCTGGAAGAACAACCCGTCTTCAATCCAACAATTTTCTACGTTCCAACCAAATCGCCTCCACCGGAATACGAATGGACAGAGATATAGTTCGTTTTTTTACCTTACCTGCTGGTGCCTATGTCATACTTCCGGTTACAGAGCATTCTGGGACGGAGGGGAAATTCTATTTACGTGTATTTATAGATAATAAGGCAGCAACTGTCAGGTAATCCTTATGTTTTTGCATCATGCGACTTAACTAAGGCCTTTTAGAAATTTGAATTAACATAGGAATAAAAATATAAAGTTTTAGCATAAATTGCATAGAAAAACTTTGAAATGATTTTTTTTTCAATCGTAAGCTAAATTATTTTCAACTATCCTGATACCTTTATCTAATGGCACACAATCCCACTTTTTGATGCCCTGGATAAAATGTGTCGTCTGGTAATGTCTTAAGCACATTTAGAGATAGTATATTTATAAGAAATGATAAACATTATAAACATCTAGGAGAGAAACACTAAATGAGCCTATGCGTGACATTTCCAGCCATTTCGCATGTTCGTGACTCGCACTCATTAGCACCCTTGACATCTATTCGGGGCAATTAGAATATTCGCTGATTGTTTAAAGAAGCGTTTGGTCAGTATCTGCCTTCAGAGCGCAGAGTGAAGACTCTAAGCAGACTGTGTGAATGCACAGGCTGATCTGAGTCTTTACTTTGCGCACATAATCAATAGTTGGAAATGTCACGCATGCGCTCAAATAATACTTTCTAGTTGAGTCTGTGGAATTTATATATTCAGATCAACTATTTTGCACCGTTATCAAAGGATGGAGCTGTCCTCTGTTCTTTCACATAAAGGAGTGCCATTTGAAATTATCTCAATCTATCTTTTTATAACAAATCTTTCCCCGTTAAATTATAAGATAAGGTGGCTATTTTTTTCTTTTCACTGAGTAACGAATAACCTGCACTATGATCAAAATTAGAATGATTTTGTCCGTAAAGACGGCAAGCAGTGAGAAGTTAAGACTTTTTACACATTTTTTTTTATTTCGTAGAGAACTTGATGATCCTGATACTGCCTCATTTTATCAGGTAAGTACCTCAATTTTAAATGAAACTAAAACAGGTTGTCAAATGTTTGTATTGCTTAGTTATGTTCCACGAGCAATAAATGTACTTCAAGATATTGATTGCTATAGAATAGTTTCACTTAACTTTTACTAGTTTTGGTCGAAACTTGTTGCTAATGTCCTTGAATGTAATATTTTTTTTACTTTTAAAGAAATAATTAAAATGAAATAAATGCGAGGATATTACACCGAAATGTGTCTGTATATCGAGGGGTTAGAGCAAAAACATAGCATGGGTCTATACAATGTATAGAGCCATACTATGTTTTTGCTCTAACCCCTCGATATATATTCATATTGATGTTCAGTTTAATCAGGAAATCAACTCCTGTAATTTGTATTTATTTATTACAGGCTGATATAAAACTAGACGGAGATACAGTGTTCACTTTACAAAAGAGATTCAGTATGTTTTGCAATAGAGTAAGTTTCTCTACCTTTGAGACTAAAAGCAAATGATATTTATAATTCATAATTCAATAAACCTTCTAATTACTGAATACAACATTTTTGTTAAGTTTTTACAATTAGTCAATAAAAAGGCATCTATCTTCTTCCTAACCATTTCAACCATTACTTACTAAAACCCTCTTGTTGTTTAGTCGCGTCATAGCGCAGTCGGTAGCGCATCCGACTCCTTATCTTCAATAATGGGTTGTCATGGGTTCGATCCCCGACGGCGGCACATATCCTTTCCAACATTTGTCTCTCACCAATGGTTGGATAATCGTAAAGCTAAATAGGATAGCAGCTGGAGGCTAGGAAAGGATGTAACGGTAGTACTGGTGTGAGAAATACCAGAAATTCATTGTTAGGTGCTCCAGCCGCCTCGATATGACTGAAGTGTTAAAAGCGACGTTAAGCAAGAAAGAAAAAAGTCACAACGAATTTGAAAATTCTTTATCCAAATGTCATAAAGATATCTGTTTCCGTAATAAACTCTCAATGGTTTTCAGGTATATTCTCTTTTTCTAATACATGTATGTTGCACTTCTGAACACAATAGATTAATACATTGGTCGAGTGAATTTACCTATTATTGTACAATGATATTATTTCAACTGATTGTAGTATGGAGAAATTGATGCCTATGCACTGAGGAATATTTTATCGTATAGACAACCAGTTAGAAAGAAAACCAAGGTACTATGTTGTGAGGTGGAAAAAGAAGAAGGTAAGATGTGTAATGACACACCGATATCGCTTTTCTAGAAATGAGACAGTGTTCATGAGACAGATTAGGATGCACTGATTGCACTGATCTAGGTCAGCAATCAACGTATCGCTGGTCCCGCCCACACTTACTGACTCCAACAGGAAGACCGCTTCGATATTCAACGGCTTTAATTTGCAAAAGTTATGGCCAGTTACATGTTTGAAAATCATAAAATGGTTGGTTGGTAATCTAAACGTCGTAACTACAGCTTAAATGGCTACGACATTTAAGGCGCCACACCAACTACAATTCTTCACAAAAGTAGCAGCCAAAATTGGAGTTCAATTTAACCTGTGGTCAAAATGAAAAATTGAATGGCCGATGATTGGCTTTTTTTTCTTCTTTGATTGATAGCTGCGATTTAAAATTTTTTTAGCAATATTCATGGTGTTATAACATACATTAATGTATACATATCAAACCTTGTTCCTTGAATCCGATCGTGTTTTAAAACTTCTACCAATGTCACAATTGCTTATTTAACGCGTGATTTAAAACAAAAGGCCTGGGACCAACGTATCTACAATTTCTACTAATTACATTAAGTTTAATTAAAATTCCACTCGAACAAGTACAGTGGCCACTCAAATGGTGTCCTTTAACGCCTTCTAAGCTCTAATTCGTAGAGTTGATCGAGGGGACCCGATTGCATCTACTTTAGTAGGGACTTTAGTACTGGTCGAAAAAGGCCCTAGTTTGCGTCCTTTGTGGCCATTATGTATTGGAAAATTTCCCCTAAATAGAAAAAAGTATTTTTTCTATAAGTATTATTTCTGTGCGTATTTGGATTTAGATTTGAAGGTTTATATCTAAGCAAATATTAGTTCAATCTCTGTAACTTTTTTACGTAAAGCTGTCCTTACTTAGGGAAAGATGAGAACGACCTCAAATACTATGCATGATAATTGTAATATTTGAAAAAAGGTTTCATTTTGGAAAGTTACGGTTCTTTAATTGCTTTAGAAATCTACGACGTCAAATTTGCGTAAAGCTTGAGATTCGTTTGAAGTTAAACAAGTTAATGGTTTCGAAAAAAGCTATCCTTCTTTGCTACTGTGAGAAGCCAGTGTTGAATCACTTTTTGATGATGTCGTCTACTCTCATAATTTTTTCCCCTGGAATATAGAAAATGAGTCAGTCACACGATTTTCTTTATCACAAGCTTTTCTATCGTTAACTGAATAGAAATTGTATTAAGCTAGCCTTTCTACTGAGCCTACTTTTCAGCAAAGATTGCTTACCAACCTTTATAGCAAAGGCTTGTTAACTGACTTATATGGCTAAGTCTAAATTACCTATCTTCATATGATTCCAATTTTCATATGTAATTTCTAAAATGTTCTTTCAAATGTAAAATAACAGGGACGTAAAACCAGAGATTGAAAGGGAAAGGGCTAATTTGAATACATTTGATAAATTATTCCGGAATAACTTCACGTTTTGTTATTTGTTTGGTTTGTTTTTTTGTTTTGTTTGTTTTTTTTTTTTTTTTTTTTTTTTTGTTCTTTTTTCCTTATTCACCATGTTCAAATCATTTCTTTATCCTTATTTCATCCCATTTTTCACCACGTTGTTTATTTATCCATTATTACATAAATCTTATTTTCAAAGTGTGTGACATGAGAACAATATTTAATTCCATTTACCATTGCTTAACCGAAATATATACGTTATAACTCTTGAAAAACAAGCTTAATTTCAAATGCGAATTTTATGACAACAACGTATGTGTTAACCTGCAACCTGTGAAATTTGAAAAAATGTCTGAGAATACTCTTGAAGTAACAACCATTACAAAATTTTATCTACCTTTATTTAATTCCCTCAACATATATGTGACATCGCAGAAAATGTTTTCATGTTTTTCATGTCACTCACTTAATTGTACTTATAAAAGATATTGCATATTCAAACTTAAAATATATATATACTATATAGAATTGAAATATTTTATAAGAAATATTGTAAATATAAAAATGTATTATGGATGAATATAAAAAAAAGTCTAATTACCTACTTACTTAGTCAAGGCTAGAGTACTAACTGGTATAGCCAAGGCTCCCTCACCTAATTTTATAGCAAAGGTTCGCTTACCAAGGCACGCTAACTTGCTTTTATACCCATTTTTCATTTTTTTACTTTTCTAACCACAGCTCGCTTCCTTACTTTCTAGCCAAGACTCACTAACATTTCCAACTACGACTCGCTTTCTAACTCATGTAACCAAGGCTAGCTTACTAACTTTTCTAGCAAAGGCTAGCTTACAACCTTTAATAGCCAAAGCTTGTATACTAATATCTAAAGCTTAGGCTCGCCTAGCAACTTTTCTAGCCAAGGCTCGCTTACCTACTTTTCTAACCAAGGCTTGCTACCTCACAATTCTAATAAAGGGCCGTTTACTGACTATTGTAGCCAAGGCTTGCTTACTAAATTTTCTAGCTAAGGCTTGCTTACTAAATACTCTAGCCAAGTCTTGCTTACTTAATATTCTAGCCAAGGCTCGTTTACTGTTTATTCCAGCCAGGTCTTGCTTACTAAATATTCTAGCCAAGATTCGTTTACTGACTATTCTAACCAAGGAGTGCTTACTTAATATTCAATTCAAGGCCCGTTTACTGAATATTCTAGCCATGGCTTGCTTACTAAACATTCGATCCAATGTTCGTTTACCATAGTTTCGATTCTTGACTCGGTTAAGATCAGCTTGTCGAAAAGAGAATCTCACGTCAGTCCCTATTTTTCCTTTGATTCCACAGTTTATGCATATATATATATATATATATATATATATATATATACATACATATTACCTTTTTTTCGTTTTAGATATACCTATACAACGTGTCTTTTTATCGCCGGACACCTGTAAATCGGCCATTACTATCGTAGATGTATCCTTTTCATAATGTGAAAGAGAAGCTTATTCCTCCCCTCCCGAAAATATCAAACATTCAATTCATTTCCAGACGACAAATTTTTAGACGGGGTCCAAATTCAAAGATGTTGCAGACGACAATTTTTTCCCGATTAGATTTTTATTTGTGTGTGTGTGTGTGTGTTTTGTGTGTGATTATTGTGTGTGTGTGTGTGTGTGTGTGTGTGAGTGTGTGTGTGTGTAAGTATGTATGATTGGGTTTTTTTTTTTTTATTTTATTTTGGGGGGGGCGCTATGTTTTGTTTTCCGTTCTTTGTTTTGTTTTGTTTGTTTGTTGTTGTTGTTAATTTGGGGGATTGTTTTACTTTAGGATTGTAAACAGGGTGGATTATGAAGAAATGTATTCATTTCCAACTTGTGTTCCGTAGGTTTTTTTCCCACATACACCGTAATCCACTTAATACCAAAATAAGTGAGAGCATTTCTATGCTTTAATACTTACATATAAATCCAATTAGCGTTTTGCCTAACCCGCTACCAGTTAACATAATTTCGAATAACAAAAGTCTAATGAAGTTGCATACTACAAATTCTAGCTGATGTAAAAAAAAGTTGTATTTTTGGGCTAGAACACATTGTGGATAATGATAGAAATTGCTTCAAATAAGATATTCCCATATTTCCTACAAAGTCTTCTATTGATTGGTTTTTTTGTGTGTGTTGTTGTTGTTTTTTTGTTTTTTTGTTGTTGTTGTTTTTGTTGTTGTTGTTGTTTGTTTGTTTGTTTGTTTTTGTTTTCTTTTTTGGGGGGTCTTTGGGGCGTAAAAAGCGAGATTGAGTAGAAATGTGTCAAACTTTGATTGAGCCTTTGTTGTACATTTCTAACATTTTTAAATGTGTTTGTATAGCGAAAATTGAGCTTCATTACCAACTAAAAAGTATATTAACCCATTACCACACAAACCTTATTTTACGCCCTGAAGAATTACAGATTTAGAAATTTTAGAAATTTAGAAATTTTGTTGGAAAACTTTTCTCACTTTTTTGTACCTTTTATTTTGGCATATTTTTCCCAGCTTTAGCGCACTTTCAAATGTCACCTGCAACTTCTTTCATTTTGGACCAGTCTGGAGGTCTGCCATCTGGTAATGGCTAGACGCTTGGATAAATTTTGACTTTATACTTTTAATTACGACTCCGATAAGACTTTTCGGACGAATATACTTATCTGGTTCTTAACATGATGTTGTAACATCAACTTCATCATGTTGAAATTATTCGAAATACAACACACAAGGTCGAATGAAAAATTGACATAGCGATTTACAAGAATCCACTGTATTTTGAAAAGAAACCAGAAGCCTTAACTCCAATAACAGAGAAATATGAACGGCAGATTAACATACGAAGAATTTCTGGAGCTCATTGAAAAACTAGCGTTATGGCAGGTACGTTATACAATGTTCATCACCTTTGCTGGGTTTGAAGTCTAATAATTATATATATAGTCCGACTTAAGGTCTCCGTACCACCTTACTTAAGAAAAATAGTTGAACAGAAGAAATACTGTAAAATCTTCTCATTTTTACCTTTTTTAATGAAATATATTAAAAGATTCATTATTGGATTTAGAAAAAAACGTGATCTTTTCCCGATTTACTAACAGAAATTAAATTTTTGGGCCGGTCACTAAATCAAAAAGGTTGAAATTACTGGATCTAAAACTGAACATGCAACTAAAAACAATAATGTTGAGATTTCCCTTTATGTTAATGATGTTTAATAGTGTTAAAGCGTTACTTGCTATTTTAGTTGAAAAACAAAATGTCTTTAAACCTTAAAAATAATGGCAGGTTTTAGGACTTTATAGTCCTGTTCTCGTCTTATACTTTACTGTATGAGAAATCTGCTGTAAGACAGTAGCACATCTCTGTAAATATTATTTATTGTAACACGACTGTAAAGTAATTGACACATCGCCGCTGTCAAGCGCAGATATTCATTGACCAATCAGGTGACCAATTGCTGGCCCCTCCCAAGGACTCCCTAGGCCCCTCCCATCACTGCAAAATTTATTGCCAGTAGTACGTAACAAAAAAGTAGAATGGTTGGTTTGTGACCTAAACGTCGTAACTACAGCTTGAATAAGCTGTAGTTACGACGTTTAAGTCGCCAAACCAACCGTTAAGGTTAACAAAAATGGCGGCAAATGTTGAGTTGATACGCTCAGGTCCGGGCTGAACAAATAGATGATAATCAACTGGTTATTTTAGATATGAAAAAAAAATCACGAGGATGCGTTGTTATAAGTTGAAAAAACGAGTGCGCAGCACAAGTTTTTTTAACGCCAAACAACGCATCCGAGTGAAATATTTTTTTTTTCATATCTGGAATAACAAGTTGATTATTCTATTTATTATATAATTTATTTTACTATTTTTTGTATTATTATTATTATTATTTTTATTTTTTTTATCAAAATATCAAAACCAATCTTTTCGATAGAGAGAAAGTCTAATGAAAAAAGTGCAGATGAATACATGATTAAACATTTATTACAGAGAGTGAAACTGAAAAGTGTTATCGTCACTCCAGTGACGTTATCAAAATTTATTACACTGAGATATCCCAAGATTTCACAGCTAGGTATATAATAAATTATTTGATTAGTCGGTTTTTGTCTTGATTAACAGATGCAATTTGTCAGATATCTTAATACATTGTTGTTTTTAAACGGAACTTTGGTTGTTATTGATCAAATTGTCGATGGATTATTGGTCTGTGTCTGCATGTAGAAGGGCAATTCATACTATCAAGGAAGATAAGTCTAAAATTTATTTTGCAAGAGGTATGTGCCTTTTCGATATGAACTGTTCCGTTATCTTGTAACGGCAGTTGAGAATGCCTGGCGCATGTGGTGCTCTATCGAACTTGATATTATCGGAAAATTGTAATTGATTTTTTTGTTTAAGACTGTATTCCAGAAGTTTGCGACAGGCAATGGGTCGGTGATGGAATCCTATGCTCTTCGTAATGCATTTAGAATGGCAGGTAGGTGATGGAACTGGTTTTTTTTTTTTGTATTTTTTTTTACAATTTCAATATTCAAGCTACACTATGAATATCAATTTTTTGAAATCATTTTTATTTCATAAGGCCAAATGTGAAAAAGTTCATATCTATAATGAGTACAAAGAATGATATAAAAAGCAATATTCTAAGCTTACTCCTTTAAGAATCTTTAAATATTACACGATCGTTAATCAGTTCATATTTTGTATTGAGTTTTCTTCGTAAAAGTAATCCATCCCCCACAACTTAAATATGAGCGCATGCGTGACAATTCCAACCATTACACATGTGCGCCAAGTAATGACTCAGATCAGCCTGTGCATCCGCACAGTCTGATCAGAGTCTTCACTCTAAGCGCTGTAGATAGATACTGACCCAAAGCTTCTTTAAACAATCAGCGAATATTATAATTGCCCCGAATGGCTGTCCAGGATGCTCAATGTGTATGAGTAACGCACAAGCGAAATGGTTCAAAATGTCACGCATAGGCTCATACATCGTTTGATGGGATACGAACTCGCGGAAACGGCAACGTCGCAAAGCCCTGCAATGTCCTTAACATCTGCACTACTGAGACATACCCCCGTATTTCTTAATATATTGGTTTATAAATCCTTCACTTGAACTATGTTCGTTAGCCTATCTGGCCCATTTTCCATAACCCATATCCACACAAATCCCTCCCTTTTACTCCCCTCAAGAAAAATCTTTGGAAAACATTGTGGAAAAGGATGAAAGTACTTGTATCAAGCAATGTTGTTATTATACACAATGTCTTTTATCCCAAAAGACGAAAAAAATGAAATTCCATCAACTTGAAATTGTCGTCTGCAGCTTATTTCAATTTGGTCCAGTCTAAAATTGTGTTGCTTGGGAATGAGTTAAAGATGTATATGTATAGATGCCCAGCAGCAAAGAAAGGGGATTCTGGAGGCTACGCAGGAGGGTCTTATAAACCACAACTGGCTGTCCCTATCAATGGGGGTGTGATACGATAATAAACAAAGCTTTGTAAACCATTTGTGTAAATTGTATGACGAGAAACATGCGTATGTTTAAGTCAATACAAAATTCTGTTCACTTCTGGTATTATTGAAGATTCGTGGTACTGGTTAATGTCTTCGGATCAAAGCGGACGTTGCATCTTAATTCACGAATCGCTGGACTCGCCCACTGACTCCCACAGGAAGTTCGACGTAGATAAAAGGCATTATTTTGTAAACATCCTTTTTTTGGTAACATGCAACCAAAAAGTAAAATGGTTGGTTAGCGAAATAAACGTCATACCTACTTATGAAGTTAGCTATAGTTACGACGTTAAAGTCGCAAAACCAACAAAAGTGCTGTACATTTATGTCTGAGTTCATAGTTCATTTCCGAGCTAATTCATTTGTTTTGTAGATCGTTTTTTACTGATAATCGAGATCCTTCCATTTGCAAAGCAAACAAATTGTGGAGTATTATATTTTTTAAGTTAAGACCTTATGCTCAATTGCGAATACTTTGATATGTGTCACCGAAGCCGATGCAAAATGTGTATAATTTTTCTACGCACAACGGAAATGACCGATTATTGCTGTCGCCTAAAAGATTAAATGGGCAAGTCTCAAATAATTCATTAACCCTTGTCATGCTGAACCCGGAATATTCCGGTTTTGGCAGAGGTGCAGACTAAGATCAGACTGCACTTATGTGCAGGCTGATTTTAGTCTACACCTCCTGCTTGTACTTTACCTGCCAGAGTTATTTATGAAGTTGATTTCTAAAAGAAATATAGATTTTTGAACAACGAGTTCTATCAGCGCTTTCAGTCCTTTGCTTTGACAGCATTTCAGTAAGGTAATTCAACAGCATCACAAGTGTTAAGCATACGTAGAAACAGACGCTTGAAGTTTCTATTGCTACTGATGTAATGCATTTCGATAGTTTGAATATGAAATGGGGGAAGGGGTAATGAAATACTTATTTTTATAGGTCTAAACTTTTCCTATAATTTCATATCGTCATAGTGATTTTTGGAAATTCCCTTCTTTAAACCTGTTTATTTTGAAATTCAATATCGGTTCTTACAACATATATCACAACCTCTAAGCAGTGTTGTCGTTCAATACTATCACAAGAGATGGGTGTGTGTGAACCGGAGTAAAAGAGAGTGCTTATGTCAATCCCTCTCGATTCTTCTTCTTAGAGAATACATTTGTGCCGAATTTTTGGGACAGTGAAAACCCGAGTCCGATTTCCGATCTTTTGATCGTGAAGTAGACGCTATAAAAATCTCATCTGGAAGAAGTATCGATAAATCTAAAAGTGCGTTAATGTTGCTAGCATATTCAGCATCGTTAGCCAATTTTGATGTTGTGTGTTGCGTTGAATATTAAAAGTACTTACCTATTTTGGAAATGAGAAAAATAAATGCACAGAACAGAAGTCCTATATTTAAATTTTCAGGTTTTTCCGTCAGCAATAAAATCCTTGAGGCACTTGTTCTACGGTTTGCCGCCAAAGATTACATCAACATAGAGGGCTTTATTAACGCAATCATCAAACTTCACGTTGCTCACCGTAAGTTAAGATTAAGATTTTGTTGTGTTATTGTTTATTCTACCGAAGTGTTCATTTATTTCTCATTTCTCTGCATGCATGTCTGCGTTCTCTATCTATCTATCTATCTATCTATCTATCTATCTATCTATCTATCTATCTATCTATCTATCTATCTATCTATCTATCTATCTATCTATCTATCTATCTATCTTTCTATCTATCTATCTATCTATCTATCTATCTATCTATCTATCTATCTATCTATCTATCTATCTATCTATATATCTTTCTTTCTTTCTATCTCATCTGTCTATATCTATCTATATATACATATCAATCTAACCTTCTATCTCTTTCTGTCTATCTCTTTCTATTCGTCTATCTATCTAACCTTCTATCTATCTATCTAACTATCTGCCTCTCTGTCTCTCTTTCTGTCTGTATGTCTATCTGACAATCGTTAGAATTTGATTTAATGGCAGCAAGAATCCTTTATCAAATAAAAAAAGAATGCCTCGTCCTATCATTTTATCTTATTTCACATAAATTCGTTAATGGAATCCGATGAATAATCGAGGTTTTTCGATAGATTATTGATTGATAACTCTTAACGGAAAACAATGAAATTATCAAAAGGATAAACAAACTGGTTCTGTAAATTTAGTTCTGTTCATTTCACGTCACTTTATGTCATTTTAGATGGACCTAAGGTGGTTGTGTTGTCATTTTATTGCCTTGTAACTCACTTTTCATGTTTGTTTTAAGATACATTTATGTGCCGTTATTATGAAGGTAAAACAATATTCTTTCCCCTTTAAGATGAACGATAGTGAACGATTTCAGTGGAAAGTTACCAGCGAAAAGCCATTATAGACCCTGATCACACCAGGCTACTCGCACCGACGTGCCAGAGTCGATACTTTTCGCGTTTGGTAGATCTTTCAGACTTTCAAAAGTTTATGATAGATTTACAATTCGACCGCACTATCTGTTCATTTGAAACAAAGACCCTGTTTGATTACTGACTATTCCCGTGATTTTAATTTTCTCCTCTTTTATTTTGAAATTGACCAATCGCGCCTGTCAATTTAGGAATCGATCGGCCAATCAAATCATTCATACAGCACGGAATTGGAGCTTTGATATCCGACATTGGCGGTCATTTGTATAAAATATTTTTGTTGGCTTGGTGACTTTAACGTCTTTACTACAGCTTATTCAAGTTGTTGGTACGGCGTTTAGGCACAAAGAAACCATTTTACATGCTATTGGCTAAAAATTGTGAGAAATAACGTCGTTTAAAATCAAAGCGGAACTTCCAGGTGAAGTCAATGGGCGGAGTCAGTGGGCGGGGCCAGCGATTGTTCAATTATTCGAATTCGGACCCGTCCGGAGAAAAGGGATATTTCAGGTGTTCCGTGAAAAGAGGTCGTATTAAGTAGAGGTTAATAAGAGATAGAAATTACTCTAATTTAGCAGAATGAACATTTTAGATTCAGAAACTAATTTAAAAAAGGAAACCGAAATGTCACAAACCTGATCAGCCTACTCAATTGACCAATCGCGGCTGTAAATTAAGAAATCAATCGACCAATCAAAACATTCATTTAGCCCGAAATTAGACCTTGGACTCCGACATTCGCCGTCATATTTGTAAAACTTTTTGTTGGTTTGGCGACTAAAATCCATTCTACTTATTTGTAACATTTTAATGGCCATACATTTTGCAAAATTACGCCGTAAAGATATTCCTGTCGGAGTCAGTTGACAGGGCCAAAGGATTCAACGGGCTGGCCAAGCGATTGGTCATTTGTCGCAGTCATACAGGGGTCGATAATTTTTCAACCTTCCAAGGTCCTTGTTTTTCTGAAGGGTCCCATACACTTATTCACGCATATTCCTTGATATTCACTTTTTATAACGAATGAGAGAGTTTGTGTGTTTCTCTTTGCTGTTAACCCATTAGAACTAATGCGTTTTCCACACTGCAGAAAAAAATAAACATAGGGATCACTTTATGGGAAAATGAGAAATTGTTTGTGATAACCTAAGTCTCATCTTAATGCCCCCGCTTTGTAATAGTGACAGACATATAGAGTTACTTCCGTCCATGTGTGCGTGTCTGCAAACGTGTGTACGGGTGGGTATGTGAGCCGGAACTGACTTCAAAATACCTTGGCACAGTTATAGCCCACGATTATTACTTGTATGTTGAATACGCACAACTTCCAGGTCACAACTGAAGGTCACGTGACAAGCACGTAATCAAGGGCATCCGTCTCCGTGACACATTCTAGTCAATCAATGTTTTTCCCGTTTTAGCGCTCTCCGAAATGTTGTCTCCTTTGGACCAGTCTAAATTTTTCCCGTCTAAAATGGTTTGATATCAACATTCCACCATGTCACACTTTTCCTAATATATCTATAAAAGTTTTTTATATCTACTAATTATATTGTTTGCTGTCTGAGTTTATTCCTCTTCATATTTAACCGGGTTATTCATATATTAGCACGGGGCATAAACAAAGATCGGCCTGCACATATGTACAGTCTGATCTTAGTCTAGATCTTCTGTTTGCCCTTTTTTAAGAAGGAGTGTTGTTTGTAAAATTGATTATGTAACAAATATCTAAACACAATAAAGCATATAAGTGCTTTCAGGCCTTTGAGTTAAATGCAGTTATAAAGGACGTATTTTATTCAGGGTGCCAAATGTTAATTGTAACGCATGTGAAAAAGATGTGCTTTCTTGTGTTTTGCTTCATCAGAGAAATACGCGAAAATGATCATTTCATTAATGAACCCGCAGTTACATTTCAAAAAAACTGCGAATCACGTAATAAAATAAATGCGTTTGTTTTTCTTAATTTTTTATAAAAAACATGCGTAAACCAATTAAGACTTGATGTACATTCTTTATGTTAAAATCATAAGATCACTTAATATGTCTCGCGCTAGATTGTAGAATTTGCACTTGTCTAAATTAAAAGCGTAGGGTATATAAAGGAATATAGAAATATTTTTCTATATTTTCTAAAGAGTAGATGAAAATGTTGAATACCCAATGAAAATTCTGCAATGATTAGACCCAAAAAGATGTTTAATGTGTTAATTTTTTTCATAAAAAATTGAATTTGTAAGATCTGCGAAGCTAGGATTTGATTGTCAAATAAAGATAACTTATTCTTATCCTAGAGAGAAACCTGCATACATCTGAGGGAGAGCCAATCAAAATGGACAAAGAGAAGAAGAAACAATTGGTTGACGTAAGTATAATGACGAGTTCCTTCAAAAGAGCTGATCCACGATCTAAAATAATTGACCGATCGCGACTGCCAATCAGAGAAAAATCGACCAATCAAATCATTCATTTTAACCGGAGGGGAAGTTTGAACTACGGCAATTTCCGCCGTTTATGTGAAGCATGTTTCTGGTTTTGCGACTTAAACATGGAAACTACAGCTCATTCAAGTTGTAGATACGACGTTTAGTCGCTAACCAACCATTCTCGTCTTTTGTTACATGCTACTGGCCATAGATTTTACAAAATAACACAGTTTAAAATCGAAATGGAACTCCCTGTTGGAGTAAATGGGCGGGGAAAACGGAGCAAGTATGTGGGGTCAACGATTGGTCAATTTAGCCTTGGCGTGACCTCTCCAACCATTACATATGTGTACCAAGTGAAGGCTCAGACAAGCCTCAACATTCTGATCAGAGGTGCGTTCTATTCGTCGAGATGAAAAATCCCGCTACATAAGATTTTTTAGACATTCTATATTTGTTTTTTGAGTGAAAATATTCGACGTTGCAAGGCTACTTGTTTAAGCCAATGCAGAGTACGCTTAAATCCCCATTTAGAATTCTTAAGATTCTTATTTAGCGGATTAAAAATCTTAATCTAAAGAAAGCGCTATCTTAAAAATCTAAATAAAAATTTTAGAACTCGACGAAAAGAACGCCTATCTGAGTCTCCACTATGCGCTCTACATATAGATACTGACCGCACATTTCAAATGGCTAGCATTATCAAGCACAAACTCAAATCTACAACATAGAACATTATTGATATTAAACAAATGTGACTTTTGGTAAATCATTTCCACGTTTGTTTTTCACGATTTCTCTAATCAAAGATTCTTTACACATATAAGACGAGTTGTATCGTAAATTGTGAAGTAGCGTTCTTTACGGATATCTCGCCCCGCACTATCATGAATTTCTGCTGAATCATTCGAGATGGTCCGTTTAAAAATCTTTAGAAATATTGAAAGACAAACCTCAATCTAAAGAAAACATTTTCAAGCGTTGCAAACACATCGAGCTTTGAATTGTATATGCCCTCTAAACGTAAGACTACGATACCCTTTTATTTATTTATTTTTTTTTTTATTATTTCAGTTGTTGAGGACGGCAATTTATTCTTGAGGCGAAAAGAGGTTTTGAGAAGCAGGGCGATTTCCTAATCAAAATATGACGTCTTGTTTTTGACGGATCGCCGGGCCCGCCCACTCAACTTCGAAAGAAAATTAGACTTAAATATTACTAGTAATCGGCGTTAATTCGCATAGATTGTGGTCAGAAACATGTGACTAAAAATAAATGATTGGTTTGCGACATAAACGTCGTAGCTACAGCTTGAATAAGGTGTAGTTACGACGTTTAGGTCGCCATACCAACAGAAAAGCTTCACATAGTTCTCGACCAATATCGGAGTTCAAAGTTAACTTCCGTTCCGGTCTAAATAGATGATTTGTTTTGTCCATCGACTTTTTGATGAACAACGGCGATCTGTTGATGAGACAGTTGATTGATTGAATGGGGTTTAACACATATTTTAACAGTATTTCAGTCATATCGCGGCGGCTGGACCACCTTACAATGGATTCCTGGTATTTCTCACACCAGTACTACCACAGCATCCTTTCCTAGCCTCCAGCTGCTATCCCACTTAGGTTTACGGTTATCCACCCATTGGGTGAGAGACAAATGTCGGAAAGAATATGTGCCGCCGCAGGGGATCGAGCTTGATTAAATAAATGGAAAAAGATAAAAGACAAACTTTGAAGACCGTGATGTACAGTTTGACGCATTTAGGAACCAAAAACATTCCGATCCTTGAAAATTACTGAAATGGCAGGCAGTATTGACACAGATCAGCATGCACATACGCTCAGCCTGATCTTTACCCGATTGTCATTTTCACTATGAAAAGGTTTCATTGCTAACTATTTTAAAAAAAACTCACACACACAAAAAATGCAACAAAAACACGCAAACCTTGATTCTCTGTTCTTGGTAATTGTTGGGAAAAAGCGTTTGGTCAACATTGATTTCGATGCATAACACTTACACGTTTGATAAACTCATTGCCGTTTAATTTCTCATGATGACTTGTGGAATAAAGATATCATTGGAATTATATTGGATAGGAAAAATTACTTTTATACCATTCCCACACGAAAAACTTTTAGACTTGTCTAAAATCAAAGATATTGCAGATGAAAAATCTAAATGATAAAATTTCGGATGTTTTGCCTCGTGGCGTGAAAACATTCTGGATAAATGAAAAAATTGCTTGTAAGAAGCTTTTTTTTTCATTTTCCATAATGTTTTCTAAAGGTGTTTTTTCTTGGGGGCGTCAAAAAGCGATACTGAGTGGAAGTGGGTTAACGAGAGTTTCTTTTACCCCACACGACACTCTTATGTTCATATCAAATTCACCCAAGGCGGGTTCTTTTCATTGAATGAAAAATCCCGGTAATTTAGAATTTTGAGATGTCTTAAAGAACGATCTTCGATCATATTGAAAGAAAATATTCGACGTCACCAAGGCTACTCGTTTAAGTCAATGCTAAGTAGTCTTAAATTTCTCATAAAGAATTCTTAAGTTTCTTAGATCGAATCAGAATTATCGTAAAATCTTATATCGGAGCAGATATTTAGATGTAAATCTATAAATACTTTCTCCCTCTTCTTAAAGCCTAGAGCCATAATACTCACGCGAGCGATATCGAGCAAAAATTAAATGCGTATTTAAAAATATTTTCAAAGATCATTTTCATTTATCATTATTGACGTATCTCTGGCCCCACTCACTAAGCTCCGATGTTATAATAATTCGATATTAAAGGCGTTATTTAGCACAATCTATGATCGGTAAGGTAGCAAAAAAAATTAGGTTGGTTGGGGTGGCTACTTAACAGCGTAATTACAGCTTGAATAAGCTATTGTTACGATTCTTAAATCGCCAAACCAAAAAAAGTATTTCACATAAATATCATCTGATGTTGGAATTTGATTGGTCGATTAGTTCTTTGATTGACAGACGCGATCCGCCAATGGTAGACGTTTTCATATAACCAAAAACGTGTTTCGTCGTTGGGTCTTCAAAATGTCGTATTACAGCTTTATTCAAGCAGTAGTTACGACATTTTGCACGTCCAACGACGACTGATCTGTAAAAACAATTAACAACGTCACACATAAAGTTGATCTTAAATGTATTACATTTATATCAAATAAGGTTGGTCTTAAATTTATTATATCAAATCAGATTGATCTTAAATGTATTACATTTATATCAAATTTGGCTGGTCTTAAATCTGTTATATCAAATCAGATTGATCTTAAATGTATTATATCAAATAAACCAAGTCCAAAAACTAAACTCATCTTACTTTTATGTGTAGTTATTTTGTCTGTAATGTTAAATACTTTTCACTCCTTTCTGGGATTCTGTTTTTACATTTAGTCTTCAAACTGTAGCATCTCTATCAATATTCATTTTACTTGTTACAATTTTTAGTATATTTGAAAGGATTAGTCTAACACTGGCGTTAGTGCCTACATAAATGTAAGCATTTACGACAATATTGCTCTAAGCCCATATTGCAGTCTGGTCCTTAACAACCGATTAGCATTCGACAAAAATTTAGACAGGCCAAATTTCAAAGATGTTGCAGACGACGATTTTTAGTTGATGGCAGTTTGATATTTGCGTCTTTTGAGTTAGAAAACATCGTGGATAATGAAGAAATTGCTTTTTATTAATTTTTTTTTTATTTTTCACAAAGATTTCCAATTTTTTTATTTTTCACAAAGATTTCCAATTTTGAGGGCGTCAGAAAGGATTAATGAGTGATAATGTATTAAATAAGATGCATATTCTAACGTACAAATTAATTTGAGGAATATCTTTGTGTTGTTGTTATCTCGTAAAGCAGCATTAGGTCTAAATCCGGCTTCAATCTTTGAATGTCTGCAATAAATAATTAGAGACTTTGTATCAATTAGAGATATGCATGTTATAATTTGATTCCGGCCCATTTACTTTTGAATGAGTTATGGCTATTTATTTCTTTATCTCCAAAATAAATTTGAGTCATATTTCACATGTGCACTCAGTATTAACCAAAGCTATGCATGTTATTTTTTGATTGCGGTCCAGTGACTTTGCTGGGAGTATGACTCTTTCTAATAAAACTCTGTTCCAATCACAATTTTCTCTATGACATGGGGTCGTTGGGAGGGGGGTGTAATCACAATCAGTGATAGTTTAGTTTTATCAGCCTTCTCGAGTATCATTTCCCATGTAAAACTGATAAAAAAATGAAGTTTGTATCTGGTATTACATTTTGGTGCTTCGAAGGCCCACTAGCACTTAATTTGAGGTTAGATAAAGTTTTTTTTTTTTTTTTTTTTACAATAATATATAGTACTGGTGATTACTCAGGGTAAAGCCCATGAAAATAAATGCTTTTGCTTTTATAAAAGAAAACTTTTACAAAACTTCATTGTTTTATAATGTGCTTCTAGGCCCTACCTATAAAAGCTATGTCTGTGATCGAATCTAACTTTCTTGGAGGAATCTAAGAGAGGTCAAACCCAAGACAATACTCGTTAAATTATTCTCTTCAGTAGAACCTTCAGATAAGATTTTTTATGATATCCAAATACTTCATAATGTATAGATAAGTCCCGCCTATAAAGCCATGTTTATTATCTGATCAAACTTAATTGAAGGAATCAGATGGATGTCTTCCAACCGAATTATTCCAGCTAAAAGATTTTCATATCATATAAGCTTTCAGGTATTTTTTTCATAATGGCATGGACTAAATTAGTTCCACATATAAGAGCCATGATAATTCGACTTTAGGTCTCTGAAAGAATCAGAAAGGAGGTTCACCACCCTAAAATACTTGCTAGAAAAAGATATGGTTTCAGAAAAAAATACTTTTTTTTCACTTATTTCCAAAAGTTGCATAAAGTGCCGCTAAGCCCGTCCAAAAATGTGTGCTTTTATAAGATTCTTTAACGTTTCTATTTATTCAGTAGAGGTCTAATAAGCCTAACCCCATCCTTTAGCTATCGTTGTATCTATCCAAAAGTTCTGGAAGGAATCCGAGAGATGTCTGTCAAAGGAATATTCCTTTAAAAGTCAAATAAATCCAATGAGTGGATTCAGAAGTGTCCTCACTGGAATTTTCTTCCAGAGGTCGTTGTATTGTAAAAGTAGTTCTTTGCAAAAACTAGTCGGATACAAACACAGCATTTTCAGTGCACATAAGTTATCGACATGCTCAGATGTTTACTTTTTCATGAGTCCTGCATGTATTCTAAAGTTCCAAAACTAACCGACCTTTTCCTAGGTGAAAAAGAGACAGTGCCTCAACAATGGCTAGAATAAAAAAAATCATCATCCATGACTCTCAAAAGACGGACCTATGAGTAAGGATGTAACACTAAGGAGAACAAATCTCAACGAATGTTGCAGGTGGCAATTCAAAAATTATAAAATTTTAGATTCCTCCTTCTTTCTAGGTAGAAACTGCTTGTTCCTTTTCCAAGGGGTGTTGTTGCTTTAGAATTGTTTTTCTGTAGGGGGGTATCAAAGCGTCATCGTGTGGGGAATGGTTTAGACAACGAGACTACCCATGGGTCACGGTGTTTCGCCTATATCAACTCACCACTTGTCTCCTCTGTTTGCTTACAACACAGCAAAACGACATGGATACTACTTGTTCAATAAGCTAAAGATGAAAATAAAGGAAATGAATTAACTAACGAATCGCCGACCCTTCCCACCGACCCCCGACAATATTTCGGCTTAGATATTAAACGATTTATTCTAAAAAATCATGACCAGTAATATGTTACCAAAATATATTGGTTGGTTAGCAACTTAAACGTTGTAACTACAGCTTGAATAAGCTGCAGTTACAGTTTGAATAAGTTGCAGTTACGTCGTTTAAGTTGCCTGCAGTTACGTCGTTTAAGTTGCCAAACCAACAAAGAATGTTAAACATGAATGTCGTAGCTCAAAGTACCGATTGATTGGCCATTCGATATTTTAACAAAGCGGCAATCCGTCAATTTATTAATCGCTAGCAACGCCTAATGCACCCAACGGTTCAGTTTGTCTGTGACATAAAACGATATTAGTTTGCAAAATATGAGATCGGAGACTTTTAACAAAAAGCAAATCCTTGGTTAAAAACATAAAAATCGTAACTTCAGCTTCATTAACTGTAGTTACAACGAGTGCGTCGCCGACCACATCCTCGGGTACCCCGGGGTCTCCTTATTTGCTACGCTACATCGACGATGTAGCGTAGCAAATAAGGAGACCCCGGGGTATCCGAGGATGCGCCAACCAATGTAAATGTTTAACATAAATTTATGAGATTAAAATTAACTTTCGATTTAAATTAATTCTTCAGTTTTTAATGGCAGCGGGCGATCTGTCAATTTGACATATCGTTGGCCCCGCCCATTGACTCCGACAGGAAGTTAAACTTCGATTTTAAAAGGAATTATTTTGCAAAACCTAATGGCCAGAAGAATGTAACAAAAACGTAGAATGGTTGGTCGACGACTAAAACGTTGTAGCCACAGCTTGATTAAGCGGTAGTTGCGACTCTTAGGTCGACAAACTAACAAAAATGCTTCACATCAATGGCTTCCAATGTTGGAGTTCAAACTTCACTCACGGTCTATATGAATGATTTGATTAATCGACTGACTTTTTGATTGACAGTCGCGATTGGCCAATTGCACTTTGCGAAAGCATATGGACAAGATGTGCTAAGCACAATTGTCTCCTGCAAAAAAAGTCGTTTTTTAAGAGATGAAGAGAATATTTTATGTTTTCATGGAGGTATGATCCGAAAAACCTTATCACACTGTATGAATACGCGAAGCGGATTCATACATTGTGTGATTAGGTTTTTCGGTTCATACCTCCATGAAAACAATAAATATTCTCTTTATTTCTTATAATTTAATAGCATCGAGCGAAAATAACAAAAGCTTTACAAATTTTGTTACCATTTTGTATGGGACTATTTTGTGCGGAAGAATAAAAAATCGCTGCGTGCTCAAAATTTTGTTCATGGAGTTATGAATATTTTGTTCATGGAGTTATGAATAATTTTTTTCGACCAAATAGAACGCTCGTTTTTGATAGACGAAACTAGAAATTAAATTATTTAAATATGAAGTAAGTTTGCTGTTCATACTAGTCGATTCTTTTCTTTTTGTCCTCAAAAAAGTGAAGTATGCACTTACCAGTGAAATAAATGTCCGTAAAAAAAAAACTTTGTGTTACACACTGACAAACGAAGTTAATCATTTGTTTTGGTGTAAGATCGAATTATCTTTTATTGAATGAATTCTAGTTTTCGTTCTTCGCGAAATGAAACATAATTCGATATACCACAAAATAAACAGTTGCTAAATATCTGATTCCAAGCAAGGGATAAATAAATAAGGTAATTAGTTGAGGAAATCAAACCAAAACTGGAAGTCAATCTATTTAGTAATTTCTCTAAACTGGTGGTGAATTATAAAGTGATATTATCTCGAAATTTCACAATGGTTCGCCCATAAGCAGTAAAAAAGACGTTTCTAATAATTTACTAATCGAATTACCGTTCAATTAAATCAATGTGAAAATTTATGCTTTCCCCTTTTTAATTTCACCTAGGCTACTTATAATCAGACTTTCGGCATTGGTTGACGTCGATTTAACGTTATGTACGTTATTATGTCTTGATAAATAAAAAGCTTACCGCTACGTTTGCGATCACGAAGAAACAAGCAATCGTTGTTTCTATAGACGTATAGAAGAAGTCTTGAAACTTATCAACACACGGCTGAAAATACATGTAAATCAATATTGAAAAGGATAAGCTACGATATTGTTTGAAGTGAGATCCGTTGAGACATTATTGAAAAACTGTACCATTGCATTTCCTTATATTTATTATCGTATGTGATGTTCTGTAGACGACCCAAATATCGTAAATGCAGCTTAATTTGAGCTGTATTTAAGACGTTTGACCGATCGCTTGCCCCTGCCCACTCACTCTGACAGGAAAACCCGCTTCGATATAAAAACGGCTTTATTTTATATGCAAAATTTATGGCCAGTAACATGAAATAATATATTGAAATGGTTGGTTTGCGAGCTAAACGTCGTAAAAATAGCTACGACGCTTAAGTCATCAAAACAACAAAGATGTCGGCCAATGCTGTACGTCAAAGTTCACTTCCGGTTTAAATGAGTTATTTTATTGGACGAATGACTCTTTGGTTGACAGCCACGATTGGTCAAATTGGTAGGCAACAGACGAGAAGTTCTGTTTTTAAGCTATTCTGACCAAAGAGCGGAAGTAAAATGTTTTTGCTTTGAGTCCATAAGTAATTGGTACATTTGAAGGATTTTTGAGAAAGTTTTTTTTTTTTTTTTTTTTTACATATTTTTAATCAATTCTCTCCCGTTTAAGTTAACTTATTCGTAGTATTTTTTTAAATGAATTCTAATAAGAAAAATCCGCATAAGAAATGTCAGTTAATCCAGTGGAACGAGAAAAGTAAAAGCCTAAATGTTAACGGTGGGTTATGTATATAGACAATTTGAAACTAAAAAACATAAAAACAAACGGACAAGTAACATGACAATGACCCCGCAGATATTTTTTTAAATAAATAAATCCTAGAATAATGTTAAGAAATAGACGGGTCTCGGCTGTAAATCAAAGAATCAATCGACCAATCAAATTATTCTTATAGAACGGTAGTGAACTTTTATCTCCGCCTTTTATAAGCTGTAGTTACGACGTTTAGGTCGCCAACCAACCACTCACTTTTGACTGTATGTTACTTGTCATATTTTATTTACAAAATATCGCCGTTTGAAGTTGAACTTCCTGTTGGAGCTCAGTGGGTGTGGCAAACTGAGTCAGTGAGCGTGACCAGCGGTCCGTTAATTCAATAACGCGCATGAAAATGTAAGCCAACTGTTTTTATTTCTAAGCCTGGCTTTCAATTTAACTGATTCATTACAATTCGATTGCGAAGAATTTTTATGGCTTAGATAGACACTCTCGAACACCCACAATCCTGATGTTTTCACGTCCCTGAAAGAGAGGCAGCGACTTAAACCCACTGCTACTCAGTTTAACAGCTGAGTTGGCTGGGACTAGCAATTAACCACCTTACCCATGAACACACCCCGATGACGTCAGGGATCTAACCCGTGACCTTCAGTTCACGAGTCAAGCACGCCAACTGGAAGTTTAGGATATAAAACTTTAGTGCATACCTCATCGTAATGGGAACAAGTGACTTCATCACGTCTTGAAGATGGATAATCTACAATACCATTCGTCGCTCCACAACACCCCAACTGGTAAATAGAAAAGGAATGAATAGATGCACAAGTTATACTGAGTCATCAAATACAGGTACAGACAAAATTGACCCTTGATCACTCACTACAACTTGTACATCTATAGCGCCCTTTTAAGACCACTTTGTATAAAGTATAACCACTCCAGCGCAGAAGGCTAAAGATAGACATGAAGATCGTCTGAATATCTCATGGAAATAAAGGTATTTTAGACAAAATATATTAAGATTACCAAAGATAAAGAAACATCAAATCAATTGTTATTCTGTTAAAATCCTGACAAAAGTTCTTTTTTCTGAGATTCTTACAAAAATCAAATTGGAAAGTAAGAATTTTAACCATCCGAGAAATTTTGCAGCTTGAATGAGCAGTAATTATGACGTTTAAGTCGCCAAACCAACCTAAAGGTTAACAAAAATGGCGGCCAATGCAGGAGGTCAAATCTCATTTCTGGTCTAAATGAGTTTCATAGGTAAAATGGTAATTTGATTGGCAGTCGCGAATGGTCAATTATCGAGTGATAACCCATCAAAAAGTCCTAATAACCCATTCCCACACAATTAAGTTTTAGACTGGTACAAATTGAAAGAAGCTACAGGCGACAATTTCAATCTGAAGGAATTTATAATTTTTTTCTTCTTTTGGGGTTGAAAGCATTGTGGAAAATAAAGGAATTGCTTGTAACAAGCAAGTTCTTCATTTTCCACTATGTTTTCTAAAGGTTTTGGTTGAAATCATTGTGGAAAATGAAGAAATTGCTTGTAACAAGCAAGTTCTTCATTTTCCACTATGTTTTCAAAAGCTTTTTTCCTTGTTGGCGTTTAAAAGCGTCACTGAGTGGGAATGGGTTAAGAATACAAGATAAAGTCAACTCACATCTTTCTGAAACATGTCCATGGCTTCACGAATAACCCCGCTCTCGGGATCAAAATAATTCTCCACACCGAATTCAAAGGCGGCAGTGATGACATAGTCCACCTAAAATTGTCAAAAAAAAAAAAAAACAACAAAAAAAACCAGCATACCAATCAAAATCATTCATATAGATTGGAAGTGAGCTTTAAGCTCCAACAATGGCCGATATTTGTGATGAGCATATTCGTTGGTTTGGTAACTTAAACGTCGTAACTACAGCTTATTTAGAAAATACATTTTGCATTTTCATATTTAACTCAAAATTCCTGTTGGAGATTAGTTAGTGTGGCTAGCGACCCGTTAGTTGGGTTAAAGCAGGCAGGGTAAAAGACCCTGTCCGGTTTTACTGCCAGTCAAGTTTGCTGATTTCGCTACAAATTATTCAAGCTGTATTGCGTGTTGATCATATATATGAGAAATATAAGTCTATCAAATCCCACATGTGTTATACAAACTTTCCAGACAAAATATGTTTTCATAAAGATTCAATGACCTATTCGTCGGTGGGCGACCAAAATGTCGTAAATACAGCTTGAATAAAGCTGTATTTACGACATTTTGTCGCCAACCGACGTGTAGTATTTTATTCGGGAAATCCATCAATACATTAATCGGCGGATCGCTGTCCGCCCAAACTGACTTCCAACACGAAATTCAACTAAATATCTTAAAGTGTTATTTTGCAAAATTTATAACCAGTTACATGTAAAAAAAGGTAAAGTGGTTGGTGAACTAAAAGTCGTAGCTACAGCTTTAATAAGGTGCACTTACGATTTTTACGTGGTCAAACCAACAGAGATACTTACCATAACCGTTGGAATTCAAAGTCCAATTCCTATCTGAATGAAAAGTTTGATTGGTCAACCGATTTTTGACTGACAGCCACATTCTGTAAATTGGCGAATCGTGCACACTTTTGATAGCGATCGCTACAAAACACCATTTTTGACAACAGCAAAACCAAATATATGATGGCCGTAATCTGATTTTCATACACATGACGGTATTATATTGTCAAATTATCGGTTAAAACCAATAAAGAAAAACTGCTTTGTCTGTGATAAATATTACATTTCTGGATTAAATTATTAGTAAATTGGTAGATCGATTGATTGAAAGCTACCGTTTGTCATTTAAAATACCGAACGTCATATTCAAACATTTTGTATAAAATGGGTAAGATTTTTTACAGGATAAATGATTAAGCTGCATTGCATAACTTACCAACGGTTTTTCCAGCTGAAATGAAAGTAAATGTAACATTTAACCGTTCCGTAAAATTCCATAAATATGTAACTGCAATGCATTGTATATTGACTTCTTACAAGAAGGCAAAATATTTGAATATTCCTTTGCGAGGTTACATGTATCGATGCAAATGAATATTCAAACTATAGAACTACACTGTGTCACACTTCCTGAGAATCTTACCCCAACTTAGGACAACGGTAAATGCAGATCCATAACAGGTTATTAGCAATGTCATTTATCAAGGGCTATCAAGTACCAGTGGATGGCTGAATGGAATGTTTGATTTATATAAGGGCTATCTATATCATTAAATTGACTAATAAGCCAGCCAGATAGAATCCCTTATATTGTTCCTTCAAATGACTACCAGACAGGTCTTGTGAAAACATGTAGTGCCAAGCAGTTGTCATTTGTGAAATATTTTACATCACATGCATGACAGCAGTTTGATGTTATAACTAAATCTTCTGCTTAGGTTGTGGGGAGTTGTCTGAGAATCTCGGATAGCCTACTAGAGTGTTATAATAAATTAATTGTTACTTTCCTATCTCAAAAAAGAGTGTCCTGATTGGCCGAAAGAAATAATTTATAGTTCCATGAAAAAAAGTTAGTGCAAGCAGCCATTTTGTATGCTTCTGCACTAAATAGTTCCATCCAAAAAATTATCTAATTTGTCAAAAATTTGCTTTTCTTTGCTTAATGTCGTCAAATTATAGATGATGAAAAAACATTTTTTACGAAGGTATGAAAAGAAAAACCTAATCTTACTTTTATCCAGTGCAATTAGTTTTTTCGCTTCATACCTCTTTAGAAACTAGATGCATGATTGTCCCGGGACAACTGCTGTCAAGCCCGAAAATTTTTGTAGGCATCATGCTCCGGACAAGCACAATTCTAGTGTTTGACCTTGAGCTTTGACCTTGAACTTGAAGCTATCCAAACATTCTTTCAAATGGCACATCTACTCATGATGGAGAATAATTGTGCCAAATTATTTCTAAATCAATCCATAATTGTAGGAGAAATGCTCTTGACAATCACAATTATAGTGTTTGACATTGAGCTGTGACCTTGACATTAGAACTATCCCATAATTCGTGAAAATAGCACATCTACTCATGATGTTAAATAATTGTGCCAATTTATTTTGAAATCCATCAATAATTGTAATAGGAATGCTCTTGACAATCACAATTATAGTGTTTGACCTTGAGCTGTGACCTTGGCATTAGAACTATCCCAAAAAACTCCTTCAAGTGGCACATCTACTCATGAAGGAGAATAATTTTGCCAAGTTATTTTGAAATCCGTCCGTAAATGTAATTGTCCGGACAAATTCGGACGGACAGACTAACGGACTTACAAACGCACTAACGCACATACATCGACTTGTCATAGTGACACTATGTCTCGCTCACCGCAAGCGGGCTCGAAAAAAAGTATTCTCTACTTCTCTTAAATGAACCAAGACGCTGACAGGAATAAACCGAAGGTAGCCTGTATCTTGCTAAGACATGCGAAAACTAATCTTGGGATAATCATTTTCAGTTCTGATAGTTTTATCTGAATAAGCGGAGCCGCAGCCATAGCGCAGTTGGAAGCGTGTCCGACTCTCAAACTAGGTACAATTCCCGGTCTCGGCAAATATCCTTTCTGGTATTTGTCTTCCACCAATGGGTGGATAATCTTAAGCCTAGGTGGGATGACCAGTTGGAGATTCGGAAAGAATGTGGTGATAGTACTAGTGTGAAAAATTCCAGGAATCCATTGTTGGATACACCATCCGCCGCGATATGACTGAAATACCATTACATTCAAACAAACAAAACCTGAGTAAATATCCTATACATAGATCATTTTAAAGTATCAGAAATCGTCGTTGGCTGTATTTACGATATTTTGTTCGCCCAACGACGATATGTTAATTAGTCGAGATTTTGTTTCGATCGAACGTTTTGTCATTCCACGTGATAAGCATTTTTGGTCACCACTTAAAGGGTTCGAATAATAATAAAAGATATCACTTCAGGTATTTTGGTAACGTCTTGATATATTTGATTGTATGAAAGATCACCGATATTGGCTTGACAACATTAGCTGCACCAGTTTATGTAATACTTTTATCAGGAGCGCCTCGAGAATGCACAGAGTTAGTTCGCCGATGTTTTTACAGAGCCTTTGAGTCAATTACCTCGTACAGGGTAAACAGTGAAGGTTCTGGGTCTTTATTTGCGCAATTGTTAATCCTTGTCATTTTAATCCCAGAATATTTCTGCTTTGACAATAGCTTTTGCAGGTGAATAGGCTTAGATCAGACTGCACAGATGTGCAGTCTGATCTTAGCCTATACTACCTGCTTCTTCTTGTTGTGCGAGAAAAATACTTGAACACAACATCAATCTTGTTATGTCATCATTTTGAAATCAAAGTGAAAAAATAATAAAAATTCGGCAGAGGTGCGTTCTTTTCGTCAAGATTCTTAAGATTCTATTTAGATTTTAAGATGAAGCGTTCTTTAGAATAAGATTTTTAAGCGGCTAAATAAGAATCTTAAGATTTCTAAATGAGGAATTTAAGAGTACTCGGCATTGGCTTAAACGAGTAGCCTTGACGACACTTAAAATAACAATAATCGTTCTTGAAAACGCCTAAAAAATCTTATTTAGCGGGATTTTTCATCTCGACGAAAAGAACGCACCTCGGGACAAGGGTTAAATTCTTCAGAGCGGACATGTTCAAACTATTTGAGTCAGTGTACAAACCTTCGAGTATTCGTTTGACAAATAACCTCCAGCAATGTTGAACCCAACAGACAAAGGGAATAACATAAGGAAAACCTGAAAGAAATTGAATATATAATTGATAAAACATTACAAGCGCAAGGGGAGCATAAAGGACTGAATCGCTCACCCGAGTTGAGTTTCCAGTCAAACAGTCTGATCCATTTCTAGGTTATTTAAGTAGAAAATACGGCAGCTGCAGTGTCCACAACGTTTACAAAAATCGGCATTATACTCCAGATGGCAATAAAAACTTTTATGTTTCATCAAGACATTTATTTGATTATTCCTAAGGTTGACTGAGCAAAATATATTGTCTCTAGACTATTAACATAACTTTTCTTAAATTTGACCCAGTGACCTAGTTTTGAATTCGAAGTAGCCTAAAAGTTAAACGTTGTAAGTTTATAGTCTGTCACCACGCTAATGCGTGCTCTACCGACTTTACACCTTAACCCCACGATCATAGAGTTACAAGTCGGCTGCTAACACAATGCAAAATGCCTAAATGCAAACCCATTCAATACTTTATCAAATCGATTGGCTCACTTATTCTAAGATTTTGAGAGAAAAAAACGAGGCCTCCAGATTGACTACAAGGTTCGAAGATTTTGCCGAAAGCGCATACTCTAGGTTTTGTTCCAAGCTGGTTAAAGTTCGGATTTCTGAAAAATTTATCTTTGACAAACATACTGACAAATTTTCTGGTTGATTGATTAAATATCTGAGTGCTCATTTTTCTCTGTTTTACCAAATGACATAGTTTTTTTACCAAAGTGATCAAATTACAGATTTCTATCATGCCAAACAGGATGATCTTTGTTGTTGTCCTTGTTTTTAAATCGTTGAACAGAAAATATGACCCAAATGTTTGGAGTTTTTCCTATGATTTGATCTAGTTGCCTAGTTTTCAACCCCAAGTATTCCGATTTAAAACTGTTTTCGAGATTTCATCAGAATAAACATTCTGACCAATTTTCATTATGTTTGAGCAAAACTAGTGACATCTATTTTGTCCACAAATAAATCTTTTCGACGGACTTCTTGGCGATCGACGGACGCCGGACATTACAAAAGCTCGCCTTCAGCACCTGAGGCTAAGGTGAGCTAAAAAAAATATAAACAGTAATGATAAATTCTAATGCATTTTTTTCATAACATTAACTGGAAATTCAAATTCCAACCCAAAAACTCTTCATTTCTATTGGGTTGTTGAAAAAATAAAGCTTAACAGTATGTCAACGACCTTGTGGGTAGTTTCGTTTGCCCGATTGAACGATCGTCATTTCATTAGCCTGTAAATCTATACATAAAGATTTGATTCCTCGGGAAAAATAAATGAATAATGTTCTAACCTCTTTCATATTGACAGATGGAAAAATACAGAAAACAAATCATAAATTAAGGAAAGACATGAAATATTCTAACTCGCCAAATCCCTATCACCCCCTACTTGTTATCTAAGAATCGTATCTGATGGCTAATCCGCCTAACCGTCACCGCTGGTTGTGATGGATATGGGTCACTAGTTTTCTGTTTTCTCTGTGATGCTTGATCATTGACTATAAAAACTAAAGATAGCCATAGCAAGAACGACGACAATTCATTACTGTAAGAAAAAAGGTGGCGGCTATTCATCAAAAGCATTGGAATTCCATAAGACACTTGGTTAAACCGTGGTAAACTTTTTTAACTAGCAAAGCGTCAGCTTTGATAGCTTAAGTTAACAGACACAATTTTGATGTCGTCTCAAAGTTCAACGAGTGCAAACTGCCGCTGGTGGCTTAACCACTAAATCAGTTAAATGCCTACGCCATAAAAAGTAGTTCATATGTATTTCAGGAATATTGCAAACTCTGCATGCAAGTTCATCTCCTAGGTATTAAGCTCACTTGAGCACATCGATCTTTAAAGAAGTTTCAGACGACAATTTCAAATTGTTGAAAATTCTAAAATATTTATCTCTTCAGGTAGAAAACAGTGTGGAGAATGAGGAAATTGCTTGTAACAAGCAATTTCTTCATTTTTTCATATTGTTGTCAACGACTATTTTCTTGTGAGGCGTAAAAAGGAGGGACTGTGTGGGAATTGGTTAACTCCTTGGTTTCTTTAACCTCGTGTCTTTATCATGATAACGTTTGACAAAAATGGTTATTGAACAAAACAATGCATTGCTAGCTTCCAGTACTTTTCAGTACTTTGATTTCTAATCGTGAAGGCTGAGTGCATTACAGACGTAAGTGCAAATGCACTGTGGCGATAAATTACACGCTGTTTTAAGTTACAGAGCAGGTAATATAATGGAATAATAGCATTTTCTGAACACCTTATAAAGGTATGGGGGTCATTATTCTCAGTCGAAAAATCATGTCTAGAGATGAAATAACGCAATATTTAGATTCCAGTTGGAGGGATCTCCAGATGCTCTATGTAGACGTCAAAAGAAAGGTGATTGATCAGGACGGGGACATGCGATAAAATTGAATTTACCTTCACAATAGGATACTAAACTAATAATTATAATTCTAATTCATTTAACTGAAAATTGTAATAAGCAATTTCTTCATTATCCACAGTATTTCGCTGATCATTTTTTGTTTATAGGCGTTAAGAAAGTGATGGGTTGAAATGGAATTTGTAACAAAGAAAATAATGAAACTATAACAAAAGATACGGTTCTTTTTACTTACAAACACCAATAAACACTGGTTTCCACAATAAGTTCCAAAAAATCCTAATACACTGGTGAGCATCATATAACCACCAATTGCGACTATAGAAACGCCAGTAGAAATGAGTGATTCCTTCATGTCGTCCGTAAAGGCGTACTTATTTACTGTCTTGTCGGTTACCAACCATAATCCAAAACCCAGAACTGCTATACCCATAGCCTGGAATGTAAAATGTTTTTGAGTAAAACTATTGGACAAAAAAAAATAGTAGAAAGAAAAGAAAACAAAGAGAGAGAGAGAGGAGAGAGAGAAAGAGAGAGAGAGAGTCAGGGGAATGTGTCTGTGTGTCTCTTAACCCATTCCCACACAGTGACGCTTTGTGACGCCAATCAAGAAAGGCGATTCGGAAAACATTGTGTGAAATGAGGAAATTGCTTGTAACAAAGAATTTTTTCATTTTCCACAGTGTTTTCTACCAGAAATTAAAAAAATCTAAATTTTCATAAATTTTAAAATGTCGTCTGCAACTCCTTTCAATTTGACCATTCAAAAATTATGTTGTCTGGTAATGGGTTAAGTGTTAATAGTAAAGACCTACTGATATATTCCAACATCACTTCACTAGTCTTGTATCTGATGGCTAAACGTTCTGTCACTTTGTAACGGTATATTGTCACGATGTATTTATTCCAAATAGACGAATTTTTCATCTATCAAATTTTGCGAGTTTGTGTATTTGCCTTATACGAAAAGCTTTTGGTCATCTCTCCATTTGGAAAAGCTAGACGTGAATTAACGGCCGAATCGATGGTATAAACACATTTCTAAAACAGTTGGAAAATAAATTTTATATAAAAATATTCTTTTATCTTGAGAGCTAGTCATGCGGTTTTATTAGGGTCTGAAGTTTTGCGAATTTCAATTCCTGTGATGATAACCGTCATTCTTCCTAGGGCTACTCATAGATTTTCATTCAATGTTATTTCATGATGTTCAAGCACCACTGTGAAAATAAAGCTAGTGACGAGTATACGTCACTATGAATGGTGACGATTAGCCATCAGATTCTAGCTACGATCCAACACGAATGAAAGGCTACTACTCCTTTATAATGTATACCGTCCAGTTCTTAAAAGATTAGAAAACGACTAAAGAGTTATATAATCTGAATGCTGGAAGAAATGATAAGTAAAGAAAGACAGAGAGAAAAATTATTCAAACAATGTTCAAAGGTGTTTATAAAGGCAAGATTTCTGTATAATTCTTTTTTAGCTATCGTTGGCTTATCTCGAAAAACACTGTTGATTATCATCAAATTTTTTCATCATATGTGATAAAACTTTTGTTTTGCAAAGATAACCCAAGTGAAAATCTCAATAAAATATACAAATTTCGATCTATAGAACACCCAAGATTAATAAGTCAGATTAACGATCTTAACAGAGAGCTGTAAACCACTGCTTATACGATTTTTTTTCTATTTGAGAGAACATAGTCAAAGTTGTCAAACCTACTCGTTCAATCCATTACCAAATGACAAAATTTTAGACTGATCAAAAGTGTCTATTCGTCAGTCAGAGGTGCGTTCTTTTCGTCGAGATTCTTAAGACTCTTACTTGAATTTTTAAGATAAAGCGTTTTTTAGATTAAGATTTTTAAGCCGCTCAATAAGAATCTTAAGAATTCTTAATGAGGAATTTAAGCGTAATCAGCATTGGCTTAAACGAGTAGCTTTGACGACGTCGAATATTTTCACCCAAATCGTTCTGTAAGAAGTCTCAAAAATCTTATTTAGCGGGATTTTTCATCTCTACGAAAAGAACACACCTCTGATAACTAGGCGACCACTGAAAGCATTCATTGAGATGATCAGAAATATGAGTTTTTACCTCCAACATTGGCAGCCATTTTTGTTAAGCTTTTTTGTTGGTTTATTCAAGCTGTATACCCAACCGACGATCAGTCTACTTTTTTGTTACATGACCATAGTTTTAACGCGAAATAACGTTTTATAAAATCGAAGCGGGACTTCCTGTTGGAGTCATTGGGCGGTTCCAAAAGAGTAAGTGGGCGGGCCAGCGGTTGGTCAATTGAAAGTTGAAGACAACAAATATATATCTAAAGAATCTCCCCATTTTATGTTTATCTGTGTTGAAAATATTGTGGTCATTGAAATAAATTCTTGCAAAAAAATCTTTATTCTTATTTTCCGCAATGTTATCCAAAGTTTGTTTTGTTTTTCTTTTCTTTTTTAAAGGAGCATGAAGAGCGGGATTGTTATGAATGGGTTAAACCAATGCTAGCTAAATATATTTACTTACTTTCTCAATAATTCTTCATGAGCGATTAAAAAGTATTATCTTTCTGGGCGCTTTGTCTTCATAACCTCAATAAAATTTAAGCAAATAGATTTTAGAACGAAATTCTTCTCTCTAAACAGTCTAGTATTTAATGGCAAACGTCATATCATGTTGTGACGGTGTATCGTAACAATGTTGTTTTTTTTTCAAATAAAAGGATTTAGCCCCAGTTAAAACCGCCAATCAAATTTCTTCTTATGTGTAATGGAAAAATATGAAAATATCTTCAATGAGAATTAAATCTTGCTTCATTTTATTGTCAAATACCTGTATAATGTATCTAAAATGCTTTAAATTTCAATGAATCATTCCCAAACGACAAAATGTTGATGGAATTTTATTTCTTTATCTGATTGATTTTTATTCTTTTAGGGGGGGGGGTAATGTTTTTCTTATAGAAAACATTGTGGATAATGAAAAAAATGATTGATATAAGTGTTTTCTTCATTTTTCACAATGTTTTCCAAAGCTTTATTCTTGTGGGTCGTAAAAAAGAGGGATTGTGTGGGAATGGGATAAATGCCAAATCCACCATAAAAATACACGTAATGTCGTAATGCAATTAGCAAAAACATTATTTGTTTTTGTTTTTTAACCCCATTCCCACACAACAAAATTTTAGACTGGTCCAAAATGAAGAAGCTGCAGACGACAATTTCAAGCAGATGGATTTTTATTTATTGACTTTTTTTCCGTATTTTGGGGTAAAAAACATTGTTGAAACATTGTAGCCCTGAGGTGCGTTCTTTTCGTCGAAATGAAAAATCCCGCTAAAGATGATTTTAGAGACATTTTAAAGAACGATTTTTGTTATTTTTACTGAAAATATTCGACGTCGTCAAGGCTACTTGTTTTAAGCCAATTCTGAGTACGCTTAAATTCCTCATTAAGAATTCTTAAGATTCTTATTTAGCCGCTTAAAAATCTTAATCTAAAGAACGATTTATCGTAAAAATCTAAATACGAATCTTAAGAATCTTGACGAAGAGAACGCACCCCCGACGACGTCGAATATTTTCACTCAAAATAAAAAAAAACTCGTTTAAAAAGTCTCGAAAATCTTATTTAGTGTGATTTTTCATCTCGACGAAAAGAACGCACCTCACGTTTTACAGTGTCTAATATTTTTAGAATTCCATTACTTTTGATTAATAAACACCACAATTTATTCATTCCTGTGACGGATTGCCATCATTCTTTCTAAGTGTCACGTATCCGGGCTATTGATGAGCAACACGAGTTATACAATTATATGTTTAATGAAGTATTCTCATACAATGACTTGCTCTAAGTGTTTAAACAATACAAAGGTAGAATACTATATAGGGTACTGCAGCAGTAGAATGTATATACCAGCTTATAAGACAATAGGTATTACTGAATACATCACATCCTTCCCTTTAAGTTAATTTTGACAAATAAGAAAATAATTTTTCAAAGTGAGTAAAGAGTTTATACTTGAATGAAATTCCTCACAGTTTAGTAAATGAATGAAATTGTAACTTGATACATTATAGTGTCCAGAAAACTGTATGTATAAACATCTGGAGAGCGTCACTGGTATTATCACTGGGTGTAGTCTTAATGTCTCACAATTATCATAGGTAAAGACAATGAACTCATTAATTTGATATCAGCCTTATTAGAATAACTAAATAATTAACTTATTATGACTGGAATAATTTGCTTGGAATGAAATAGAGATAAAAGATGAATATTTGGAATTCAAACAAATATTTCCCACGACCTGTAATTACCGTAAAGTATCATATAAAATAAAAGCACCTTTAAATCCAGCATAGTGAATATACATAATAAAACACATTCGAACTTTTTGAATTTACTTGCTTTACCCCATAGACTGATTTTAAATCCATTTCAACAATTTTTTACTTCTATGTAGATTACACACACACACATATATATATATATATATATATTGATTATACTAATAGCACTATTTCACAAAATCCCCATATTTCTGTGGTGGCTTCACTAAACGACCAGACCGAGTATGATAACCATTTCCTTCTTTTTCTATAATATTTGAAGGCGGGTGTTGTTGAGTAATCTGTTGATTTTCAATTTTAAGTGGTTGATTTATCTCCATGTTTGTTGGTTTGATATGTTGTCTATTTCGTCGGTATTGAGCGCCAGAGTCAGATTCTACATTGTAAGATCGAGGAGATTCATGTTTGGATAAAATGTGTCCTGGAATCCAGTTATTATTATGTTTGAAAATGATTTTGTCCCCTTGGTTCATTGGTTTGAGTTCATTTCCTGAATGTTTATCATGATAGAGTTTTTGTTTCAATTTTCTGGTTTTCATTTGTTTCACAACATTTGATGAATTTTTCTGTGGCTTGAGAAAACTTGAAGTACATGGTAGATCTGTTTTTAATTTTCTCCCAAGAAATAATTCAGATGGCGATTTTCCAATTTTTTCAATTTCAGCATTTTTGTAGTCCAAAAGCGCCTTGTGTGGATTGTCAGCCTTCTTTAACAAATTTTTGACAGTTTGGACCGTTCTCTCTATCTGACCATTCGAACGTGGAAAATTTGGACTTGATGTTACATGAATAAAGTCATAATCTTGCACAAACTTTCGAAATTGATCACTAATAAAATTGGTGGCATTGTCAGTTATGAGTTTATCAGGTATACCATATCTTGAAAATTGTCCTTTGAGATAACTGACTGTTGTACTTGATCTCAAATTGGTAAGAAGTGATATTTCTGGCCATTTCGAGTAATGATCAACAGTTAATAAATAATGATTACCTTTCAGTTCAAAAACATCACTCGATATTATCGACCACGGTCTGTCCGGTGTTTCAGTTTCCAGCAATGGTTCGCGTGGGTTTGAACGCGAATACTTTGCACATTTTTCACATTTCGAAATCAGAGTTTCTATGTCTTTCGACATTCCTGGCCAAAAGACAGCATCGCGTGCAAGACTTTTGCATTTCACAATTCCTAGATGTGACTTATGAATTAGTTTCAATACGTATAAACGCATGTCTTGTGGAATAATAATCTTTTGTCCCTTGAATAGTATTCCATCAATGCAAGAAATCTCATCTCTAATGTTCCAATATGATTTAACGCTCGGTAAACATTGCGATTTCTTTTCTGGCCAACCTTCATTAATGATTCTTTTCAAATCTTGAAGATTTTGGTCTTTCTGAGTGCATGTCTTCAATTCAGCATATCTATTTGGGGTTATAGGTAGATATTCTATCAAATTGATTTCATTGACAGCTATGTCAGGTACCAGTTCCTCTTTTGTTTCATTCAAAAAGGACCTACTTAATGTATCTGCTACTACAAGAGTTTTTCCTGGCCTGTAAATCACATCAAGATCATAACATTGTAGAGAAAGCAATAACCTCTGTAATCTAGGCGGTGTTTGGTGTATTGGTTTTTTCCAAATACTTTGTAACGGCCTATGATCAGTTTCAACAGTAACTTTTCTCCCAAAAATATATTGATTGAACTTGTTTACACCAAAAGCGATTGCCAGGGCTTCTTTTTCTATTTGCGCATAGTTTTGCTGAGTTTGAGTCAAGGCTCTAGAGGCAAAAGCAATAAAGTTACCCTCTTGTTTTATAGCACACCCAAGACCTTTGCTTGAAGCATCTACGGTAAGCGTTAGTTCTTTTTCTGTATCATAGTAACTTAAAACTGGAGCATTTGTAACTAATGATTTCAGTTCTTGGAAACTGTTTTCTTGTTTTTGACCCCAATGCCATGAAACGTTTTTTTCTAGTAATGTTCTTAAAGGAGCACTTACTTCTGATAGGTTTTTTAAAAATTTGCCAAGATATTGTATAAATCCAAGAAAACTTTGAAGTTCTTTGACATTTGTTGGCTGCGGCATTTCCAAAATAGCTCTTACCTTTTCTTTGTCAGGCTTTACTCCATTGCCACTTAATACATGACCAACGTATGTAACTTCTGGTTTTCGAAATTCACATTTTTCTGCTTTTAGCTTCATATTATTTTTATGGAGGACATCAAGAACACTCTTCAGCCTAGCATCATGTTCCTCCTTGTTTCTTCCCCATACAATTATGTCATCTATAATTGCTGCGCATCCTTGCATATTTGCAATTAAATCCGAAATTATCCTTTGATAGATTTCACTCGCAGTTACGATTCCAAACGGTAATCGCGTAAAAGAATATCTTCCGTATGGCGAATTGAACGTACACAATTTCGTGCTTTCTTCATCTAACTGAATCTGCCAAAATGAAGAAGTACAGTCTAGTTTAGTGAATATTGAAGCCTCTGGAATCTGTTCAATAACATCTTCTACCGTTTTTAAAGGATGATGTTCTCTCAAAATTGCTTTATTTAAGTCTCTCGGATCAATGCATATGCGGACTTGGCCTGACGGTTTTACAACAGAGACCATAGAATTCACCCAAGATGTCGGTTCTGTTTGTTTAACAATCACACCAAAACGTTCCATCCTATCTAATTCTTCTTTCACTTTGTGTCGAAGTGAAAGCGGAACTTTTCTTGGAGCATGTACCACTGGTATAGCCTTAGGATCAACCTTAATTTTGTGTTTTCCTGGTATGCATCCTATTCCCTCAAATAAATCTGGAAATTCTTTTTGTACGTCTTTTGGAACACTGTCTGCAACACTGTTCAATCTCTTGATTAGATTTAATTCTTCACAAGAGTCAACACCTAACAAAGGTTTCGATTTCATGTCAACAACATGGAAAGTTAAGACATAAAATTTATTTTTGTGTTCACAGTCCAACGTAACAATACCTTTAGAATCCAGTTTGTGACCTGAGTAAGATTTCAATGGAATGTTACTCTTACGTAATTTCATATCAACACCCAACTTCTTTGCGAGATCTAAGTTGATCACATTGCACATTGCACCCGTATCCAACTGAAAATTAACCTTTTGGTTTTGCACAGTAATGTCCTGTGTCCACTCTTTGCGTACAGTATTCACAGCGGTATCAACTGAAGACATAAGCAATGATGTGTCAGAGGACTCTGTATCTGAGCTGTCGGAGTTGGTGTCACACATATTTACGTTTTTCTGCCTATCTGCTTTACAAACACGAGCAAAATGGTTTAACTTTTTACACTTATGGCATTTTTGACCTTTGGCTGGGCAAGTTTCATGAGACGAGTCTAATCCACAGCGAGAACAAGATGATTTAGATTTTTTCTTTTTCAAATTTCCTCTCTTTTTGGGCAGTTTCTGTTTTTTCACAAAGTCAATTTTTTCTGTGGACATTGATTTTGCTTGCATAGCTGATTGTTCATGTAATCTAGTGATGTCCAAACAGTTCTTCAAAGTTAAGTCTGATCCTTGATTTATTAACTTTTCTCTGATTTTAGCACTCTTAATCCCAAAGACAATTCTATCGCGGATCATTTCTTCCTTGTTTCCGAAGTTACAGTCCTTTGCGAGAATTTGCAGATCAGCAAGAAATTGGTCAAAGCTTTCAACATCATTTTGCACCCTGGAATGAAATTTGTAACGGTTGTATATGACATTTGTACGTGGCTTGACATATTCTTCAAATTTGTCATAATGAGCTTGAAGAGATTTCTTTTCGTCATTCGTCAAACCCCAAGTTGAGTACAGACTTCTTCCTTTTTCGCCAGCCCACAACATTAAATACGAACATTTATCCTCCTCAGATTTAGATTTAAGCGGACCCGAAAACATAAATCCAATGTGTTCTCTGAAACTATTCCAGGTTCCTTCTAAATCATGACTGTCCCAGTCCATGCGAGGTGTTGTGCCAGAAATATTCATATTGTCCATATTTCCTCTTCCAATAATGATTCAGTCCATCTATTGAAGATTCACTTCTGACACCATGTCACGTATCCGGGCTATTGATGAGCAACACGAGTTATACAATTATATGTTTAATGAAGTATTCTCATACAATGACTTGCTCTAAGTGTTTAAACAATACAAAGGTAGAATACTATATAGGGTACTGCAGCAGTAGAATGTATATACCAGCTTATAAGACAATAGGTATTACTGAATACATCACACTAAGGCTATTCTTCAACATAAGCCAGTAACGGGTAAGGATCACAACGTAAATGAAACTTGTGATGAGTACCCATAAAAATGAATGGTTACGACCAGCCATCAGATACTACGCTGATAAACACAAGGAAAGATTGTTTTTATTATTTTACATCCACTGTTTTTATTTTATTGGTGTTGTTGTTGTTGTTTTCTGTTTTTAAAATGATTATCGGCTTTAAGGATGATTCAAACCATACAGTATTCATAAACATCGTTGAAATATGATTACAGAAATAAAAACAAAAAACTATCGATTAGCAATTATGTCCGTGTAGAAAACTCAAAATCGTGTTGTATTATAAATTTAATTGACTTACAAAATACACCAGGTTCAAGCCAAAAAGTGAATACCGCAGGCGGCTGTACCAAACACTCATGATGTTTTTTTGATGGGTTTCTTCTTTCTTCTTTTTCCTCCCCAGCTTGTATAATAAATCAGATCGGCTGCTTGTTTGGTGACGTCGTCATTGCAATCGGCCTGACGTAAAACGTCGGCAATTAATACGTAACGATTACCCGCGAAGTTCAAACTATAAATTTGACGACACTGCAACAAACGTTCGGCTTATTGGTTTCATTTTTTTCTGAATTTAATCATATTTCAAATTATTACTTTTTTATCAGTGGTATCAGAAAGACTAACCAGGGGTAAAAAAAAATAACTCAGCACACATATGTGTTACTTTGTAAATGACCAATCGCGATCGTCAATCAAAGAATCAATCGACCAATCAAATCAATCATTTTAGATTGAAAGTGACCGACATATGTGAGGCAGTTTTGTTGGTTTTGCTACTTAAACGTAGCTACTTAATGAAGCTGTAGTTACGACGTTTAGGTCGTCTAACTGCCATATTACTTGTTTATTATATGTTACTGGCTCGAATTTTTGCAAAAATATCGCGGATAATTATCGAAATCGAACTTCCTGTTAGGGTTAGTGGGTAGGATCAGCGGTGTTTGTGGGCAGAGCTAGTGATCCAACCATGACCTCCTTTTTACACACCGAAGAAATAAATCTTTGGGTAATTTTATGGGAAAATAAGATATTTCTTGTAAAAATATTTTTTTTCCTTTTCCAACAATGTTTTATGGGAAAATAAGATATTTCTTGTAAAAAGAAATTTCTCCTTTTCCCACAATGTTTTATATCATAAATTGTAATATTTTTTCTAGTATATATGTTGTGCCCAATCTTGAGAATATGCCCATTCTTAAGAACGGGCAGACACATTTTGCCCATTCTTAAGAATGGGCGCCCATTCTTAAGAATGGTCAATACAGTTTGTATCTGTTACCGAACGCGTTTTTTTTCGATCAATATCGACCAATAGATCGACCAACCAGTCGTCAATAAATTGCTAGATTAACAAAACAATAAATAAATGGTATATTTAACCGTGCGGGTTGACAAACACAAAGTGGAGAGCTTTCACTTCTTCAGAACACAATTTTGTCGCACTTCTCTACCACATTCGGAGCAGCTCGCACCCCGAGATAAATAAACAGGTTTATTTTTTTTTTAACTTTTACAAGTTCCTGTTCCAAACTGAACTCTAAATACCTTAAATAGTAAAATATTTATCACCTTGCGATAGATAACGCAATGTACTCATGATCCGTCAGGTCGTACCTGAACTATTTCGTACCGTTTATGTTGTATCTATCGCTAGATTTTTACTCGTTGTTTTATACTTTAACCCTTTCCTTTAGTGTACAATCCTATGTTTTTACGTTCCTGCGATTTTATACCTGACAAAACATTGGGGGAAAAGAAGAAATTGTACCAAGCCAATTTCTCCTTTTTCTACAATAATTTTTACCCTTGTAGGATGGTTGCTTTTTAAATTGCACTCTCGTTAAATTGTCATCTGCAACTTCTTAGGATTTGTACAAATGTAAAATTTAAAAAAAAAAGAAAAAAAAAAAAAACACAAAAAAACAGGAAAGTGTTGAGTGCTTTTATGCAAGGAATGGTTATAGGCCTAATTCTAGAACTGTTGCCTTTTACTTTTTAATGTAGTGACATTGTCCTATTGCACAATATAGGGATTTGAAATAGCATTTGATTAAGCCATAGCCCGGGTGGTAGGGTATAATGTCTATGTGGGTCCACCCTGGTCCAAATAAAGACCCGGGTTCTGCAGTTAAGGAAATTATGGAATTGTCAATTAATGCCTGGGAGGTAGTGTATAATATGTGTGTAGGTCCACCCGAGTCAAATTATTGACCCGGGTTTTGCAGTTAAGGCAAATTATGATATTGACAAAATGAATGAATTTGAATAGTCTTTTGAATGGTATAGATCAGAATGGAAATGTTTTGATTTTGTGCTTTGAAAGTTTTGAGCAGGTTGTATTAAATTCAAAATGCTTGAGCTAACGTTTTAATCAAATTGCTTTGAAAAAAAATGATTAAAAAAAATGATATAAACCATAAAACATCATGTTTCATTCACCAAATCAATTGAAATCAGTTGTTTTATTTCAAAATCAGGTATCACAGCCTCCTTTAGGACCTGACTGAGGTAATCGCTTCCACCAAAAGGTTGACATGTAAAAAAAACACTTTCAGATGTTAAAAACATGAAAAAATAAGACCCATTAAATTGCATTTCAATAAGTCACACTGTCACTTAAGTTTTGTCTTGATTGATTGATTGATTGATTGCATGGGGTTTAACGCCACTTGTAACAGTAATTCAGTCATATCGCAGCCGCTCAGAGCACCTAACAATGGATTTCTGTTATTTCTCACACCAGTACTACCACTACATCCTTACCTGGCCTCCAACTGCTATTCCACTTAGGTTTACAATTATCCACCCATTGGTGAGAGACAAATGGCGGAAAGAATATGTGCCGCCTCCGGGGCTCGAACCCATGACATCCCATTTTGAAGTTTGACCGAAGATAAACAATAGGAACACATATTTATTGAACTGACTTCCCTTGCATTTTATTTTAAGCCACTTTTAAAAGTATTTCAGTCATATCATGAAGGCTTGAGCACCTACCCCTAGATTCTCTCATAGTGCAACAACAACATCCTTTCTGTGCCCCCAGCTGCTCATTAGACTTAGGTTTATAATTATCTACCCAATTGTGGGAGGCAAATGTCTGAAAGGATTTTTGTCCCAGCCGGGATTGAATTTGCGACCTCGCAACTTGGAATGGCATATGTTACTAACTGTGCTATGGACGAAGTCCCCAAAAGTTATATTGTCATAGGCAATATACATGGCAATGTGTTACAGTGTTTTCAATAGTCTTTATTTAACGCATCAAAATGTGAAGATGAGTGGGAATAGGTTCAAGAGCACATGCCAATTGAAATGCATTGTACAATCCAGGTAGCTCAGTTTGTAACACACTTTTTGCTAAATTCACAAGTTCACTTTGTCAAAATTCAAAGAAGTTGTAGACAACAATGAAATTAGAGTGCAATTTGAAAAGTAACTAACCCACAGAATAGAAACTATAGTTTGAAAAGAAGAAATCACTTGTTACAAGCAATTTCTTCTTTTTCCAAAATGTTTTCTCACATATAAAATCTTAAGGACTTATAAAGCAGGGATTGCACAGGAAAGTGTGAAACAAAAGAATATGCCTATTAAGTACATACAAATTCTTTGCAGTCTAATAAGAATTAATACTTTCAGACACAACAAAGATGGTCAGTAAATATGCTCTCCACACGGAGTTAATTTCTAAAAGCTAACATCTGCTGTGTTGACTTGATCACTCATTTATCAATGTTGTCAACACAAAGTCTATTGTTTTTCAGATTTTAATTTCAAGTTCATATCACCCAATGAAATGCAATGTCATTGACACCACTGTTCATGCAAACAATCAATATCTTGTATCCATTAAAGGGGTGATCAAAAGCAATCAGTCATTTAGCTCACCTGGTCACAATATGCTCATGGTGGGTTTTTGTTATCCTTTAATGTCGGGCATAAATTCAGCAATAACACTTTAGATTTCACAATTTTGGTGGGTTTTCCCAAACTTACAGAAATTATTGAATGGTCATTAGGAAGATCCCTTTGGACTTTGATGACATTCCATCCCATTTCACAGGAAAAGTGTTCTTAATGCCAGTTTCCTCTTTACAATGCAACAGGTGCTTAATTTTGGCTCGATCTTTCTCAAACTTGCTGGAAGTGGTTATATAGTAATGAGGAATATGACAGCTCATCACAACATGCATCATATGACTCTCATGTATGGTCATAGGATCTGTTATGTGCCTATGTTGTATTAAAAGTGGAACGTTGTAATAGATGTAGCTTGTGGTTTTACTTGTGTGAGAAATGACAGGAGCCATGGTTAGGTGCACCAGTCATATGATATCCATGTATCAGAAAGTGGCCTTAAACACCATTCAACAAATACACCTTGATGACAATTTCCTATAATTACAGCTATACAAGTTTTGCACATTTCTTACATGCAAGGAAGATCCTTGTATAGAATATAATAAAAAGGGGCCTTAACCCTTTCCTGTTTGTCAAAATTTAAAATTGTTCAATTTGAAAGAAGCTGCAGACAACGATTAAAAGACAGTGCAATTTGAAAAGTAACAAATGTACAGGGTAGAAATTATTGTGGGAAAGAAGAAGTTGCTTGTTACAAGCAATTTCTTCTTTTCCCACAATGTTTTTGCTAGCATGAAACCATGGGGACCTATAAACCAGGGATTGAACAGGAAAGTGTTAATGACAATTGCCTTGTTATGGCTTACAAGTCAAAAATCTTGGCTTAGTCTCTGTGTTTTATGCTGCAAGGGAATTCCAAATATTTTTTCAAGCTATGTGGAAGTCCCAATATCAAATAAAATAGCATATTTCACCAAATATCAAGAGAAACTCTGCCATTCATACAGGTTAACAAAATGTTAGACTGATCCAAGTTAAAAGAAGTTACAGACAACACTTTCATCAAGACTTAAATTATGATAATCTTTGTCTTTTGGGTAAAAACTTTGTAGATAATGAAGAAAATGGCTTATAACAAGTAATTTCTTTGTTGTCCACAATGTTTATCAAAGCTTTTTAAATGACAGGCATCAAAAAGTGTAATGGTGTGGGAATGGGCTAGGTGAAAATATCCTAGCAACTCAAACCCATTATCACACAACAAATTTTAGACTGGTTCTAAATGAAAAAAATTACAGTTGACATTTCAAATCGGACTAAGATTGGAAACTAACTGCCAAATAAAGTAGTAAACATCTGGGGAAAAGGAGACATTACATGTTACAAGCAATGTCTCCTTTCCCCTCAAAGTTTTCTGTGATCATATTTCCTCAGGTTGCCAAAAAGCAAAATTGTCTGGTCATGGGTTAAGTATTCAAATTTGTAGAAAGAATCATAATGCTAACAAAATAGTTTTTTCCATCAAATATCAAGTAAAAAGGGGACTTAGTATCTATAACAGCTTTGAAGCTCATTTTATACTTTTATGCCCCTGCATCGAAAGATAGGGGGCATATTGTTTTACCGTTGTCCGTCTGTCTGTCATTGAGTCTGTCTGTCTGCAAAACTTAACAAAAAAACTTAACAAAAAAACTTAACATTGCCAATTACTTCCAGCATATTCAAAATACATCTCCATAATATGCATCTCCTCATTTCAAGGTCAAGGTCATGTGATAAGGTCAAGGTCACACACCAAGATCAAACACAAAATACACTAATGTATGGCGGATCACAAACACATCTTGTTTGCCTGTACATTTTTCCACCTTTAAGATATTTGTATGGTCATCTTAATGACCTTTACTCTTAATATTGTAATTGAATATCAAGGGTTCATGGCAAAACTGTAATAACTCTGTTTTTGGCAAATTTTACAGGAGAGAGGAAAAAACATTCTCATTTTTTCATTTCTAATTTACTAAAGGAAAAATTCTGAACATATTTTCCTTTTTTTTTCATTAAAAGAAAATAATAAAGAAAAGAAATTGGAAAAAAAAATTGTATATAATGAGTTATATGTATATGTGTGAGTTACTACAGTATTGCACTGAAACAGCTCTAAAAGATTCATTGCATTACTGTAGTAACTACAGGTACTACTGTATTGCATACTAATTCTGATAAATTTTATGAAAAAAAAATCTGTTCAATAATGAAGTAAAAGATTAATAAAGCTTTTTGAATTGAGATGCCTGGATCAAAATTATATGCACTGTTGATAGGTTACTTGAAGATTGTTACTGCAGCTTGAATATCCTGCTGTAGTTACATAGTTTTGATATCCCTCAGGCAATATATAATCTAACTTATATTAGCCTAACACCAACCTTGCCTACTAATTCTTGCAATAACAAAATCCAAAATAAGTATTTCAATACAAAAAAAAAATTTATTAGTTTGCTTTTGGGCCAATTCTAACTCTGGCTGAAGGGGATTTGTCATTGCGTTGACTCTCTCATGACCGAATTAAATAGTTTCTTATAAATTTTCCACAGAAAATATTTGATGGATTTAAAACAAATTTCACAGGGATTATCCATGGGTTACCCTTTTTTCTGATTCCTTATGTTAATCTGAAATGATTTTTATACGCCCGTCGAAGACGGGACGCATTATGGGATCACCCGTGGTGTCCGGCGTCCTGGCGTCTGGGCGTCCGGGCGGTGTCCACTTCTTTGTCCGGAGCATAACTCTGTCACCATAAGTCCGATTGACTTTAAACTTGGCAATTATATTCTTCTCATCAATACGGAGTGCAGTGCACAAGAACCATAACTCTACCTGGCCTATTTTTTGAGTTATTGCCCTTTGTTTTTTTTCATACTTGAATCTTGTCCGGAGTATATCTCTAAAAGTATTATAGCTAGGATCACGAAACTTTATGGGTGGATAGAGCTCACCAAGGGGGAGTGCAGTGCACAAGAACCATAACTCTACCTGGCCTATTTTTTGAGTTATTGCCCTTTGTTGTTTTTCATACTTGAATCTTGTCCGGAGTATATCTCTAAAAGTATTATAGCTAGGATCACGAAACTTTATGGGTGTATAGATCTCACCAAGGGGGAGTGCAGTGCACAAGAGCCATAACTCTACCTGGCCTATTTTTTGAGTTATTGCCCTTTGTTGTTTTTCATACTTGAATCTTGTATGGAGTATATCTCTAAAAGTATGATAGCTAGAATCATGAAATTTCATAAATGGATAGAACTCACAAGGTAGGAGTGCAGTGTACAAGAACCATAACTCTATCTGGCCTATTTTTTGAGTTATTGCCGTTTGTTGTATTTCATACTTGAATCTTGTCCGGAGTATACCTCTAAAAGTATAATAGCTAGGATTATGAAACTTCATGGGTGTATAGATCTCATCAAGGGGGAGTGCAGTGCACAAGAACCATAACTGTACCTGGCCTATTTTTTGAGTTATTGCCCTTTGTTGATTTTCATACTTGAATATTGTCCGGACTATATCTCTAAAAGTATAATAGCTAGAATTATGAAATTTATTGGATGGATAGATCATACAAAGGGGGAGTGCAGTGTACAAGAACCATAACTCTTCCTAGCGTATATTTTGAGTTATTGCCCTTTGTTATTTTTCATACTTGAATCTTGTCCGGAGTATATCTCTAAAAGTATGATAGCTAGAATCATGAAATTTCATAGATGGATAGAGCTCACCAAGTGGGAGTGCAGTGCACAAGAACCATAACTTTACCTAGCCTATTTTTTGAGTTATTGTCCTTTGTTGTTTTTCAAACTTAAATCTTGTTTGGAGTATATCTCTAAAAGTATTATAGCTAGGATCATGATACTTCATGAGTGTATAGATCTCACCAAGGGTTGTGCAGTGCACAAGAACCATAACTCTACCTGGCCTATTTTTTTAGTTATTGCCCTTTGTTGTTTTTCATACTTGAATCTTGCATGGAGTATGTCTCTAAAAGTATAATAGTTAGAATCATGAAATTTCATAAATGGATAGAGCTCACAAGGTAGGAGTGCAGTGTACAAGAACCATAACTCTACCTAGCATATATTTTGAGTTATTGCCCTTTGTTGTTTTTCATACTTGAATCTTGTCCGGAGTATATCTCTAAAAGTATTATAGCTAGAATCATGAAACTTCATGGATGGATAGAGCTCACCAAGTGGGAGTGCAGTGTACAAGAACCATAACTCTACCTAGCGTATATTTTGAGTTATTGCCCTTTGTTGTTTTTCATACTTTGTTTGACAAAAAATATTCATTTACAATAACATCAGTTCTATTCAAACCCCCAGTTAATATTAAGTAGCGTGACGGGTGTATCTTGTGACAATTTGGCACCTTGTTTTTATTGGCATAAAATAATTATGTATAGTGAAAAATCCTTTTATCAGAACCTTTGGTCAGGTTTCAACCAAATTCCACATCAATAGGTCTTGGAAAAGCTTTCTCATATTTCTGAAAACATGGCTTTTATATACAAGAAAGATTCTTGGGTGATCCCTTATAATGCAGATCCCTTATTATAACCAATAAAAAACAACGGGGGCTTTTATAGGCCAGGCTTAATTCTATGATTCTGATACCAATTATGACCATGGAGAGTCATGTCTCAAGTTGCAGAGACCCATGGAAATAATTCTATTTCCTGGAATAAAAAAGTTTCCTACCATGTATGAAGTGGCAGAGTCTCAAAGGGTCACCCTATATAGACTTAGAGGATTTGGGGTGGGGTGGGATTAAAAAAAGCATTTCATAAACCCCTAATGCTGTAGGAATTATCACTGGATTTTCTTTTACATTCTTACAAACTAGTTTCTTTGGCGACTGACAAATGGAAATTTAGACAGGTAAGATTGGAAATGCTCTCCCCATGACTAGGATAGCTTATAGCTCTGTTATTTGGCATTATGCATAAGATCATGGTCCTCTATGAGAACTGCTATGAACATTACTTTTATGATTTGTGAGATGGCTTAGCAAAAGAGAAGAGAAACAATAGGCCTTTAGAGATTCTTAAACAACAATATTACTCAAAAAATTTTCTAAACAGTTTATCAATGAACTTGGTATCAATATTTGTCACATGGTTCTCCAAAGTTCCCAGGATCTCCTTTGGGCAATGAAGAATGAAGAAATTAAGATTGTTTTATTTTACTGAGCACTCACCAATACATTTTATAGATGTACAAGTTATAGTGAATGATCAAAGGTCAATTTTGTCTTTACAGGTTATAGACAAAATTGACCTTTGATCACTCACTTTAACATGTACATCTTATGATCTATAGTTTATTTTAAACTAATTTAGTAGCTATATTATGTAAGTTGTACATCTCCATAAATCATCTGCAAAGAAATGATATATTTAACTGGTTTAAAATCTAGGCTTCATAAGCAAAAGTATAATTAGGAATCTTCTCTTGACCCATAAAAGGAAAGACTTTGAAATTTGATACTAAAAAGTCTTCTCTTTGAAGCTGTTTTTGATAAATGTGATGAAAATATCTGAAATAATAACCTTTTGATCCCTATTTTTACAAGCCAAACACATATTTGGACTTTTCTTGAAATATGAATACATGTGTTTTTCTTACCCATCAGTTAATATATTATACTACAGCAAGTGTTCTGCTAGAGTCTATTTGTCTATTTAAGTAATGGTAGTAAACACATACAGGCATTTTGAATGCCTCTGCATTTAGCTAAAAGAAGATCTTTGGTATTAAAACTGAAACCTGTAGAAGTTGGCCTAGATATGTGGACTAGCATTTTTTTTTTACTTGAATAACTATAGAAACATTAGTAGAAAGACTTTTATTATCAGAAACTTTGCCTATGAGTTGTATTGGGATATATGCTGGTTAGAACAGTATATCAGTAACATTCAATGGGCTTAACCCATTACCACACAATGACGCCTTCTGACGCTCAAGAGAGGCAGTTGAGAAAACATGGTATGAAATGAAAATTTCTTATGTTGCACCATGTTTTCTACCCAGTTAGTTGAAAAAATCTAGAATTTTGTGAACCTAAAAATGTTGTCTGCAACCCCTTTCACCTTGGGCCAGTCTAAAATTTTGTCGTCTTATAATCGGTTTATTATGCATCTACATAATGCAGACAACAATGTGGTTGGATGCAGTTTGAAATGAAATCATTGTATGTAGTAGAAAATATTGTGGAAAAAGAAGAAATTGCTTGTTCTTCTCTTTCCACAATCTTTCCTCAAGTATAAAATCACAGCAAGGTAAAATCCCGAGTTGGAACAGGAAGGGGTGAGATAGCAACAACATACCAATTGATTTAGTATATCATTGAAAGCATCTTGTTGTAATAGTGATTTTTGCCATTTCAATGTTAAGATTACATGTAACTTTATTTTCACTTGTATGTCAAATTAGAAGTTAACTCATTTAACTACTTTGAAGAGAACAGCTCTATTGAAGCCAGTTGTTTGTTTGTTTGTATGGTACTTAATGCCACGCTTTAAAGATCGCCAGCTATATCATCACTTAGTCCACATATCCCTTTCCTGAACAAATTCTGGTTTTAAGGCATTATAATCTAAAACTTAGAGAACATTGTGGGAAAAGAATAAATTCTTTGTTTCAAGCAATTTCCTCTTTTCCCGCAATATTTTCTACTAAGAAGATGTGTTACTTTAAAATTGCACCCTTTTTATATTGTCTTCTGCAACTTCTTTTAATTTTGACAAGCCTTAAAAAAGGAAAACAGGAAAGAATTATAAGAGTATTCACGAGCTTCCTCCGTATCAGTAAATGTAAGCCTGGGCTTTGAATATCAAAAACATAGATACCTATGTGACAAGCAGTGCAGTCATAGAGATTCGAACCTGCAACCCTCAATTTCTCTCAGATTTATAGCCTGCCACTAATGAGACATGCAAAACCCTTGGTTGATTGTCCAACTAAACAGGCTAGCTATGAGGGAAACTTCTTGGCTTATTTCTGCTTTTTTTTTCATTTAACCTATTCCTACACAATAACACTCTTGGATGCCCCTCAAGAAAAACAATTGGGAAAACATTGTAAAAAATGAAGAACTTGCTTGTTGCAAGCAATTTCTTCATTTTACATTATGTTTTCTACCCAAAAATTTTAAAAGAAATTTAAGATTTCTCAGATTTTAAATCTTTGTCTGCAACTAATTTCAATTTGGACCAGTCTTAAATCTTGGCATCTGGTAATGGGTTAAATATGAATTTTTATTCCTCATGGATTTGATACATTTGCATTTGGCCTTTAAAAATAGCTTATTTTATATTCACTTGCCAAATATTTAATTACTACCTTTCTTTTTTATTTTTTTGTAGTTCAATGCTATTTTCAACTGTAACTCAGTTATATTAGGGCAACTGATGCACCTAACCATGGCTTCCTGTTGTTTTCCATACCGGAACTTGAACATTCAAGGAGCTACCATATAATGTCAATGAAAAGTACTTTCATTTGGCCATTGGTGAGAGACAAATTAATCACACATGCAATGACACATGTTGAAAATGAATATAGCTGATCTGTGGTACAAACTCATGACCTTTGGATTCAGGATCAAAGTGTGTTACTGACTAAGTTAACTGAGTTCAGCTTTTTTTAGCTCACCGTACAACAAGGTGCTCATGGTGGACTTTTTTATTGTTGAATGTCCAGATTGTCCTCTGGTTGTGTGTTGTTTGTCATCCATTGTCGATTCAGTGTTACCGCTCTACGGGTCACAATTTTGGTGCAACCCTACTCAAATAAGCTGGATTTTTATGCCCCCGCATCGATAAGATCAGGGGCATATTGTTTTACCGGTGTCTGTCTGTCTGTCCATCTTAACCTGCCTACTAAACATTTTCCTATAACTTCAACCCTGATTAAGTTGAAATGCTAATACTTGGCATGTAGATATGTCTCAACAAGGCGCAACTGGGGAAGGTCATTTCATCAAGGTCAAGGTCAAAATTTTAACCCTTTGCCCGTTTCTAAAGAATTCTTGTTTAGGGGGCATAGTGTTTCACAAACACATCTTGTTTTTATTGAACTGTTAATGATTTCAATTTTTTATGTTGACATTCCACCCAATATCAAGGGGGTGGGGGGGAATTGTAATAATGACCATGTCAAGGCTACCGCTCTAACCTTGCAGTTTGGGGTAAATCTTTCTATAACATGCTGAAAATGTTTGTATGGTCATAGGGATGATCTCCATTCACCCATTTGTAGATGACAAAACTTAAGACTGGTCAAAATTGAAAGGAGTTGCAGACGACAATTTGAAGTTTATGAAATTTTAGATTGTTTAACTTTCTAGGCAGAAAACATTGTGAAAATGAAGAAATTGCTTGTAACAAGCAATTTCTTCATTTTACACAATGTGTTTCCCGTTATTTTTCCTAAGGGATGTCCAAAAGTGTCATTGTGTGGTAATGGGTTAAATAATCGTGCTTCCAATTCTGTCTATACCAGGTGAAAAGCCAACTTCCTTATTCCACTCAACATATCACTCTTATGGCTCAAACCTGCTGAAAATGTATGATTGATGCCTATGGAACATGGTAGCATTTCATCCATTGTCACTGGAAAAGGGGCTTTAGTGACTAATTCATTGATACTGCACTATAGATCATAATTTTCAGCTCAACTGGCTAAAAGCCATAGGGTTATTGACATGGCTTGGTGTCTGTTGTGCGTCCAGTAGTCTCCCTGTCAGTAAGTTTTACTGTAAAAATCCTCTCACCAGAGTACTGAACTGAATTCAACCAAATTCACAGAAATGATCCTTGGGTGACATTTCATCAGATTCCTTCAAAGAATTTTGATCAGTTTGAGAACATGGCTTAAATGGGTGGAAACACTGTATGTTGAAAGTTTTAAAAAGCCACTCAGAACCAGTGGATAGATTTCAACCAAATTTTGAAGGAGGAATCCTTGTGTGACCCTGAATCAGATTCCTTCAAACAAATTTGTTCAGATGAAAATCGTGTCTTTATCCCATTCCCACACATTGACACTCTCTGTTACCCCTCAAGAAACCAATTGAGAAAGCATTGTGTAAAATGAAGCAATTTGCTTGAACCAAGCTATTTCTTCATTTTCCATAATGTTTTCAAAAAAATTGAAAAATTAGAAAATTCACAGGATTCAATTTGTTGTCTGCAACTCTTTTCAATATGCACTGGTATAAAGCTTTGTTATATGGTTAAGGGTTAATGGGCAGGGCTAATTTCCAAATATTGTGAAAACTTTGAAGAAACTTTTTCTCAGAAAGCAGTTGATTGATTTAATTTTTATTTCACAGGGATGAGCCTTTTGTGACTTTCTTATTGCCATATATGGTAGACAGTGAAAACTTTTATTTCTCAGATACAAGTCGACTTATTTTAACAAAATTATCCTTTGGAGACCCTTTAACAGATTTCCTCAATGAATTTGATTATATTAAAAGAATGGCTTTTTCCTGGTGGGGGGCTAATTTCCAAATATGAAATATATTCTGAAAACTTTAAAATCTTCACCGAATCCTGTGGATAGGAATTTTTAACCAAATTTCACAGGAATGACCCTCAGAATGACTCTTTGTCAGATACCTTCATATAACCTTGGTCAGTTGAAAAACATGGCTTTTATGTCCATGGCATAGAATGGATATTTTAAAAATTTTGTAAATACCTTTTTATTTGAATGAATTCTGCATACCTTAACTTGACTATTGTAAAAAAGTGAAGAAATTTAAGTGCTTCTGTAGAACTATTTCAAAGAATTCATTGCCCAGATTTATTTGCCAGATATGGCAAAGATAATTAAGTTTATATTGAATTCTGTGGCCGCGGCAATATTGCTTTCGGTAGCATGTCAGACTTATAATCAGCTAGGGTGTTCCAGGTTTGGTCCTTGGTTTGCGGCAAATGTGCTTTCCGACATTTGTGGAGGCTCAGAAAGGATGTAGTTATTGTGTACTTGTGAGAAATACTAGGAATCCATGGTTAGATATATATGAAGTATTGTGCTGTCTTAGAGGCGATGTAATTGTAACTACTCATCTAATCACCCTTTTTGTCCATTATACTTATGAAACATGCCTAAATGTTTGTGTAGTCACCAAAATGACACCTTTATAAAGGATGGTTACTTTAGTAGAATAGATGACACAAGATTGTAAGTGATTTAGCATCCAAATGTTACTCTTGTTTGTAACCGATTACCACATAATTTCACTTACCGCCCTGAAGAAATATGATTAAGGAAAATTTGAAGCAAGAGGAGCAAATGGCTTGTAACAAGCAATTTCGCCTTTTTGCCAAATATTTTCTACCTTATTTTGTGCTTATTTCCAATTTGAGTAGACTTTGCAAAATTTCCTGCAGCTTAATTCTATCAGTTTTTACATTATCTAACATTTGTCTGGTAATTGGTTAATCCATTCCTACACAAGAAAATTTGACAATGGTCCAATAATTGAAAGAAGTTGCAGATGATATTTAAACTCAATGAAACTTTAGATATTTCATACTCCTGGTTATAAAACATTGTGGAACTTGAATGAAGAAATTGCTTGTTACAAGCAATTTCTTTATTTTACACAATGTTTACCAATTGTTTTTTAAGTGTTGTCAAAAAGCGCCATTGTGTGGGATTGGGTTAAAAGTTGTTTTCCTTTACGATGCTGTCCGGTGATCTTGAGCATCTAAGATAACTTCCATAATGCGCAAGATCACCGGACGCGCAAGATCACCGGACACGCAAGATCACCGGACACGAATGTATCAAGGTGCTACCGTTTTTTGAGAGGCGTAAAACCTCTAATTGTCACGGTTAAAATTCGTTGAATAACTTCACACACTTAATAATGTCACATATGCCTTATTTTTAATCAAAAGACGGGTTTACACGCTGACAGAATACGGTAGAAACAGTCATAGTGACATCGTCATTTCTTAAGGATTAACTGCGTTCCGTCTTCGTGTTTTCTAAGATGGAAGATTGATAACAGAATAAGATTACGAAATATTAGATGTTATTGATCTTACAAAAACAATATGACCATTATATTTTATTTTGCCATGGGACGACCTTTTAAAAAGATTATTGGTTCACCGGAAGTTATATCGAACGACTGTAGTGAAGCCGTATCGGAGTGGGTTTTTCTATAGTAACGTTTTATTATGGTATATTACGGTTCACATACAAATTAAATGTTCTAAAATTAATATTTCTTACAGTATTACCAACGAATAGGCCTATTTTCCTATTAAAATCGACGTTTTGCCCTTTCTTAAGAATGGGCAAAGCCTTGATTTTATCATCTGCCCATTCTTAAGAATGGGCATTCTCAAGAATGGGCACGACATATATACTCGTCGATATGCTGTCTGTAACTTTTTACAAAAAGGACCAGTCTTAGATTTAGCTAGTGAGTATGGGTTAACCCATTCCCACACAGTGACGCTTTTGGACGCCCCTCGAGAAGAACAATTGAGAAAAAACATCGTGTAAAATGAAGAAATTGCTTATAACAAGCAATTTCTTCATTTTACACAATGTTTTCTATCCAGAAAGTTGAAAAAACCTACAATTTCATATACTTTAAATTGTCGTCTGCATCTCCTTTCAGTTTGGGCCAGTATAATTTTTTTTGTCTGGGAATGGGTTAAAGGAAGAGGGTTTTGCAAAACGACGGCATACCGCCATGACGACGTCATAACATTTCATGGTTAATACAGGACAAATCATGTACAAATGCTGAAGTCATAAAAGATCATAATTTGTTCTTGAACAATTCATTTTGCCGAAATACTGAAATTAGTGTTAAGAATTTATTGAGTATTTCATGTTCAAAACCTTTCCACTTTGAAAAGGGTGGTCCAACTAAATATTTAACTGACAAGAGTCAGGTTGTCTCTTGTAACAGAAAATTACAAAAGTTCCCTCTTTCTCTCTTATAACCATTTTTCTTTTCATCAGTTTCAAAAGTTTAACCGATTGACGGATAGCTGGACCCGCCCACTGACACTAGACAGAAAGTCCATCAGAGCTATCATCCAGCGTTATTTTGCAAAAGATATGATCAGTAACATGTAAAAAGGATGAAATGGTGGTTTTGGCGACCTAAACCCCGTAACTGTAGTTATGACGTTTAAAACCCAAACCAACAGAAATGCTTCATATACAAGTCTGCGACTCCCGGTCTAAATGAATGATTTGATTGATCGATTGATTCTTTGAATGACATCGCGATCCGTCAATTTACCATATACCTGTAACATATACGAGGGACGATCTCGACTTTTCATGCTCCTCTCTTACAAATGCAGCTATATACACACATTATATATTGGTGAAAACTACAATAACTTGGTCCGTTTATTTTCGAGGATAGTTGTGTTCACTCTAATATGTGATAGGTGTTTCGTCTTTCATGAACTCTTTGTTAGAGGAACAACGCTCTGTAATCAGGTTTCTTGTTGCAGAAGGTGAAAAGCCCTGCCACATCTTTCAGATGCTTAAAAAAGATTTATTTTCTGGTAAATATGTATCACATTCAACCTTCTACAACTGGCTTTCTCAGTTTCGTGAAGGCAGAACAAGTGTTTGTGACAGGCCTGAAGCGGTTACCCAAATAATGGTAGAAAATGTTAAAGCTTTTGTCAACAAAAAGCGTCAGGTAACTTTGGAGGAGGTTGCCAACAAGTTTAGCATCGGTAATGCATCGGCACACAAGATTTTACACGAACACCTAGGCATGAGCAAGGTGAGTGCCAGATTGGTGCATCGACAGCTGTCCGCAGACCAAAAGGCAACCAGAGTAACCAATGCAAAAGAACATTTAAGTCGTTTAAGTCGTGAAAGAGATAAGTTTTTGAACCGCATTATCACTGGAGATGAGATGTGGGTTCATTATTCCGAACCTGAGACAAAGGCTCAGTCAAAGCAGTGGAACCGAGCTATTTCCCAACCTCCTAAAAAGTTTAAGCTATCTCCTACCACTGGAAAAGTCTTGCTTGTTTGCTTTTGGGATTCAAACGAAGGATACTTACACATTTCATGTCAAAGGGTCAAATTCTGAAAAGTCTCAGAGAAAAGCTCAAGCGAATGCGTCCCAGGTTAGCACAGAAAAATGTCCTCCTTCTTCACGATAACGCCCCTCCAATACCGCCGCAACTACAGTGGGGGTGATCAACTCTTACAAATAGCAATTGTTGTCTCACCCTCCTTATAGCACTGACCTCGCCCTATGTGACTTTTATTTGTTTCCAGAACTGAAAAGATTGCTCGCTGGAAAGAAATAAAAGACCAGGGAAGTTATCTGCTGTTACACAGTACCTAAAACATAGGTCTACGTCATGGTTCACAGCGGGAATACAAAAGCTCCCACGAAGATAGCAAATGTGCGTAGACGTAGGTGGAGACTATTTTGAAAAAAAAAGTAGACTTGTTTTTAAATGTTGAATGGTTGACGAGAACGAGTCCAAAGTCCGGATATTTTCTGACCGTCCCTCGTACATCCCACACATACAAAATTGGACACGCCAGAAAAAATCCGAATCTGATAACGTATAATGTAAATTAATGTAATCAGAATGGGAAAGGAGAAGGGAATTACTTGTAGAAATACAGATTTTTTATTTATTTATTTTTTTTATTTCATCGAATAAATTAAATAAAAAACGGCATATGATAAATGGAATATCATATTACGATTACCATAAAACATCTTCTATTTGCTTCTCGCTGCGGAGAAAAATTTGGTATTCCACTCGACCTTCTATCTCGTGAAATATCCAAATTTTCCTCGGCATCTCAAAGCAAATACACGATGTTGTATCGATATTGTAACAAAATGTTTCCTGTTTATCGAGGGATAAATGACAGATCGAAAGCCACACTAGTATCGAGAGAACAGGTTGTCTGAAATACCAGAAGACTTTAATTCGTTGTTTGATATAGACAAAATAGAAAAATATCGAAAGTACAACTGAAATAATATTAAGTCGCACCGTTTCAGTAGACTACTGTCCAATCCCCAATTACCACTTCATTTAAATGAGGAAAAAATGTTCCTAACTCCTAATTCAGATTTTTTACACTAGTGTACGTATAAGATTCAATCGACGTCAGGGACGCATGGCAATGGTCGAAAAGAGCAATGATCGACTTTCTAGTTTTCTGATTCAAAGCGCATCGTCTGTCTTTTACCCTTTCCCACTTGACTGGTCAAAATTCAAAGAAGCAGCAGACGCCAGTTTCAAGTTCATGCAATTAAAAAAACGCTTGTCTTTCTGGGTAGGAAATATTATGGATAATGAAGAAATCTCTTGAGGGGCGTAAAAAAGCGGGATTGTGTGGGAGTGGGTTCTCTGTCACGTTAAAATTATTACCAGGCCTAACCAACAGACAAGAGGATAGATCTCAGTCTTGATATACACAATAAATTCTAAATCAGACGCTATTTATCGTACACACATCTTTAATTTACGCATCGCGATTGTCAATAAAAAAAATCGATGGACCAATCAAATCAACTTTTAAAACCGAAATTGAACTTGTAACTCCAAAACTGGACGCTCTTTAAGTTACGCATTTTGGTTCGTTTGGCAACTTGAACGTTCTAACTACAGCTTACTCAAGCTAAAGTTACGACGTTTATGTCGCCAACTAACCCTTTTACTTTTTAATATGTTTACTCTCTGGTTATTTATTTAGCAAAATGTCACTGTTGAATTTCTACGTCTAACTTCCTGTTTGAGATCAGTGGGCATGACCAAGGATCCATCAATTGACCAATCTCTTGCCCCGCCCACTCACTACGTTAGCCCCTCCCATTATCTCTGACAAGAAGTTCAACTTCGATTTAAAATGACGCTTCTTTCAAAATTAAAAACCAGTAGCATGGAACAAAAAAGTAGATAAGAAGCTTTGGAAAACAAAGTGAATTATGAAGAAATTGCTGTGACAATGTTTTCTATAGTAAAAAAAAAACATTGTTTCCCAAAGCTTCTTACTTGTGGGGCATAAAAAAAGAGGGATTGTGTGGGAATGGGTTAATATTATAGCTCGCTCTATTGATAGTGAACATCATACTCAATGTTTCAAATTCAATGCTGCAGTAATATAAGAGATATTAGGATATGTCACAGTAATATTAGATGTATTACGATATGTCACAGTACTATTAGAGACATTGGATATGTCACAGTAATATGAGAGATATAACGATATGTCAAAGTAATATAAGAGATATTGGATATGTCTGAGTAATATTAGAGATATTACGATATGTCACAGAAATATTAGAGATATTACGATATGTCACAGTAATATTAGAGATATTACGGTATGTCACAGTAATATATGAAATATTTCGATATGCCAAGGTAATATTAGAGATATAACGGTATGTCACAGTAATATTAAAGATATTACACAGTAATATTAAAGATATTACGATATGTCACAGTAATATTAGAGATATTACGATACGTCACAGTAATATTAGAGATATTACGGTATGTCACAGTAATACTAGAGACTATATGTCACGGTAATATTAGACATATTACGATATGTCACAGTAATATAAGAGATATTACTATAAGTCGCAGTAATATCAGAGGTATGTCGGTATGTCACAGTAATATTTGAGATATTACGATATGTCAAAGTAATATTAGAGATATTACGATATGTCAAAGTTTTTGGTATGGCATGCAGCGACCACAACAACGTCGCAAACGACGACAACCCATTGCAGTATCCATTGTTATATAAAAAAAATACAACTAGAAAAACTACATAAATATTATCTACATAAATATTTACTACAATATTTCGCCTCAATGCATTTTGACCAATTCAATGAAACGTACAAATCATTACATAAAATTCACTCGAATTGAAAAAAATCGACCAATCACGGCTATCAATCAAATAAACAGTCGACCAATCAAATAATTCATTTAGACTGGAATTTAACTTTGAACTCCAACAATGGTCGCCATTTATTTGACGCATTTTTGTTGGTTTTGCGACTTAAACGTCGTAACTAAAGCTTATTCAACCATTCTATTTTCTGTTACGTGCTACTGACCATAATATTTGCAAAATAACGCTGTAAAATATCGAAGCGGGACTTCCTTTCGCAGTCAATCGGCGGGATCAACGGATCAAGTTGTTCAGTAACGTGACTAATTAGGCGAAATGGACTTTCTGGAAAATACAAAAAGGATCGATTCTGGTCGTTCAGCCTGGTCGAAACCTTTCTCCATCTTAACTTTTTCCTGGGGTGAGTTTTTTTGTCGTCGAGATGAAAAGTTCTGCTACCTATGATTTTTGAGATGTTTTACATGAAAGTATTCGACGTCGTCAAGGTTACTTGTATAAGCCAATGCTGATTACTCTTAAACTCATCTTTAAGAATTCTTAAGAATCTTATTTAGCGGCTTAAAAATCTTCATCTAAAGAACGCTTTATCTACTAAAAAACTAAATAAGTTTCTTAAAAATCTCGACGAAAAGAACGCACCTACCCTTTGGGTCACCAATTTTCTTCATAAGGAATTTACGCGTACCCAGCAGTGGCCTTGGCGACGTCAAATATTTTCACTCAAAATAACAAAAAAAAAACACAAAAAACGTTTTTTAAGACGTGTCAAAATTTTTAGTTGGCAGACCTCTTTGATATTCTAATTAAATTTTCGAATACCCGGAATGTCCCTTTTCCCAAAATGGGTCACGTGTTAACTATCAACAAATCCCTCGTCTATCTTTTAGCACAGACGTATGTTTCGCAAGCAATTCTTTTGTTGGCTGACCCTCTATTGATCTTCGATACTTACAAATGTACACTGATAAAAAAAAAAAGGTTTGGCGTGTTCGAAAAAGGAATAAAATCCTGTGTAAACGGTACACAGAAGTCACTATAGTGTGAAGAGACTCTGATTGAACATTCAAATAACTTTGCGGTGTGTCTAAAAAGAGATCAGGGGTGCGTTCTTTTCGTCGAGTTGAAAAATCCCGCTAAATAAGATTTTTTGAGTGTCATAAAGAACGATTTTTGTTATTTTTAATGAAAACACTCGACGTCGTCAAGGCTACCCGTTTAAGCCAATGCTGAGTACGCTTAAATTCCTCATTTAGAATTCTTAAGATTCTTATTCAGCGGCTTAAAAATCTTAATCTAAAGAACGCTTTATCTTAAAAATCTAATTAAGAATCTTAAGAATCTTGACGAAAAGAAGGCGCCTCGGTTCTCAAAATTCAAGCTACCTTCAGAAATAGAATATTCCCACAACAAGGTGCTTGTTTTCGACCACACAATCTTAACCAATCGCGGTTGTCAATCAAATAGCCAGTCCACCCAATGAATTTATTCAAAGATACTGGAAATTAAATTTGAACTCCAACATAAGCCGCCAACTATGTGAAGCATTTTTGTTGGTTTGGCGACTTAAACGTCGTAACTGTAGTTACTATGATTTGGTCGCTGATCAACCATTTTATATTTTTAGTAACACGGTTATGGCTACAAAATTTGCAAAATAAATCAATTTAAAAGTGCAGCGAAACTTCCAATTTTAGTCAATGGGCGGGGCCAACGGAATAAGTGGGTGGGGTCAGCGATGGGTCAGTTGATTGAATTGGCCAATCGACGGTCCCGCCCACTTACTCCTTTGGCAATTAAACAGACTTTTTTCATGGATTTGATTTAAAAATGTAGGTAAATAATAAATGGAATATTACATTATGATAGCGACACGGAGGAAAATTTAGATACTCCACTCGACCTTGTGAAATATAAATTTTCGTCCACAGCACAAGGCGAATACAAGATGATGTATAGCTATCCATATCGTTGAATAATATACTGGACAAACGGCGGACGTGATTTCAGCTTGAACTTTAGGTGAAATTTCCCACCGATAAATCAACACAACTCGTTTATGTGTAGTACTCAATCCTCTTTTGTCTCTTTTTCCAATTCAGGGATATGAAAATAACATATAGCTTAAAAACTTGCTACGCTTTTATTCTACATCAGTATATTAGCAAATTCATATACAAACAAGAAACTGATATCTCGTAAAATTCTGTCTCGTATTTAAGGTTACAAAGTGGACATGCATATCGTGTTGTCTTTGTAGAAGAATCAAGCATTTATACAGCCGTCATTTTCTCGAGACAACATATGACAGAAATAATGTTTCGTCATACATTCCTTCGCTTTTTACGGCCAATGTTTTACTTTTTATGCAGTATACATATATATCTATATCGAAATACATCGCAAATCCTCGATAAATCAAATTTTTTATAGCTACTATATATCTCTTGTAATCATTTAGTTTCAAGACAAACCCACAAATCATAATTCTGTCATTTTTTGAACAATTTTTTATGAATCTAATTGCATAGTAGTGAAAGTTTGTCCCTGAGCACCACAAAGTGAAAAAAAAAATCTTCAAAGCTGCTCATCAAACAAATTGTAGGATCGCCGTTTTCAATAAAAAAACGACCTGTTGTGAACTTTTAACTCGGCATTTATGTCATGTCGGAGGTCAGGCTTGGCCTGTGATCCGTCAATTGAAGGTACAAGGAACAATATATTCGAAAAAAGACTAGATCATCTTCCTATGAGATGAAAATATTTTACTATCAATGAAGGTGCTCTTTGCCGTTATAGTAAACTTGTTTAAAACGGCTCTTACACAGAATATGAAAGAAAAATCTAGGTTCACAATTTTCAATTTTCTGACTGTTATGTTCTCAGGCATTTGAAAGAAGGTGGTTCAGCTGATTTTGTAATAAAAATGACTGTTCATAACTTTAAAAAAGAGAGAGAAAAGCAACAAAAATCGCGTTACGTGACTCCAAATTTGACAACAAAGCACAACCCGAATGGAATCGGAATTTATCGGGTTAATACGTTATCTGTCGATTGCACCAAAAAATACTTTATTTGTGGTTTCCATGACGTATCTATTACGTCATTGACTTCCGCTAGCAATTCATTCGTTATCGACATTACCCAAAGATTAACCCATCTCATGCTGTATAAATTACCTTACTGAAATGCCTTCAAATCAAAGGGCTGAAAGCACTGATAGAAATTGTTGTTCAAAAATCAATATTTTTTTAGAAATCAACTTCATAAACAACTCTGGCAGGAAAAATACAAGCAGGAGGTTTAGACTAAGATCAGCCTGCACATAAGTGCAGTCTGATCTTAGTCTACATCTCCTGCCAAAACCGGAATATTCCGGGCTCAGCATGACAAGGGTTAACTCATCCTATAAATACCGATGTTTCAAAGTAGTACACAGGGAACATATCGTATAGGAAAAGCAGATACATTTCTTAGATTGAATTTTCAAGAAAAACTGTTCAAGGGCCGCATATAACTTTCTGTTCGTTCCTTCCAATCACACGCTTGACCCTTTCCCAGACGACATGACTTCAGACTGGTCAAAATTCAAAGCAGTTACAGACGACACTTTTTAGTTGATGAAATTCCAGTTTTCTCGTCTTTAAAAGTTGATAAAATTGATGAAAACATTGCGGATAATAAAGAAATCACTTGTAACAATCAATTTCTTCTGCGTCCACAATCTTTCCAAGCCTTTTTTCTTTGGGGCGTGAAAAAACGTTATTGTGTGACAATGGATTAAATGTCGTCTGCATCTTCCATAAGTGGCATCACTTTTCAAAATGGATCCAGTAATTCCTTATCTACTTCAGCGCCTAGTGTTGATTCCATCATTATATATAAATGTTGATCCGATATTAACGTCGGGTAACAGTTCGAATCACGTAGGAAGTCAACATAATCCAGGTTTCAGCGCATTAATTTCTAAACGCCTCCGTCAAATTACTGTAAAAGAAAAAATGCCCAATCATACATTATCGGTTAAAGAAAAGAAACCAACGTTAAATCAATAGAATGACCAGATTACTGAAAGCATGGCGAGTAGTTAATGTATGTAAGTTTATTCATCTTATAGTGAGTTTGTTCAAATTCATATCGTCGTTGGGTGACCGAAATGTCGTAAATACAGCTTTATTCAAGCATCGTGGGCTGTCGTGATGAATCGAATTAACATGTAAAAAATGTACAATTTATCTGGATATTTTTTCTGATCTAGTGAAGAATTAGAAAGTGTGTAGCTCAAATTTCAATGCATCGCACGTCAACTCGAAAAGAAACCCTTTCTTTGACAACAGACGTTTAAACCAATGTCAGAGAGGAAAAAAATACAATACAAATCGTTTATCGTTTATTGTTCAAATCATACATACAAATATGAGTTACGGACATCACAGAGTAAAACAGCTTACATTCAATAAATTCAGACAGTGACGAGTGACTAGAACTAAATACAAAAAAATGGGAAAGGGGGGAGGGGGTGCATTACCTTGGTGAGATTGTTTTGATGGCAAAAGATTACACATTATACTCAATAGTATATGGTTTTGATTGGTTTAGTCAAATGACCAATCGCGACTGTCAATCAAATAATCAGTCGACCAATGAAATGATCCATTTGAATGAGAAGTGAGTTCTTAACCCCACCATTGGCCTCCTTTCTCTCAACCTTTTAGGTTGATTTGGCGACCTAAAAGGTTGTAACTACAGCTTTTCCAAGCCGTAGTTACGACGTTTAGATCGTCAACCAAGTATTCAGCTTTTTTGTTACATGCTACTGGCTATAAATTTTGCGAAATAGCGCCGTTTGAATTCGAAGCAGAATTTTGTTGGAGTCAGTGGGTAGGACCAATGCAGTAAGTGGATGGGGCCAGCGATTGGTCAATAACACTTGATGACGTAATTTCGGTAAATAAGCATATACATGTGAGTCGATGTATCTTGCTCATATTGACCTACAATCTTTGTTCTATTTTATCTTTTCTTTCTAAAGTGTTACTCTAATGAGCATAATTGTGCTTGCTTGCCAGGGTGGAAGGTTCGTTAAGACCCATTGTGTGTACGTATATGCCAATGTATGCAGTCATTCTAGCTTCATGTTCAGTTTCAAAATCTTGACTTTCATCGAGCTAGGTTCTCCAGACATTTGTTTCCTATACATGTTAACCCTTGTCATGCTGAACCATGAATATTCCTGTTTTGGCAGGAGACATAGACAAAGATCAGCCTGCACATACGTGCAGTCTGATCTTAGTCTATACCACCTGCTAGTCTCTGTTGAGCAGGTTTTTTTTTTATAAAATAATTGAATATAATTTCTCTGTAAGAGCTTCAAGTGCTTACAGTCCTTTGATTTAAATGTTTCTTTTTGAAACAGATTTTATTCAGCCTGACAAGAGTTCAGACTCACCTCTCGATCTTTCAGCGTACAGCACAGTACCATAGAAAATACCATTCCAATTATCTGAAACGGATGTTGAAGGTCCCATTACATTTATATCCGTATATTGTCCGTTATCAAGGAAAACCTGTCTATATCAGGTTATTTTATGACCTTTGAAAATTAAGTTCTGATATTTTCATGAGGTTACAATTGTCTGACTATTGCTCCACCCTTCAAGTAAAAAGCTTTTGGAAATATAGTGTAAAACGAAGAAATTACTTTTTACAAGCAATTTCTTCATTGTCAACATTATTTTCTTTCCAAATATACAGACTTACATCAGCTAAAAGTCGTCGCCTGCGACTTCTGTAAATTTTGAGAGAGAGGGTGGTTGGGAGGGAGAGAGAGAGAGAGAAGGGAGAGAGAGATACACACAGACAGATAGATAGATAGATAGACAGATACTTCATTATACAGACTTGATCTTTAAAGGTCTTCATGCATCTTCACGATTTTACACCCTGACCAGTCTTAAGATATGACGTCTGGCAATTGGTTAACCCAATCCAAAAAGACAAAACGAGAAATTCAAAGCAATTGCAAACAACATTTTAAAGTTGATGGAATATCTTTTTTAAAGATAAAGAAATTGCTTGTAACAAGAAATTTCTTTATCTAATCACAATGTTTTCCATAGCTTAATTTAAAGGGGCGTACAGAGCAGGATATTGTAGTAATCGCTGAATATACAAACAGCTATGATTTCATCAGCTTTTCAGATATCGTAATTTGTGTGTGTTGGTGTGAACCAGAGAAGATATGTGGCTTTTTCAAAGTCGATATACGTAAACTTTCGCACAACGATAGCAGCCATTCATTCCGAAATGAATTAGTAAAACGAAACATTTATCACATATACTTAACACAAACTGACGCAGTGCCGCTGTAAACCAGAAAATCGATGGACCAATCAAATCATCGATTATATATTTTGTACTCTAATTTCATTTTATATTCTTGTCGAACTGCTTTGTTTGAGGTCAGTGGGCATAGAAAGTTATGTTGAATAAAAAAAACCTTGTACAGATATTTATCAAAGTCAAAGGGTTGATGGTACTCTAGAACTTGTTGTCAGGGTTACTATTTAGTTTAGAAACTTATCTTATGGTCAATTCTGGATTAAAGAGGACTACAGGTGGTGTAGACTAAGATCAGACTGCACTTGTGTGCAGGCTGATCTTTGTCTATGCCTCCTGCCAAAGTAGGAATCAGCATAACAAGGGTCAATCACACAGATTTAATATATAAAGGATATCGATAGAGCGGTCATGGAATACCAAATTGATTAAAAAAGTCATCTGTGAACAGATAAAAACGAGACCCTATTTAATTTTATGATCATGATTTCTCTGTTCTATTTATAATATCAAATTAATTCTTAAATAGATAACTAAAATTCAATAGAAATCATAGATATATGACATTTCACGAGACATATAACACCGTTTGTAAAATGACGCTATTACATACGATATGACGTCATATTGGTGGTAAAAAATGTGTTACCGTAGGCTGTGTAATTATTACACTGATATAATACCACCCGTGTAATATCAAAAACATTCAACGTAATTTCTTCATCCTAGGGTTAATGTGATATCATAAGGTAGAGTTCTATGCAAAAAGGGCCGCCGTCATAGCGCAGTCGGTAGCGCGTCAGACTCCTAATCTTCAATCATGGAATGTCATGGATTCGATCCCCGGCGGCGGAACATATTCTTTCCGACATTTGTCTCTCAAAAATGGGTGGATAATCGAAACCTAAATGGGATAGCAGCTGGAGGCTAGGAAAGGATGTAGTGGTAGTACTGGTGTGAGAAATATCAGGAATCCATTGTTAGGTGCTCCAGCCGCCGCGATATGACTGAAATACTGTTAAAAGCGGCGTTAAACCCCATTCAATAAATCACTCTTCGCGAAAATTAACTAACGTGTCGATAGTGGTCGGCTATCTCAATAGTTTTTTAATCTTAATGAAAAAAAGGATAAGTGATACATTCTGACATGGATCCTACTACAAAGAAAACAGTGATGCCCATTTGGTTTACACACGAGAAAATCAAAGACTGGTCCGAATTCAAAGAATTTGGAGATAACAATTTCAAGTTGATGGAATTTTAATTTTGTTATTCTTTGGATAGAAAGCATTGTGGATAATGAAGAAATTGCTTGTTTCAAGCAATTTATTCATTCCACAATAGTTTCCAAAACGTTTTTTGTTGTTGTTGTTGTTGTTGTTGTTGTTGTTTTTTGTTATTTTTTTGTTTTGTTTTGGCTTTTTTTTTTTTTTTGTTTGTTAGTTTTTTCTTCTTATCGGGAGTAAAAAGGATGCCTTGAGTGGGAAAGTGTTAAATGAAATCTATTTTCGAATCAATCATACTGCATTTATATCATACCAATGTTCTTACGAAAGCCATTTTGAAATGATACATACCGCTACAGATCCCACTACAAACAAAACTGCTATGGCAATTTCTATATATGTATAAATAAAATCCATCATCTTATCAACACAAGGCTGAAAAACAAAAGTAAAAAAAGATTTTTACAAAAAAAATAACCAAATTATAAGTAAAGGAAAGAAGACCTTCAGTAAAAAAAACCTGCGAGGACTGTGCAAGAAATTCGTGAACTTTAGTTACTTAAACACCATACGTCTGGTGATAATGAAAGGCAGTAAATATTTTTCTTGTCCAGAATGTTGCCGCCTTTTGATGCCGATACCTGCAACTTCATTACAAGTACCCTAATCCTGGAATGCGCTTATGAAAGCATTCCCACGTGTAAGATATACTGTAAAAATATTATTGACTCAAACTTTTGTTGACAAGGTTCATCTCTATTAACCCTTGTCATGCTGAATTAAATCCTTTCTTAGAACTACATTGAAATCCTCATTAAAGGTCAATGTTTCTTTTGAAAAAATTTATTTTATTAACAACTCTTGTAGGAAAGGACAATCAGGTGGTGTAGACTAAGATAAGAGCCCATTTTTGCGCGGGCCGAATAGGGTTCAGCATATCAAGAAACACTCGTTTACGGAGTGACTGTTAATTTGTGAGCAGAGAAGAATGAGCGGTGCAAAAACCTATGAGTACGAAGAAGAGGTCAATCTCTCGAAGCCGAGCAAAGCCAATTTAATGTCGCTCCAAGACCAAAAGTAAACAGGAGCGTAGTCAAATTGTTTAATTTTGTTTATTTTCTCGCGAAATGGATTTTAGTTTTACAAATTGAAACATCATATACTGGGATTACCGATATCAAGTATTGTAAGATAATGCTTATGTGAAAACTAAAAGGCCTACATCAGACGACGGTGTAGTTCTTACCCAATTGTGTTCAAATGTCCACCATAGACTAGCCTACAACACATGCGTAAACTAGCACTGTGATTGATGATGAATTTTCAAAAAATATATGCCAAACTTTTTTATTTGATGCATAAATTAATTTATAGGTTTTGCTATACTTGTAAGTGGTAAAGTTGTATTTCTGAATTATTACAAAATAACACAAATTTCTGGAACAACCTTTGTCTAGGAAAATACCTACAAAATTTATGAACATACATGTATATGAAATATACGAACATCATTTTTGTTGTTGGAGTGGTTTTTTTTTTTGGTGTTTTTTTTTTTTTTTTTTTTGTTTGTTTGTTTGTTTGTTTGTTTTTTTTTTGTTTTTTTTTTTGTTTTTTTTTTAGTTTATACTCATTTATTTTAGTTCGATTGCGACGAAAGCTTTAAGCTTATAGAGTCGCTCTCGAACACACAAACCAGATGTTTTCACGTCCCTGAAAAAGAGGCAGTGGCTTAACCCAACTGCTACCCACTCCTACAGCTGGGTAGACTGAGACTGGCTATTAAGTGTGTTGCCCATAAACACACCTCGGTGACGGTGGGGCTCGAACCTGTGACCTTCAGATCACAAGTCAAGTACCTATACCACTCGGCCATCGAGGCAGTCTATTTTTTTAGGGGGGGGGGGTCGATGGGAGGATTTTGTTGTTGTTGTTTTTCTTTGTCACGTGTTTTCTCTGTCGTTAACGTTTTCGACTAAATGAACTTACCTTTAATTGCGTATAAAATGTTCTGTTTTAAATGCGTTTATTCCTTTTATATTTATGAAGTAATTCATCTTTCAAATGGCAAAAATCAAGTCTGATCAATCGTTATTTAAGCTTTCAATCCAATAATCAAACGACCTATCAAATCATTCACTTAGACCGGAAGTGATCTTTGAACTCCGAAATAGGCCGACATTACTAGAATCATATTCATTAATTGGCTAAGAGAACTTATCATTCAAGCTATAGTTACTACATGTTACTGTCATGAAATTTTCAAAATATTTAAGAGATCAAGAGAATATTTTTTGTTTTCATGGAGATATGAACCGAAAAAACTAATCACAATGTATGAATACGCGAAGTGGATTCATACATTGTGTGATTAGGTTTTTCGGTTCATACCTCCATGAAAACAAAAAATATACTCTTCATTTTTTATAATTTAAGAGCATCGAGCGAAAAAAACAAAAGCTTTACAAATTTTGATAACTTTTTGTATGGGACTATTTTGTGCGGAAGCATACAAAATGGCTGCGTGCTCAAAATTTTGTTCATGGAGGTATGAATGAATTTTTTCGACCAATCAGAACGCCAATTTTTGATAGACGAAACTAAAAATTAAATTATTGTTTTTTTCACGTCTAAGAGGACTTCTTGTTGAAGCTCGCTGGCCGGGATCAAGGATTCACCAAAGATCGGTTCATGATGATATAGCACACAGTGCTCTTTCTTTAAGTTGGTTAAACGTACCTCAAAATACTTTCTACACGCCGATACCTGTGACCTTTTGTCAGACGGATAATCTAAAATACCAAGTGACGCACCACAGCATTCAAACTGAAAAAATACGCAAAGAAAAACGTTAATTGTACACACAAGGCATTTAACAAAATATATCTGAGATAAAATTCAAATAGAAATCGACAATCGATAAGAAAGCGTGTGTTTTCTGTCTATTTATCATCGCTGCTAAATAAAAACTTGTATTCATATGTCCGACAGTTGAGGATATCTCTAGAAAACAGGACGACACTTCCAAGAGCTCCTCATAGTTCTACAATGATATTGGTGTAAAGCCTCTCAACGCAGGACCTTATGAAGCGTCTCAACCAGTTACTATACATCAAAATTTTAGACTGGTCCAAATTCAAAGAAGTTGAAGACGACGAGTTTAAGCTGATTAAATGTTAAAAGTATTTGTCTTTTGAGGAAGAAAACATTGTGGATAGTGAAGAAATTGTCTGTAACAATCCACGATGTTTTCAAATGTTTATTCCTTGGGGGCGTCATTTTGTGAGAATGGCTTAACAAAATGTTTGTTAATTTGGTTAGTCCGGGGCTCAAACACACGACCTCGAGATTGCTGTATAAACTGAGCTAGTCTGGCTGACATCGCTCTCTACGTAAAACTTAGGAGGCAAATAATAAGTGCTTATAATCGGGATAAGTCTTCAGAAGTGACTCGTGAAAGTAAAGCCTGCACAGAATGTGAACAATTGGAAAATGATGTCATACCAATTGCTAATTTCAAGGAATTCCACTTACATCTTTCTGTACAAGGTCCATATATTGACGCCCAAAGTCATCTTCTTCAAAATAGCCATCCACACCGCTCTCCAAGTTGATTGTTAGCAGTTCTTCTACCTGCGAGTGTTTTTCAAAATAGTAGCTACCAAATTTTACTAATATTTAAGATTACTTTTTTCTATGTTTACATTTTTAGTTATCAGCTTTCCGATTTCTTTTCTGTCTCCAAAATTTCTCGGCTAAATCAAAATAAAACTGAATAAATATGGACTAATATATAAAATATCATATATACTTATCAAAATCTCAAGTGAGAAATATACTTTTCACACGGAAAAAATCGGACACGTGAGAAAAAATCCGTATATGACAGTGTGAAATACAGTTCTATATCTAAGATGGCGTCATTTTCGTTCTGTAGATGACGTCATAATGCAAATAAACGTGATCAGCATGGCAAAGGAGATAAGAAATGCTATAGAAATACAGATTTTTTTTACTATTTATTGAATTTATTTGATGAAAAATAGGTACATATAATAAATGGATCATCAAATTACGATTGCGATACAAAATCTTGTATTTGCTTCTCGCTGCAGAAGAAAATTCGATATTCCTTCGGTCTCGTGCAATATATCCAAATTTTACCCCTCAGTTCAAAGCAAATACAAGAAGTTATATTCTCCGTTTATCAATTCACAATGTGGAATAATAACATTCATTTAATTTCTAAACAATCCCTCTTTTAGACGCCCCGAGAAAAAGTCTTGAAAAAACATTTAGAATAATGCAGACATTAACAAGACATTTTCATCTGCAGGATATTTTCTTTGAATTCGGGGCAGTCTATGTTTTGTAGTCTGGTAATGGGTTAAACACGAAAGTCTGGTTTCAAATTAAAGATGATCGAGAACCACTTCTTGTAGCTGTAACTATGCAGCTATCTAGTTTATTTGGAAAAGCAATGATAATTTAGAAGAAATAAAAACAAAAAGATTTTTATTGACAGAAAATACAATGTTGTTACAAGCAATTTATCTTTTAACTACAGTATTATCTCTAGTATGGCTATTGTTGCGATGAAAGCCTGATGGATAATGTAATAAGGCGAATAACTTATCAAAACTGACATAATTTGAGTGCCAAAGTAGCTACCTGTGGAAACTTTGGATTGAAATTAGAAATTATTTCAGGGACATTTTTACATTACAACGCACGAGAAGTAAAAAATAAACATGGCTTACCTGAGGAATCTGGAACGAGAAAAAAATATAAACTAATTAACTTAGAAAAGAGCATAACAGGTGAACGTCGAATAACCTTCTTATTTCCCTTTCTTTCAAAATAGTGAATTTGATATAGGTCATAGTGATATGTGTGCACTAGTATACAGTCAATCTTGCTCAACTGACCACTTCTTTTAAGCGACTACTTGTATCAAGCGACCACAATCACATTCCCATATCAAAATCAAAAGCTGACATAGAAATTGGTCGTATTTGCTAAAAGCATGTCATTCTTAAATCCGAGAGAGACGATTCTAATGAGTACCAACAACAAAGGATTTAGCGAGAGTTGTGTAATAACTTATAATGCAATCGAAACATCATTCATTGATATATTTCACAGAAATGTGTTTTAAGCGACCACTTTTGGTCGTCCCTTGAGTGGTTGCTTAATACAAGATTTACTGTACTTTGTGGGTTCGATTTTTTCGTTTCAAAATTGGCTTTTTCATTTATAGAAACGAAATACCATGATTAGAAAGTTTGTACTGAAAAGGGTGAAGACGGTTCTACAAAGGGTTAAGCAGGAACCTGTTAAACGGATTATCTTCTGATTTAATCAACAGAGTGTGTATCAGTTCTCAACATGCAATAAAGGCTTTACCTGTTCCATGTAATGCAGATAGACTAGTCTTTAAAATAATAATAATTAATTTTCGCTTAACCCATTCCAACACAATGGAATTTTAGACCAGTCCAAATTGAAAGGAGCTGCAGACGACAATTTTAATTTGATAGAATTTTGAATTTTTTTGTTTTTTGGGATAGAAAACATTGTGGATAATGAAGAAATTGCTTGATCCAAGCAATTTCTTCATTTTCCACAATGTTTTACAAAGCTTTTTTGTTGAGGGGCGTAAAAAGGAGGAATTGAGTGGGAATGGGTTAAGCCTTGTCATGCTGAATAAAAATCCTCTACAGAGCTGTATGTAAATCAAAGGGATGTCAGCACTGGATAGACTAATCTTCGATAAACAACTATTTTGAAAAAATCATTTTATAAACCACACTTACTTTAAAGAGACAAGCAGGTAGTGTAGACTAAGATAAGACTGCACATATGTGCAGGCTTATCTTTGTCTATAACTCTTGCCAAAACAGGAATATTCCGGGTTCAGCCTGAAAAGGGTTAAGTGCTTGACACATGACCTTCAGCTGTGACCTTGAACTGCATGTATATAATATCCAACAGAACTTTACGCATGACATGTGCTAGTGGTCATTAATGGGAAAAACAGTGTTATTTTGAAATCCATCCGTTAATGTAGAAGATATGCTCCAAACAAGAATTGGACACTCTCTAGCCCACCCACTCATGCACACCCAAATAGAAATAACTCTTTATGCCAATTGCCATTACGTGGCGGGAGGCATAAAAAGGAGAGGGGAGAAAAATGGATGGTCACGGGAGTTCTTCACCCAACGGTCACCTCTTGAAAGTCAGTATCAATAGAATGTAATCAAAGCCGCTGTCAATTAAAATGTCGGTTGACTAATCAAATCATCCAATTTGACCCATAAATGAACCGTCGCAACTACAGCTTTCCCCAGTTGAAGTTTCGTCGTTTATGCAGTCCAGCAAAAACATGCTTAACACTTTATTTCAATTATTTTGTAAATTAATGTCGTTTGATATCTCAGACAAGTTACCTTATTAGTTGGACAAGTGAAGACAATATATTGCCTACTTGAAGTCGAGATTAATACATTACCGAACGACAAAATTTTGGAATGGTCAAAATGCAATCAAGCTGCAGACGACAGTTTCAGTTGACGTAATCTTCAGTGTGTTTGTCTTTTTTGGTAGGAAACATCTTAGATAATATAGAAATTGCTTGTAAGCAATTTCTTCATTTTCTAAGATGTTTTCAGTGCTTTTTTCTTGAGGGGTTGTGTCCCAAAGTGAAATTTTGTGGGGATTGATCGGTACATTTGCAGATACAAAAAGGTTCCTTTTTTTCGCTAGTTTGACTATAAACAAAACGCTTAAAAGGGGACCGAATAAAGGTACATATTCACATCTCTTTCGGACTTTTTGAACTCATTCCTTCACCATCCAGCCTTTTTACCACCGCCAAAGAAAAAGATTAGGAAAAAATTGTGGAAAATGAAGAAATTGCTTGTAAAAAGCAATTTCTTAATTAACTACAATATTTTAACCCAAAATGATTAATAATCTAAGAATTCTTCCAACTAAAAACTATCGTCTGCACCTTCTTTCACTTTGGATAAGTCAAAAATGTTGTCATGTTGTAACGGGTTAAAATGGTTTGTGTTTTAGTTCCGTATTATGACACTTGTTTGGATAACCTTGAAAGCCCCACTCTGATAGAAAATAAGTTATAAAACTTACCTTGGAGAAAGCTATGGCTGACCATATAGCCGCTATGTTGAACACAACTGCAACGATTGTAAGCAAAATGAAAAACTGAAATAAACAAGAGGATTATAGTGAAACTGAGTTGCTCACAAATTTGATTTGGACATAGGAACTTCAAATCCTTGTCATGCTGAACCCGTAATATTCCTGCTTTGGCAAGAGGTAAAGATAAAAAGATCAGCCTGCACATAAGTGCAGTCTGATCAAGCCTACACCTCCTCTTTGTCCCTCTTACGTCAGAGTTGTTTACATAATCAATTTTCAAAAGAAATAAGAAACCTCAATTAGATCTTTCAGTGCTGCCAGTTCTTTGATTTTAAGGCAATTCTGTATGGGATTTTAATTCGGTATGGCAAGGGTTAACCCTTGTCATGCTGTTTAAATTAGTTTACAAATTTGCGTAAAATCAAAGGGCTGAAAGCACTGATAGAACTTATTGTTCAAAAATCAAGGTTTCTTTTAAAAATCAATTTCATAGACAACTCTGGCAAGAAATTACAAGCAGGAGGTGTAGACCAAGATCAGACTGCACTTATGTGCAGGCTGATCTTGTTCTACATCTCCTGCCAAAACCTGCGAAATATATTCCGGGTTCAGCATAACAAGGGTTAATTTTCATAGAGTTCATGCAACTCCTTGGTAAAGGAATTCGATATACATAAAATTAATTGGTCAAACAACAATTGACTGATCGCTGTCCCCTCACCTGACTCCGCTAGCCACACGCATTGACTCCAACAGGAAGAACCGATTTGGTATTTAACTGCGTTGTTTTGTAGTTTTAATGGCAAGAAATATCCGACAAAAAGTAAAATGGTTGGTTGGCAAACTAAACATGATAGCTGTAGTTGAGACGTATAAGTTGCCAATCCAACTATAATAGGCTACTTCACAAACATGTTGGCCTATTTACAAGTTCAAATTTCACTTCCGGTCAAAAGGAATGATTTGGTTTGTCGGGGTTTTTTGTTGTTGTTTGTTTGTTTGTTTGTTTGTTTTGTTTTCTTTGATTGACAGCGACTTACAAAGGCGCTAATAAAGCGAGGTTCACTCTTGAGACAATCAATTATAGGAGTTATTCTATAACTTTTTTTTTAAAGTGAAGTTTAAGAATTATCTTTGGACGTGTCTTTCCCCCTCCCCCTACCCCGAGTTTTTTAAACAGCATTAGAATCACCATTCCTACACAACCCACTTTTAGACCCTCGTGGAAAGGGCATTAGAGAACAAGTTGGGAAATGAAGAAATTAGTTTGAATAAATAATTTCTTTAATTTCACAATGTTCTACACCCCGTAAGATTACTTCTGTTGTCTACAATGGATTGGATTCTGAGAAAACGAAATACAATGTACTCACTATAACCAACATGACCTGGTTCTCGGCTATAGCACCACAACATCCAAGAAAGCTGGTAATCATAATGACCGCACCAACACCAATGATGATGTAAGTTCCCATGTATAGAGCGGACACCATTTCTTCTGTCGTGGTATATTTAAGAAAATTTTTGTCCAGTCTAACCCATAATCCCACCCCTGTTACTGCCATTCCAACAAGCTGAAATTGAAAATATATATAGATATTACACTAACTTTGCTTCAGTGGGATCCCACAGGAATCCCTACCTACTTCGGGGTTTCCTCGAGATAATCAGGGATCCCTCTTTGATTTACATTAACTCATTCACACGCAATTCTGCCCTTCTAGATCCAACTTGCAAAAAAAAGCTCCGGAAAACATTTTTGAAAATGAAGAAATTGATTGTTACAAGCAATTTCCTCCTTATCCACAATGTTTTCTACAAAAACAAACAACCAAACAAAATCAGGAGCATTAGTTGATATTAAGATCTATTGTGTTGGATAAATATTGAAGGATCCTGACAGAATCCCTAAACTTAGAATGCTGGGGTCCCTTCCAATGTTCAGGGATCCTCGGGATCCCGGGACACTGTTAGTGTCTACCCTTGATTTTATTCCACATAAAATGATTCTAATTCCTTGTCATACAAAACAGATAAAAACATACACATACAAAACACTATAAACTGACAATCTCGCGCAAGCGACTCACCTCTATTTAGCTTTCATTATAGAGACTACTTCCATTACACGACTAGCATCACAATCCACTTTCCAAAAAAGAAAGGATCTTCATAATAAGGCGTTTTTGCTTACAAAACCAAATCCTATGTTATTGGATCTCATTAGAATCGACTCAATGAAACCATTCTAATTAGCTTCAATAACATAGAATTAAGTGAATATGCAGCAATAGTATATGTATTCAGTCAAACGGATCCCTCATATATGTCGCAAAAGATTTTTTTTATATAAAGCGACCACTCTCTTAAACGACCAGATTTTGGCCCCCCTTGAGTGGTCGCTTAATTGGCCTACAAGTTTACCTGTATGCTGATTACTTCAATTATTACTGTTAGGTTAACACATGAAGAGAGGTAGATATAAGACATATATTGAAAAGGGATTATTTATGGAACCAAGTATTTGAAATTCCAAGCACTAATGCAAGTGTGGTATATTTTGGCTAGTTCTATGGGAGTACTGCCATTATCCGATTGAAAGGGGGACAAGGAATAAAAACGACCCTTCGAATAAATTGTTCTCATCTGTGTACATTTTTGGCAAATAAAAGGGGATTGAAATTCATTTTCTGAATCGTTGCTTTTTTTACAATCTGAGACCAATTTAGATCTTCCAATTCTATTACCGTTTTCAACCCTTAAATGGATGATAGTGTAAATTTGTTAATCGAGATTCTGTATTGCCTAGGAAGAATACGTAAATTGAAGGAAACCTGTCTGTAGAAAATTGCGAGTTAGAAGATTATGAAAAAAGGAAAAATATTATTTCAGGATTGTTTGAATATATCGATACTTTGCTGTTTAAACGAAATATTTTAATGTTTACACTCCCTGGGTTGTTACAAACTGCTGTAAAAATCTGTCATTTGTGCACCAGGTTTTTGCACCAGGTTTTAGAACCTCTTTTGAAGTCATTTTGGATACAATTATGTCGTCGTTGGGCGCGCAAAATGTAACTACAACTTGAATAAAGGTTTAGTTAAGACATCTTGGTCGCCCGATATAATGTTTGGTTTAGACTTTCTTCTGAGTTTATAACATGTAGCTAAAACCGTACAATCTGGACCATGGAATGTACAATGGGTAGCGCCCTAATTCGCCATATATGGTAAACGAGCTTATCTTGACGGACAAAAATAACTTGCAGAAATTTAAATAGTAATTTTAATGGACTCAGCTAAGGCTAAACGCAATATCGCCCCAGAGTATCTTAATATTAATCCAACAAAGCATATAAAAAGTTGGCAACAGGTTTAAAATGAAAAATCAAGTTGTTTTTCAACTCATGAATTAACCCCCACTTTATCAATAAAGGTTTAACCTTCAAAGAAAACTACGCTGTGCAGTTAAAGATTGTTCCGAGAAATTGTTATAGTTCTATCATACCTCATATTATCTTACAGGGCCCATTTTCCTTAAAACAACAGACTAGCTTGTCAAGACTTTTTGTAAAAAATTAAGGGCTGTCACTAACAATATAAACAAGTTTTTCTACAAGCATTTGTTCCCTTGTCTTTAAAACACACATATGATATTTTTGCAAAAATATTTTAAGGTCACCAATAAAGAAGGCGAATAGGAATTTTTCATTGATATCTTCCCCTGAAGTAATCCAATTAGGAAGTAAAAATACTTGAAAACGCGTGACTTGATTTTACGCATGATTCAATATTACTTGCCATGGTGGGAAAGACACAAAGAATTATACCTTTTATACCTAATTTATCCTATTTTGCAATACCGAAACACATTTTTCTTGTTAGATTAAATTAATACTAGAATAGCATGGCCTTATAGTTGAACGCTACCTTGGTCCGGTACATGTCAATTCTTTTATTTTACGATCAGTGCAACATAAGTTCAAACCTGATATTATTTAACCGTTGATGCTTTTAGAAAATATGAGCATATATTGACATTTTTAATCATGTCATAATCGAAGCTCTAACTAAAAACTCAGATAAGCCTGTGTATTCGCACCGTCTGATCAGAAACTTCACTATGCGCTCTGCAAACAGCTACTTACTTAAAGTTCCTTTAACCCATTCCCCAACAAGCCCTCCTTTTTATGCCCCTCAAGAAAAAGCTTTTAAAATCATCGTGGAAAATGAAGAAATTCTTTGTATCAAGAAATTTCTTCATTATCCACAAAGTTTTCTACCCAAGAAGACGAAAAAAGATAAAACTCCATCAACTTGAAAATGTCGACTGCAGCTTCTTTGAATTTGGACAAGTCCGAAATTTTGTTGTGTTGGAATGGATTAAACAACCGGCAAATATTCTAAATGCGCAGTGTGGTTATCCAGACTGCTCTATGTGTTATTTTCATGCACGTGTGAAATGGTTGGAAATGTCATGCACGGGCTCATATGATTTTATAAATAAAAGGATCTTTCTCATTTCCAGCCTTGTTATGTTATGGCTAGTGAAAGACATTGCAGAAGATAATTGTTCGGGAAAATATATTTGGGTGCAGTTGTTAAGAAAGAAGTTGTTTGTTATAATCTTTTTATTTTCTTCTATATTTTCCTTCGTTCAATATCTCATTGTCAAAAAGATCTTTTTCTTACGTATATATAGATGGATAGTTTGGGTGTGTGTGTGTTTTGTTATGTTTTTTGTTGTTTTTCTACTTCCGCCCAAGAAGCAAGTGTCGAAATGAATTTGATATGATTATCACTTGGATAAGTTTTGTTTTAGAATATCATTAGTATCACAAAAAGGACGTGGCCTGGTAGCTCAAATATTAGAGTACTCTTCTGGTAATTTCGAGAACTAGAGGTCGAATTCCGGTTGGGCCGTCATTTTCTCCTCTGGTTACTCAGACAGCCAATGTAAGTAACCCACAGTGTATATGTGCTCGATGCATGCTCGCTACATTTGTTTTCCATTGGTTACATCGCATCGACGATGTATGCATCGTACTTGGCGCCGGAAGATTTTCGAATGAAAAGAAAAACTTAAAGTGGAAAATAAACTTACCAAAAACAAAAAGTTAAAGAAGAACATCAGATATCGAACACAAGTATAACAGCTCCCCATAGTTGTTCCGTTTTCTGGTGTGTTTTATTTTACCACTGTCTTGGATGATAATTATGTTTTTAGTAACACAAGATATTTTTTGTAACAAACGCAGTGTTCACAAGTTCACAAGTTTCTCTTAGACTAATAACACAGACAAAAAACACTATCATGTCACATATTTAGAGCGGCTGTTTCAGCGTCTCGTTCGCAAAATTCTTTTCTGAAGCAGTTGATCTTACAAGCACTGGAATCTTACATAGAACAGTAATGCAGTTATAAATGCATAAAGAATCATGACAAGCTTTCAGGATTTTTTTTTCAGAACCAGTCGAGTCCCTCTAGAGAAGCCTTGCAACCTGTTTGTAGATTTCAAGAAATGTGATATGCGATCTGTCATTTTGAAAGGGGACCATCTAGAAATTGCGTAAACAATCGAATATAGGTCGAAGAGAATTCACACAGCCTAGGCCTACTCTTAGCTCTGGCTAGACTTTCTGTTTTGCTAAATCTGTCATTATATTGAAATTTACAGTTATATAACATATTTTTAACGACCAGTATAATTGACGGATCGCGTTGTCAATCAAAGAAGTAATCGACCAATCAAGTCATTCATTTGGACCGGAAGGGAACTTAATTTGAACTACGACATTGGCTGATATTCGTTTTTGATTTGGAGACTTAAACGGCGTAACTACAGCTTAATTCACATGTGGTTACGATGTTTTGGTCGCTAACCAACAATTTTACTTTTTTCATCATTTACATGTTACTGACCATAACTTTTGCAAAATAACCCTGTTTGATATCGATGTGGAACTTCCTGTAGAAGTCAGAGGTCGTGGCTAGCGATCTTGGCGGTAGGAGCGAGTGATCCGTCAGTTTGCTTGTGCTAGATCCGCCCTCCTTTTGACACGTGAGCCATCTTGACAATATGGACAATAAGGGACCTTCCGGAAATGTGGACAATAGGGGACCTTCCGGAAATGTGGACTATAAGGGACCTCCGGAAATGTGGACTATAAGGGACCTTCCGGAAATGTGGACAATAAGGGACCTTCCGGAAATGTGGACTTTAAGTGACCTTCCGGAAATGTGGACAATAAGTGACCTTCCGGGTATTTGGACAATAAGGGAAGCCCTGGAAGTGCGGACAATAAGGGACCTTCCGAAAATGTGGACAATAAGGGACCTCCAGGAATCTCCTCGAAACAAATTTCTGAAAAGAGACCGATCAAGCAGCGGTCAATTTATATATAGTGTTAGTTTTTTTTTGTTTTTTTTTGGGGGGGGGGAATAATCAATGTAGCATGACCATTTTAAACTCGTTAATTCTACCAGTCGCCAAAAGTTTCGACTCTGGTCAGTCTGCTCATTCCGAGCCGTCTGACAAAGGTCGCTAGTTTTCGCACTTCTATGAAGGTCCTTTTACGCCTGACAAATCATAATTGAATTTGAGAATTTCTTGGATTGTTCCAGTCACGGATTATGTGTATTCCTGTAAATCAAAATTTGTAGATACTGTTAAGCTTAAATCTATTTTCTATGAACATTCAGTATAAACATTACCAAACAAGACAAACACTGTTCAATATGACAACATTTTGCAAAAGCTTTTATATTGGAATTTGTCTGTAAACAAATATTTTGCCACAATTTTAAGAAGCCTGAGATTCTTTTTGATAATCTGGGATTTATCTACATTGCATCGTTTAACCTCTTTAACCCTTTCCCACTCAGAGACGCTTTTGGACGTCCCAAAGAAAAAAATTTGGGAAGACATTGTGGAAAATGAAGAAATTGCTTGTTACATGCAAGCAATTTCTTCATTTTCCACAATGTTTTCTACCCAGAAAGATGAAAAAATCCAAAATTTCATAAACTTTAAATTGCCGTCTGCAATGTCTTTCAATTTGGGCCAGTCTAAAATTTTGCCGTCTGAAAATTGGTTAACTTTGGTTGATTTATGAGGAAAGTTGAACTGAGTCAAATGATTGTGAACCGCTATTTTTCCTTTTCAAATAAGGTTTTCAAATTCTTACTAGTTCGGAAGCGCGTAAGCGAATTCTGATTAGAGCTTCTGTCATTATGATTTTAATGATAGGTTCACTAAAAACGGATGGCTACTTCTTAAAAACATAACAAAACAATTACCTTTAATTAAAGGGAATCGAAAAAGCTGTAGCTACGACGTTTAGGTCGCCAATTATTTTACTTTTTATACATGCTTTCTTCGTTTTATTTTTGTTCAATCTTTTTTTAACCCTTTCCTGTTCAATCCCTGATTTTTACGTCCCTATGTTTTTTTATACTTGCTTGAAACATGCAATTTATTCTCTTTCAACAATTTTATCAACCCTACAGAATGATTATTTTTCAAATAAAATAGATCTTTAATTTTCTTCTGTAAAACCTTTGAATTTTGATAGGTCCAAGAATGTGAAGGGTTAAAAAGTCACCAGCTAAAAGCAGAAATCGACGAACTTCAAAAGAAATCCACAAGACTGTCAAAAGAGGCTCTTCCGTGGTACTTACAATGTAATAATATCAATTTTCTCCGCGCTTCATAATTGCCTGAAAACTTTTCTACCACTTGAAGGCAATTACCACTTGACATTACAATGATAATACATTGGGAATATACCTGCTATTGAACTGTTCTCGATTCTTCGAGGAAAAAATGACAGATCGCTGGCCTAGACCACTAAGCTCCAACAGGAAGTTCCGCTTAACAATGAAATAGCAGTATCTGTGGCCGGTAACATGTAACAAATAAGTAAAATAGTTGGTTTTCTACCTTAACGTTGTAACTACACCTTGAACAAACAAAAATGCTTTACATAAATGTCGGTCATTGGCGGTGTTTAAAGTTCACTCCGGTCTAAATGAATAATTTGATTGGTCGATTGATTCTTTGATTGATATCTCGATCTATCAGTTAACCCGGTCGCATTTTGCTTTTGTATTGGTTTTTTAGTGAGAGAGAGAGAGAGAGAGAGAGAGAGAGAGAGAGAGTGTGTGTGTGTGTGTGTGTGTGTGTGTGTGTGTGTGTGTGTGTGTGTGTGTGTGTGTGTGTGTGTGTGTGTGTGTGTGTGTGTGTGTGTGTGTGTGTGTGTGTGTGTGTGTGTGTGTGTGTGTGTGTGTGTGTGTGTGTGTGTGTGTGTGTGTGTGTGTGTGTGTGTGTGTGTGTGTGTGTGTGTGTGTGTTGTTGCTTTTTTTTTTTAAAGAAGGTAGTTTTCGGAAAGGAAGTATTAATAAACAAGTCTACAGCTTTTTCTTCTTTTTCCACGTTTTTGGCCTTACACTGATACGTTTTCGGTCGTTCTTGCGCTTTCTAAGTATAAACAAATGCCTATATACGGATCAAATAGATATGGTGCTTTTTCAAAGTCATTTAACATATTACAAGACAACAATATTATAAATAAGCGCATGCGTGACATTTCCAGCCATTACACATATGCGCCAAGTAAAGACTCAGATCAGCCTGTGCATCCGCACAGGCTGATCAGAGTCTTCACTCTGCGCTCTGTAGATAGATACTAACCCAAAGCTTCTTTAAACAATCAGCGAATATTCTTATTACCCCGAATGGCTGCCCGGGGTCCTCAATGTGTGCAAGCCATTACACATGTGCGCCAAGTAAAGACTCAGATCAGCCTGTGCATCCGCACAGGCTGATCAATGTCTTCACTCTGCGCTCTGTAGATAGATACTAACCCAAAGCTTCTTTAAACAATCAGCGAATATTCTAATTACCCCGAATTGCTGTGCGGGGTGCTCAATGTGTGCAAGTCACGCACATGTGGTTGGAAATGTCACGCATAGGCTCAAATGATTCATTAAGCATGTTGTAATTTTCTTTGTTACTTATCCTTGCTAACTTTACAGAATTTTGAATTTTTATAATTTGTAAAACATCTAAGTCATATAACTGTTCTATTGTAATGGTGAAAGACATATTTTGTCGATGTTACAAATGAATGAATTATAAATCGGTCTAAATGAAAGGAAAATGCAGACGGCAATTCAAAGTGCGTCTAGAGAATGGAAAAAAGCACAGAACTTTGGTGAAAACATTGTAAGAATAGGAAAACCTGTTTATTTCCCCTTTTTATAAAAAAAAATTGCTAGAAAACGCTGTATATCGTCAGTACGGTGGAATACGGAGATTTATTGTTATTCGTTAAGGTACGTTGCAATGTTAAGGGTTGTAGATTAAAAGCCTTCTGTAATTAAGAAATGTTTAGATATTTCGAGGTCTGCTTAGAGTGGTTTCTGGTAAATTACTAAACACTGGTTTTCATCGTTAAGTCACGTGTTCGACGATGATGAAAACACTGTAAATTCATATCATTCAAGCTGCAGTTACGACATTTCAAACCCTACTTACGATATGCCAACTCTTTGATATCGTAATCAGATGTAAAAAGAGATTTTAAAAAGCGGATTCAGATATACGTAAATCTAATAATTCCAAACAGTATTAATATGTAAGGCAGATACTTCGAATATATTTATGACGAGTTAAATTAAATGATCTAGGATGTACGGAATACCACTGGGGCCATCGTAAAATAATTTGCTTGTTTTTAATGCGAGGATCGAGTTTGCGCCAGTTAGTAATAACGCAAAGTGAACTGAAGGGAGCGGATTTTTATTTTTTTGACGTTACAAGATGACGAAAAGATGAAGATTTTAAAGGTTTAATCAGCTTTAAATTTTTGTCTGCAACTTCTTTTAATTTGGGCTGTTTTAAAAAATATTTATGTGGGAATGGGTTAATGCAAGGACTGATACACATGGTATCTAAACACTGACGTTAGTAATATGGATTAAATTATTTTTTTCACAATCCTAAAAATATTTAACGCGATTGCATAAAATAACAATGGTGATAAATAACATCGTACCTTCGCGTCCAAGTCATTGTACTTTCGCATAATAGTCATCGTCCTACTATCGTATTAAAATCATCGTACTCCGGCGTTATCGACATCGTATCGTCGCGTTTTCGACATTGTTTTTTCCGTTATTGCCATCGTACTGTAGTGTTATTGTAGTCGTACTTTCTCGCTAGAATCGTACTACCGCGTTATCGTCATCCTACTTTTACGTTATCACAATCGTACTCCCAATCTTAAATCGTGTGATGGCATGGGTTCGATCTCCGGCGGCAGGCACATATCCTTCCCGACATTTGTCTCTCACCAAGGGATGGATAATCGTAAACTTAAGTGGGATAGCAGCTGGAAGCTAGGAAATGATGTAGTGGTAGTACTGCTGTGAGAAAAACCAGGAATCCATTGTTAGGTGCTTCAGTCGTCGCGATATAACTGAGATACTGTTAAAAGTGGCGTAAACCCCTCTCAATCACTAAAACCATCATACTCTAGTAAATAAGATATATTTAGAACAATCACGTTAAAAATAAACAATATATTTTGCGATGGACCGTATAGTATTCCGTAAGGAACTGCCAAAACTTTCAACTTTTCACTTGCCAACACTAGCCTTATAATCTATGCGTGAATTTGTAATGCACCTTCGTGTACGGATTTTGCAAGAGCACCATAAATATAAATGAGAGCGTTTGTAAACAAAATACCGTCATTAACCATGTATACTTAACCCTTTCCTATTCAATCCCTGGCTTATATATCCCTGTGATATTGTAATTGAGAAAACATTGTAGAAAAAAAGAAATTGTTTGTGACAAGCAATTTCTTCTTTTTCCACAATATTTTCTATGCTTCTGGACGGCTATTATTTAAATCAAATCCTCTTTAAAATTTCGTCTGAAATATCTTTGAATTTGGACAGGTCTAGAATTTTGAAAACGGGAAAGGGTTAAATGTGTGTATTTAGATGTCTGAAGTTCTGATCAGTTTCGTATACTGCATGACATGATTTTAATCCTTACCCGTTTTTTCTTTTTCTTTTTTTTTTTTTTTTTTTTAGACTGGTCCGAATTCAAAGAAAATTGGATGTAATTTCTGATAAAACCATCCTTTGAGGTAGACAATATTATGGAGAAAATGAGAAATTGCTTGTAACAAGCAATTCTTTCTTTTCCACGATGTGCTCTAAAGTATAAAGTCACAGCAACGTAAAATACCAGATTTGTACAGGAAGGGGTTAAGAATCATGTAAGTACATCACATGATTACTCAGCACCGCACTGTCTCACTTCTTGTGCTACTGATATACGAAATCATTGTTGAAAAGGAAAAAATGTTTTAAGCAAGTAATTTCTCTTTTTTTTCCTACAATGTTTTCTGCCCTTAGTGACGTTGTTATTATCATTCTCATTATTATTCCATTTTAGCTTTTTTAATCAGTTCAACTCCCAACAACCGTCTACTAATCGGTGTATTTGAACAATCGCTGATGTCAATCAAATAACCAGTCGACCAATGAAATTATTCATTGTGACCAGAAATAGATTTTGATCTCCAACATTGGCCACAATTTACGTTAACATTTTTCATAAATTTATCGACTATAACTTC